>OX421492.1:36925885-37308385 GCA_949126835.1 Anisus vortex
TGCAAACTCCTTACATTGAACTGAAATCAATGAAAAAAAAATGTATAATGTATCAATTACCTGTATCCTGTATCTCTCTAATTTACACATTGACTAGAAACCAGATGCATTAATAAAACAACAAACAGCAACATTCTTCGACATTTATTATACAAGTATATACAAGTGAAGTATGTTTTTAAAATTAAAAATTAAAGAGCAATTAATAGAAATAGTATGTCCGTCTATTGAAATTGAAACAGCCAAAAGGCACAAATTGCTGCCATTTCGAGGGAAATAATCAACCATTAAAACTGGAAGGCATCATCCTCAATGACTAATGGCAGTTTCATGGATGTTAACATAACATCCTAATGTGTCTAATGGGCAGAAACGTGTTTTTTAGTTCGTTTATAAATGGCCAAATAGTACGCATTGTACTTTTCATATTTGGCGTTGTAACTGAAATATATTCTGCAATGATGTACCGTACTATATAATTTGTCTATGTAAATTCTTCACCTGAGCAGAATCCCGGATCTCCTTTCACTCCTTTAGGACCTGGAGCACCTGAATTAGAAGAATGTTGATTTAAAAAAAAATATATAAAAGTAAAAGAGAACGAGAAAAGAGAAAGGGAATACAGAAGAAAGAGATACAAAATGGTGGAAAGCAAAACAAGGAGAAAACGTAAATGGTCGAGAAATGGAAAGTTTAAATGCGAGAAAAATATAAATTATACAGAGCAAAAATAGAGAATGAATAAAGGGGAGAAAAATATATGTATATATATATATATATATATATATATATATATATATATATATATAAATGCACGGTGGTCGAGCGACAGCGCGTTCGAATTGCGATCCGATGTTTCTGGGTTCGAATCCTGGTGCAGGCTAGGATTTTTTCCCGGAACTTAAGGGTTTCCCTGGGTCTACCCAGCTCTGATGGATTCCTGACATTCGTTGGGGTAAAGTAACGGCGAAGGGGCATTTTGCTGGCCACACATCCCCTAGCATGCCTTGTATACCGTGGCCACAGAAACGGGTGAACGCTGCTTCACCAGCCCTAAGATCAGTTTGGTCCGAAGGGTACTTTACTTCATATATATAAGTAAAATATAATGAAAGAAAGAGAGAAAGAGATAGTAAGGACTTTTGTAGATCTCATGGTGCATTGTCTTTCTAATTTGTATCATATGTGTATACAGTCCTCGTACTATATTATGGAATATGACTTTGCATTGAAACTATAAAACAAAATTGATAATGTTTACCTGGGCTACCACGATTTCCTGGTGGGCCGTTTTGTCCATCAAGCCCATTTCGTCCTTCAACTCCATCTTTTCCTGGTAATCCATCAAGTCCTTGTAAACCTTGTCAGCGAATTAAATGGTTGATTTAGTTTCATTGGTCAATTCGGAACAAAATACTAGGCCTATACTGATTCTGGACTTTGTTTTGATACTTTGTATGGTACAATAACATAGAGTTGCCACTAACATTTAAAGTAACTTGTTCCACCTTCAATATAACAGCACTATGTTCTCTTCGTTAATCCTCTCCTTCTCCCAGTCCCCAGCCCTCTCATACCATTTGTATTTAACCTATCTACTAAAGAAACCATTTAAAAATTGGAACTAATTCAGAAAACTGGTACAAGGTTCATTACTAGCGAATATTCACAACTGACAAAGGTAACACCAATAGTTAAATCACTAAACCTAGAAACACTAGACGACAGAAAAGCATAGAGTAAAGTAGTAATAATGCATAAGGCATAAAAGTCTCATTTAGAAATACAACACAATAGTAATCTGTTACAATGTTCAGATTAACATAAACCTATAAACACTTTTATTATCCTTTATGCTAGAACAAATGCATTTTTTCTTGCCGAGAGGTATCCTGGCATGGAATGGGCTGCCGTTACGAACCATGAATATCAGTAGGGCTTATCTTTTAAAACACCAATCAAAATGCAAGACTAGACTCAGACCTGATGAGCGTAGGACGCAATAATTCTCTTTCTTTATAGATGGAAAGAATTTATTATATAAGGTAAGATCGGTTTCCTTTGCCCCCTACAGACCCTTACTTTAAATAATTTAAAGTTTCTCCCTTGCAATGTATTTGTCTACAACTCTTTGTTTTTCTTCTATTATTCTATGGCATACAATGTGGAATTTGTATATTCACTCGCAATAAGCGGCTGGAGTGTTTCCCATGATATCTGGTCAATTATGGTTGTGCTGTCAAATGTGAGGTTAGATTAATTATACACTTCCCTCCTTCCTCTCGTGGCCCTCTTACTTATCCAGCCACCACAGCTCTATTGTTCTAATAGATAACCGGGCCGTGGCTGGTAACATTGAGTCAATTGAGTCTAGCCAAATCTTCTGTAGCATACAGATAACAACATTACACACTCTTTTAGAAATGTATTCTTTTCCAAAAGTATAATTTGGCCACTAAAATACATAAAATGATGCTTAAATTTTCACGAAAGAAAGCCAAGATAAAAGGCAAGGTCCTTGTAAAGTAAAGCCAATATCCCAAATTTTAATTTAGAGTGAAAAAACAACATCAAGATCCTGGCGGAAAAAAAGCAATGAGTAGTATCACTGATCTCTATCGCTTTACTATTTTCTTTCCGTTGTAAGATTATTTATAACTTGATATACTATGTTTTGTTTCGTCTTGAGCTAACTAATATAACAAAGCATGTAACACAAGGATTCTAAAATGAAAGCACTATGAAACGATTGTATTACCTGGTTCACCTTTAGGTCCCATGGGTCCAGCAGAACCTGCGTCTCCCTTTCCACCTGATGATATCGACATAGAAATGACATTAATGTTATGAAAGGTATTGAGAAATGTAACAATGCATTCATAAAATATTTATATATCTGACGCTCTGAGCTTTCTGAAAGTCGTAGCTTTACAATGTCTATATTATCATTATTTTCCTTAAATTCTCAATCATTTGCATAATAAGTTTTTTTTCCATTTTTTGCTCTATTTATGTAGTAGATAAAACATGATCCTCATTTTTTTTCTAGTACACATAAATCATAATCTGCCCAAAACTACTCAATTCTATGATTATGTAATAATCTACACTTTTACCACAGAACACTTGACTACAGTCTAAGAGGTGGATAAGAGGGTAGTAATTAAATTCATTAGCTATATTATATGTAAACCAAATAAACCAACTATAACCCTTAATTTAAGGATTGAATTCTCAAATACTAGTAAAACCTTAGAAACAAATACATTATAGTCTATAACTCATACTATAAGTAATAGTTTTATAAAGATATTTTTCAAGCAGTGCTTATTAACTGACTTTAGAGACGTTTTTCTCCTCGAAAAAAAAATAAAACAATTGAAAATAAAAAATTCACTTTTCAATGCATTTTGCAACCATTTTGGAGTTAGGCGTCTTAAGTTGTTGTCAATTTGGGGTTTTTAAAGCTAAATCTAGATGTTTTCATAAAGTTTAAAAAAATCACAATGCAAAAAAATTCTACGGTTTAGCTCTGTCTCTTGCAATGTTTTGAACTTATTGAGCTTTATAACATGATCTACAAGACAAAACAAAAATAAAGGAGTTTGTCTTAACCCTTACAGTCCCGGGCGCGTATATAGCGGGACTGACGGTATGCATGGGAAAGTAGGTCGGTACGGGAAGGGTTAATAGAAGGCTTTTGATGAAATAAACTACAAATAAAATAAACAGCCCCTGTTAGAAGCCAATAATACATCAATATTAACTTCAACGACCCTCAATGTTCGTTCATGTTCTTCCTAATCTTTTTATATCCGTCATGATTTGTCGTCTAAATGTTTTTTTTGTTCTTTCTTTTTATATGTCACCGAATATCTAGATAGGGACTATTAGAAACTTTTCCTGTTTTTGGTTACTCTAGGATGAGGATAAAAGAAAAAGATAACGGTTGTTCAACTAAACTACTCTTTTTCTTGTTTTTAGTAATATGCAAACATTCGCTACTTTTTAAAAAATAGAAATACCTGACTATGTAAAATTTTATATGGACCTACTTACAGTATTACCGCATGACGACAAGTAAAAAAATACCATTACGATAAGAAGTGATTAAAATACGCAATTAGCATAATAACCTATATCAGGGGTCGGCAAACTTTTCATAATAGCGTGCCAAAGTAGGATTTCTAATTCAACAAACGTGCCAACAGCTTAAAAGTCACACTGCTCTAGTAGTCAATTTCAAGTAACCTGAATTGACTTATTGGGGGTCTTAGGGGACCATTTATGATCGCTCTGCGTGCCCTTGGTTGCCAACCTCTGACCTAGATCGGAGGTTTCCAACCCCGTTGTGGGTCGCAACCCCTTGGAGGGTCGAGCGACTTTTTCACGGGGTTTGCCTACCACCCTCGGAAAACACACATTTTCACTGGTCCGGACACAATTCATTTGTCTCCAAGGCGCACATGCAGATACGTCCATATACGATTACTCAGCGTGATGAAGTCAACAGACCAACCAACTTACATAGACAACTCCCCGTACAAATACAGGTGTGTGTGACAGGGTTGGTGAGTTGGTGCCATAAATTAAACTACTTGTGAGGACCAGTCACACATGTGTGATGAGAGCATGCTACTGTGTTGAAAGCAGCAGTATTGGCAGTAAAACAACACTTAATGAGTATTGTTAAACTTTGTGTGAACTATGTACACGCGTGTCAAACTTGGCACGCAGAGCAATTTTTCAATGGCACACGACAGGCCTACAAGAGGTGCTCATTATTGATGAAAAAAATAACAACATCTTAAGGTATTTAATGAGCAAATATGACTGTTGAAAGTTGAAACCGATGTTTCTGAATGATATAGCAACACATTTCAATGAGTTGAACTTGCATTTAGAAGGACCACTGTAATTGATTTGCACTTAAACTGGACATATATTGCCGTGAAATCAATTTCAACATTAAACTACATGGACATCCCTATATTTAGGCATATATTAAAAAAGATAGTTTGGCTTTTTCAGAAGTACATCGAAGCACTCAAAGCGGAGTTTTTTAAACAAAGGCAAGACTTTCAAATTCATGAACTCATTTTTCTATACTACATCAAGCCTGACTGGTTTGCTCTTACTACTACAATCTTATAAAATGTAGATCTTTTTTTTTAAGTGGAAGGATATTGACGATTTTAGAATGCAGCAAGTTGAATTTTAAATATTAAAAAAATGGGCATCCAAATTTGCCCGTTTGCGGAAAAAAAAACTAGAAGGAAGCTGCTTAGGAAAGTCATCTGCTATTCTCAACTGCTAGGCATTCGCTCTTTTACTTTCAGATTTTGGTTCAACTTGCACTCGTGAATATATTTTATCGCACATTAAAGCAGTTTTAAGCATTCCAAGAGGTCATCTACACCTGATCACTCAGAAGTAGGGTTGCCAGACGTCCGGCAAAAGGAAGACAAGACATGTCCTCCTTTTTAGCCCTCTGTCCTCCGTCCGGAAGGCAAAGCTAGAAACCTTTAAATTGTCCGGCTTTTAGTATATTTTATGTTTGGAGGCCTACTGTTTTAAGAAAAAAATTATAACATAAATCATAGGCTACAATAATTATTAATAAACAATTAACCATTTGTGCAAGAAGAATAAATGGATGACACTTGTATGAGCTGTAAAGTTTATTTTTTCAATGTTGGCCGATGTTGCCAAAACTATGCGAATTATTATTCTGTATTGCCCTGGATACAATGGAAATATGGAAATAATGTTATCATTGATTAATGGACAATGGAAAGCAACCGACTGTTAGTTGACTCTGTAGATGGCGTAATGTACACAAAGTACACTTTGAAAAAAACAACTTATAAGTGAAACGTTGTATGCATATTATGTGATTGCTAATGAAAGTCTTCTGTTAAACTTTTGGCTCTTCATGTCCTTTTTTTGATACCCACATATCTGGCAACCACACTCAGACGTTACTAAATATGTATCCAACATTAAACAATTAGTGAAGAGCATTCAAGTTAAGGCGCTCATTAATTGATACAGACCACTTTTATTTCAAAACAGTTTTTATGATCATCGTCTTTAATTAAACATAAATGTAAGCGATTCTAAAACAAATGTAATTGTATTGTTTATTTAATAGCACTGTAATATGTACATTCTGTAACTATTAATGTTTAAAAGATAAACTCCTTAAATGGACAAACAATTAATGCAGGAAATGTTTATTTACAACTATTTAACGTAAATTATTAGAATTTTCGAATAATTAAATCTTTTAATGAATACCATAATGCTGTATTTATATAAAGAAATAATAATTAGTCAATAAAATTTGTTATATAATATTATAGTTTGACAGAATCAAATGTGGGCTCGTTTTCAAGCAAAGGGAGATAATTCACCTCCTTTGGAAGGGAGGGGGGGGGGCTAATAATTTTAATGTTTCTTTTTTTAATATATTTTATCAGAACAAACGGCTTACAATGTATAAATTTGAAATGATTAAACTGTAAAAATGTTGTGAACATTTTAGAAATATTATATGACTTAAAACATAATATGTATATTTTTAAACGCATTATTAACTACCCAGTCTGTATGACTACTACAGATCCATTCCTCTTAACAATATTAGTGAAAGTCCTTCTGATGTCAAAAATTATAAAAGGACAACTCAATAAAACTGAGATCAAAATAATGTAATTAATATTAATAGATTTTAGAATTAAGATCAGCGGTTGACATTTTACCTCAAATACTGCAAGGATCAAAGATAAAATACAACATGCCCTAATTTGTCTGAGAAGACATGATCCATTCAAATTAAACTTCAGCTTTGGCATAACACTTTGGATGAAAAAAACAAGTATAGTACATGTTATCTACCTTATCTGCTTATTTTAAGGAATATGGCATTGAACGAGACATAAGGAATACGATGATAATTTCTGTATACTGCCAACATTGCTGTACGCGAACGAAACATGGACAGTGTATAGTAGGCATGTAAAACAGCTTAATCATGTTCATATCGGCTGTCTCGGCAAACAACAAAAATTACAGTAGCATAAGATAAGGTCCCAGACACAGAATTGTCTCTCAGTGCAGGCTCGCCTAGCATTCACAAGCTTCTGAAATATCAGGCGCGATAGTCATTTAGTAAGAATGCCAGATTTTAGATTGCCAAAGAAGCTTCTGTTCGGCGAGCTGGCACGTGGTAAAAAAAGAACTTACGGTCAAAAAAGATTTAAAGACTGTCTGGAATCAACCCTAAATGGTGTGAAACACAAGCAGCCGACCGAAGCAAGTGGCAAAATGCTATATCGAGCAGGGCTCAATTGGCGGAGAGAAACAGAACGTCCAGGGCTGAACAAAACCGTTAAAAAAGAAAAGACAAGCAAACCTGAAAGGCGCTGCCAAATCCCACAGCCATATCATTTGCGTGTGATACCAGCAAAAAGACTTACAGCGCTTATATAGGCCTAAAAGGCCACCAGAGAAGCCACAAAGCTATTCGGAGACATTGTCATCTTCGGAATTGAGGGACGAACAACATACATAACATTCTGTCTGAGACTGTGTTTGCGCCTATTTCTTCCGATTTCAACTAAATAATATCTTTGTTATACAGTGTTTTCCAGCTTGTTTTGTAGCTTGTTGGTTATCAATTCTAAATACAGAAATAGACTTGTTGTATATGATGATCTTTCTTTGTGCTTTTGCAAAGACTGCCCCCCCCCTCCCAAAGTAATATCTGGCGAGAAAGAAGCAATCTCAACCATCGCACTGAAGATCGTTTTGTAACAAGAACAAATATTTCGCACTATATAATAAGATATTGTTTTTGTCTTTAATCAAAATACTTTAATTTGTAACAATGAAATAACAGCCTACGTATCAGATATTTAAATTACAATTCATAACAGTAGCAAATTACATATATAAGGTAGCGACGAAAATATTTTAATGGTTTGGGATCGCCACAACATTAGGACTGTATTAAGGGGTGGCGGCATTAGGAAGGTTGGGAACCACTGTTTTAGATCCTCGTCATGACTACCAAAAAACGATAATGGTCAGACAAAATCTACCATAGATTTTAATGTAAATGTTTAGTGATAAAACAATGTATTTGATAAAAATGAAAATAAAAAGGATGATAATCATAAGCACGTTAATTTTGAATTAAATTTAAATCGCTTTAAGAATTTTCTCTATGCATCGCCTTTGGTTTTAGCCTTGGTCTTACTATGGAGTAATATTAATTGTCGTATAAAAAAACAACAACCATAAAAACAATAATAATAAAAGAGCAGATTGACTTTCAGGCTGTTGGCACACTGAATGATTTATAAATCCTAGTTTGGCACATTGTTAGCAAAAGGTTGCCAGTCCTTGCAGTAGGATCTATTATTTTTAGCTGTGTTTGTTGTGAATACTGCCTCTATTGTGATACTAATAGTTATTTAAAAAAACAAACAACAACAACCAAAAAAAAATTAGGGAATGGTAAATGATCTATTAGAAATATATATTTTACAATCTAGGCCAATAATTCGATTTTTTTGTGTGAGTATTTACTATGCTTTGATTTGTAACAATTAAAATACCTCGTGCATTACAATTCGCAACAGAAGCAAACTACATTTATAAGTTATCGACGAAATAAATGAATGATTGTGGGTCACCACAACATTAAGAGCTGTATTAAGGGGTCGCAGCATTAAGAAGGTTGGGAACCACTTATCTAGGTCGACATCAATTTATTTCAAAGGAAAAATATACTAAGATATTCGCCTTTTAAAATGTTCATCCTACTTGTTAAACTGTTTGAAGACTAATTCTAACAATGTAATTTATTCTTCGATTTTACGCAAGAAATCTATTCTGAATTTATTTTAATTCTTCTTTATTTAAGTTGCCGACAGTCATATTTTACATAGCAATTGGTCAGCAATGAAATTGTTGATATAGCTTTATTGACCGTAATATAGTAATATAATAATGTTGGAAAAAGAAGTCTTTTTAGGAGAATGTGTGCTACGCTATGTACCGTGTCATCAAGTTTCCGTATTCAAAAGGCTATTATACTAGATCCATTGCAATGCCTAAATTATTGTTGACGCATACTGTATTGAATTTATACATGCTGTGACTATTATTCTACAACACTCATTTATATTATTTAAGCAGAAATAACGGCTTTATGTACAAACAAAAACTCATTTATATTATTTAAGCAGACATAACGGCATTATTTACAAACAAAAACTCATTTATATAATTTAAGCAGACATAACGGCTTTATTTGCAAACAAAAACTCATTTGTATTATTTAATTAGACACAACGGCTTTATTTACAAACAAAAACTCATTTAAAGTAGGGAATATATTTAAATGAGATTGATTTCGATTGGACGGCTTAAGGCTTGAAAGGAAAGGGTATGTGTAGGCTAACTATTAATAAATGTTAAACCAATAGTAGACTATAAAATACATATTGTATTAAACCTACCTGTGTCTCCCTTAGGTCCTTCAAGTCCAGGAGAACCTGTTTCTCCCTTTTCACCTTATTTGTACAAAGAAAACGGCATTGAAGTAGTAATAAAAACAAAAGTATATCACATGCTACTAATTACTTCAACAAGGCTGTATAATATTGTGTTTGCTCTCTTGCAGTTTATGCCAAACAAACGTTTATATTTGATGTTTTTATTAGCTATTCTGTGTTGTTGTTAAGTGAGTTGGTTATGGTAGGTTATGTAGGATGATGAAGCAATAATACATGTCTGAGATTAGTTAGTTTGGGACATTTACGTAAGACGTGATCTACTGTTGCGTTTGAGTTTAAACAATATCTACAGTTAGATGGACCTGATTTATTATGTGTGTACTGTTCATATCTTGAATATAGCGCATTATTCTTGGCAACGGTTGAATGTGGCGCATTATTCGTGGCAACGGTCGAATATGGCGCATTTTTCTTGGCAGCGGTTGAATATGGCGCATAATTCTTGGCAGCGGTTGAGTGTGGCGCATCATTCTATGCTGCAGTTGAATATAGCGCATTATTCTTGACAGCTGTTGAATATAACCAATTGATCTTGACAACGGAATGAAAAATTCACGATCCATCAAATTTCCCGTTTTGAAGACCTTATAATGTACTACATATGTCAGGCACAATCTCACGCTTTGACTCAAAACGTTGCCGTTGGTCAATTCTTGAACCTATAGCATTCGTCTTCAAACCCTCATCTGGTGACTACTACTGACTAATAGGAATTTCATAATTTGTTTTTAAATGTCCTTTACTACGCATTAACTTCTTAAATGTTTATGGCTCAACACTTTGTGTTGAGTTTATCACGTTTTTGTTTTTATTATGTATGTCAATTATGGGCATAATGGGATTAGTAAATTTAATATTGTTTTCGATTGTCTATATGGGATTTTGTTCACAATAAAATAATACCATCGAGCCACAGGATGAATATTTAAAGAAGAATTTAATGCTTGAACTTATGTGTAATAACATTTAACATCACTGGTCAAAAATGAAAAAAAAAAGAAAAAATAAAGAACATCCAAAACAACACCAATGCTTGCTTTATAAAGGTTAGGTACCGAAAGTGCTAGTAGGGATTTTCCATTAAATTTTCAGAATGCAAAAGAAAATACGTATAGATACTACAAGAAGACATATTGGTGTTATTACGTCATAATAAAAACTATCTAAATTAATAATCATCAACGCCAAAATTAAATATAAATATTTTAAAATGAACTAGCGAGCCACTTTCAAATACAATATAAAAACTATTATAACTCGCTAAACACATATTTTACAATACTATAATATTATATTGTATCTATTATTTGTTTGATTCTATGACTAGACCAGATTACTCACCAAGAAGACCAGGCAGACCGGGTGGACCTCTTAAAGTTTCTAGCTCAGACCTTCCCAATATTTCCAAAGTTGACGTGGTTCCATCATTACCTTTGATACAGTACAAGGTATTGCATACATTGGCGTAGGTTAACAAAAGCTGACATTAATGATGCAGTATAACAAAATAGGTAATAGAACAAATAACCTTATCCAATGATCCACCTGTGGAAATCAATATTTTTACTACGTGCTTTTAACATGTGATATTTTCTGCTCTTGATAAAAACAGACTGGGTAAAGATAAGGAAAAACATGTAGTGATTCGCGTTACTTTCAATATCATTTGTTATTATTTTTATAGTTTTTTTTACAATTAAAATATTTTGATTTTTTTTACGGCCACTGTTGGATGCTACAAGTTAATAAAACAAAGGTAAGGGTAGGGCGGGTCATAACATTACAATAACAAATCTTATCAATAGACTATTATTGTCAGATAGTTAGTGAATAACAGAAAACTGTGTAAGTACTAATAGACATACCTTTATCTCCTTTATCACCTTTATCCCCAGGTTGACCTGTATAAGAATAAAATGTGAACAAAATGAAAATAATGCAAAATGTTATGTCAATGCCAGCTTCAACATTATTTCCACACCAGCAGACGATCAAAGCATATGTTTTATACAATCATGTATCTATATTAAACTGCAAATTTCTAAATTATATTCGTCTATAAAAGTTTTGATTGTATACCTTTTCATACAAATAAAAAAAAATAATGCAATGTGTACCATGCCTCAATTTTCTCTAATAATTTTTGTTGTTGTTAAATATAAAAATAAACCCGATTAACGACGTAGCGAATAGTTAAAGTTTGTATCCCTGCCATAATGCTTAGGTGGACAGAATATTGACGAGGATTTCTAAATTGACATGAATTCAATGATTATGGTGGCTATTTGTCTAATGAGAGATTACATGAAAGGACAGTAAACCAATCGACAAAGTGATTATGTTGACTGAACTACTTGTTTGGGCTGATCAACATTTTTTTCTGATTCTAACAATGTAGACATTGTCAAAGAGTCAATAGAAAATAGACTGTTATATATATATATATAGTGGGCTATAGACTACACAGGAGATATGAGAGCGTAAACTAATGGACTTGTGGATTGAACTACCCGGGGGGGGGGGCACGGGATAGAACATCAATGAAAAAAAATGGGCAATGAGATAAAGACATGAGGACTGAAGTACCTGGTGGGCCACTGGCTGCACAATAGGTCTTAGCTTCCTGACAGTAACTTTTAATGGCCTTTGTCTGTGAAACAAATGGTATACAATTGATTGACATTGCACTCTATTCGAAAGAAGTAACATAATGTTGTTCTAAGTTGGCTCTATCTAGATGTAGGAATAATGAATAATATGGCTAAAATATCCTACGCTTGTTTACAATGTTATGACCATGGTTAAATTCACAGATTTAGATATAAAATATTTAGTGATTTAAATAGGATCCTGATGTATCATCTTGATCACACAAGGTCTGATGAGTGCCAGTATATACACATTTTCATAAGACTATGTAGCCATGTATATTTTTTGCTGTAAAATCTTTTTAAATATAAATTTCATTGGTGAAACTTTATTGAACTGATTTTTAATTAGCTGTTTGTGTAACAGCTTTACATATATGTAAATAAACTAAACTCAGAGTCCTTCGTAATACATGTACACGTAGGTTCAAAGGGTGGCATGACTCTAGTAACATTACAAGAGTAAAGTCTTACTCTTACAACGCTTTTAGAGAGAAAAGAATAAGTGCCACATAACAAGGCCATTATATGCATCCCTGAAATTTGGCATACTTTTTGTTTTTTTAAAACAACATTAATAATAAAACTAAACGAAACTTTTCGTTGTTTTTTGTTTTGTTTTTTTGTTTTTTTTTGTAACATTTGAACTCGACACTTAGACATTCAGAATAAAATTACGCACACACACACAATCACATACACACACATACCAACAGAAACATACAATTTATCTATAGTAGTGGCATCATGTTGCCTTAGGGAAATAACTCTTGTGACCTGATAGCAAGTGCTCGAGTTACGTTATTGTTCCTGAACATCCTGAACAAAACAAAAAAAAAAAACGCACAATAGAGTACTGAGCCGCACATGTTTTACCAAATTTTTTGGTCTGAAAAATGGGTGCGGTTTAAAAAATGTATACATTTTTTTTTCACCCAACTGAAAATCAACTGAAATTGACGTGTAGTCTAGCCTACTGTACGCAGTACTGTAAGACTAGACTCGTAAATTATGAAAAAAGATCTTGAAATATTATCGAATATTACAATAAATCCATTTTTAACAATGTCTTTTATTTTAATAATTAAATTCAACACAAAAAAAAACGGTTATTTCAGACACTTCATATCAACTTAGGCTACGGTATATAAGCGTATCCTTAAAATTGGCCTATTCGTGATTCAAATAAGTCCAACAAAGTCGCCATTTTGTCGGTATTTTACGTCAAGTAGAGTCTAGGTCCTATGACTTGCGGGTTCAAAATTAGAGTTGTTTTTTTGTAAAGCAAAAAACTTATAAAGTAACAAAACACAGAATATTCACTTATATTTGTACGTTTTTATAACCTTATTTGTAATTAGTATTTACTTTATCAATATTGTAAGTGTATAAACTATTTAGCTGTAGCTTAGTTTACAGCAACGGTCATTTTTTTTTTTTGTAGCATCAGTAGCATTGAGACTAACGGAATTTTCCAATCTTTGAATTCTTAACCCTTACAGTCCCGGGGGCGTATATAGCGGAACTGAAGGCAGCATAGATAGAAGTAGGTCGGTACATGAAGGGTTAATAATATTTGTAAGTCAGCTGACTTTATTTCTCATGTAGATCCCGGGCTTTCGGGTTTTTAAAAAGGCGTTGAGTAATATAATAAAAGGCTTATATAGATATGGGTGTATGTTGATATTGCGGACGACAAATAAATACAAATTCACAAACAGCAACTGTGAAAAATGTAAATATGGATCAAGAAATTATACAATTAGCCTTTACAAAATCGATTTTTTTTCTGCGCTTATACAAGTAAACTTCAAGTTTACTTGTTTTCATTTTCCAAAGTATACCTGCGGCTGATATGCAGGTGCGGCTTAAACTCGATATTTTACGGAATTTCAGTGCCGCCTTTACAACATTAATTAAGCGTCAATCCTAAAAAAACATAGCGATCTATATGAAAAAGTAAATGGATGTCTTCATTTCACTTTCCTTTCTTTATATAAACAAATAACTTTACCAGTTTCTAACTATGCGAAAGCAAAAAACAAAAAAAGTAAAAACAAAGACGTTTCTGAGAACTACAAAAAAATATATTAAGAGAAAACAACAAACTGAAAGAAATGATTTTCATTGAATATAAAATTAAGTGTAATTTTTTATTTATTCGTATCTAGATTAATTTAGCAATACTTACAGGAACTCTTGCAAAAGAACTCATCCACATCCAGTCATCCGCATCCCCTGAACCTTCCTGAAACCCAACTTGCCTTTTCTGTCTAGAATTTATAGACTCTGGCCCCGCCCCGATGTCACCAATAAGGAGATCGCCATCTTCAGACACCATGACGGAATCCTTTTGGTCAAAATCGTCTAGATTAACAAACTCTACAACTTCTTCCAAGTCTAGGAATTTAGCTTTTAACGTGTTTACCTCATTGTAGAATATGAAGAGGAAAACTGTTAGAACCATCTGCAATGCTGCCAGGCAGCACACAGAAATATACAGAAATCTGACACGACCTTGCAGAGGACATAGCGCAGAAAGAACTTTCTTGTAGTTTTCCATTTTTCAAGATTGATTTTCAGCCTGGTTGCAGCACCTTAGTGCCCAGCGCCACTGTTTCAAAATATAGGCCAATAATTATTTGTTTTACTTCTTAAAGCATAGAGACTATGAGAATGAGTGAGAGAAAATGGTAACACGGATATAACCTAATGAAGAGAGAGAGAGAGAGAGAGAGCGAGAGAGAGAGAGAGAGAGAGAGAGAGAGAGATAGAAAGAATGAGCAAGACAGAAAGAAAGAAAGAAAGACATGGGACAAGTGAGAGAAAGAGGGTTCGTGTTAGAAGAGTTAAGATATTTAGTTAAATAGAAAGGATGAGAGAGATAATATTATGACCATTGAGAAAAGGGGAGAGAGAGAGAGAAAGAGAGAGAAAGGGAGAGAGAAAGAGAGAGACAAAGAGAGACAAAGAGAGAGAGAGAGAGAAAGAAAGAGAGAAAGAGAGAGAGAAAGAATAAATGAGAGACTGTGAAAAAGAAAGACATAATGTTATAGTTATATGCAGTGTATATATATATGAGAGAGCATGAGAGGAAGTAAATAAATTATCTTAACTAAAGAAACTTCCATTAATAAATAACATACATTTTTTCAAGCTGCTTGAATTAATTGTGCTTTTAAGATTATTTTTTTTTATTAAATTTTACTACATTATTTAAAATTTAAAACTATTACTAAATTGTAATATATAAATATTGTATCTCAGGCGTGAAATCAAAATATTACCATAAAATGTTTGTACCCAAAAAAAAAACAACAAAAAAGAAAAGGATTAGCAACTATACCGTTTAGTCCAATCAGTGCTTAGAACAAAGAGTGCACTCTAGGTTTGCGTAACGGATTAATGTATCACAAAGTCTGGTCTTATTATTATACCTCATTGTTTCCTTACTTTTTGTTTTGGGTTTTTTCTTATCTAAATGCGCCGCATTGTGATCCGGTTAAGTCCGACATTTTGATAATAGAACGTCCAGTGGATCCCAAACATTTTACAATCGTATAATTAGGCTACTGAATGCTAAACATATAACTTTATTTGATTTTTATTTATGAAACGACTAGTAGCCCTATTACTTTAATTTCATTGTTTTTTTATTTGTAAAGCGGATATGTCTCTATATTATTTGACTGCGCTGGCCAGGTGCGCCCACATAATAAATAAAGAACAGATAGCGCAATCGCGTTTTTTTTTCTGTTTCTAGGAGTAATACCGATGCCATATTATTTTTACTACTTAGGACTACTAGTGTACTCTGTATTTATGCTTACTTACAATGTCTTGTTCATCAAATTTAAAAGTGCAAACACCCAAGGCTAGTATTTCAAACAAAAGATACAGTGTTTGTTGCAAAGGTGATCGATTATGATACAAATATAAGCATGTCACACTACACGGCTTTCCTGGCTCCATTAAAGTATAAAAAGATATAAATTGACCTACTATAAACATAATTTTAATTCAATAATTCAATAAATGTTTGCGTATTTGCTTTTAAAAATTAATGTCCTAAGATATTATGTTCTTTTTTGTTTTGAAGTAAAATATATTGATTGTTGTTTATCGAAGATATAAACTCTTAAAATTGTTGGCCTAATATGCTTACTGTTAAATTAAAAAAATAATTATGCGTAGCTAAGAGAAAAAAAAATAGCGCTTACGTTTAGGTTTCAAATGATTGCAACGTGAAACAAAGTGATGGTGACCTTACAAAACCTGATAGAAACTTGTCTCTTAGATCTACTGACCCAAGTCTGCCATAAAACTAGGTCTCTTTTTTATCATCTCAACATGTATAGGTTAGTGTCCAAACCACATGAACTATTATAAAAGTATGAAACATTCCAGTAAAGTCTGAAGATACTTTTACATTTAGCGTCGAGTTCTTATACTAACCTAGATGTTTTCTTTTCTTGTTTTTATCTTAAAAGTACTCTATAGCCTTTGTAGTTCTAAATTATAGCATTGACTGAACTTAATATTAGTCAGTACCTCGGTAGTTTTGTGTACGTTTTTTTTATAGTGCCCTGATAGAGTTTGTTTATAGAAAGTTAATTGTAGTGTTTAACTATATGCTTATCCATAAGCTTGGGCTTAAACATTACACCTAAATCTACCGTACTTTATATCATTTAACCCTATAGTTTAATATTCAATAGTGATATAAGCCTACGAAATAGTTAAACTGTTTGTGTATTAGTAGGGATGCGTTTTATAATTTTTTAACATTATGTAGGCATACAATGTAATATTTGTGTAGCCATGTCAATTTCATCACCTAGGCCCAGGCTATCTTTTCAGACACCAATATAGCATATAACAATAAAATCCTAGAACGTTGAAAAGGTAATGGGCGATTAGGTCAAATTTATCTTTTAGTAAAAAAAGAGATAAAATAAATATCTATGTATAGATTTTTATAATAGTTATCCTTTATCAGTTAGTTTCTTTTGTCTATTATATCTACATGTACTACATCTACTATAGTCGTGTTTCTGTTGACCGCTGCATTTAGTCAAAGGAAAATGGTAATAGGTGAGCTTCACTCCTAGTGACTACTCATATACGGACTGCGCAGTCTGTTTATGTCTATGTGGGTACGCCTACATTTTGTCATCTGTTGATTTGAATACCATATCCAGAGAGTGTTTGGGCTTGTGTTTAGTTGATATTTAAAAAAAAAAGACTTTCAAAATGATGGTTGGAAACTGCTTTGATAACAACTCCAAGATATTTTCTAAAGCAACAGATAATTAATAACCATATGAGGTTTGTTTACCGGTAGGCGTCTGCTGTTCTGTATGTTATAGGTTTATATTTTAGAAAGTTTTAGATTTTCGTATGTTGATTTTGTCGATTTCACTCTTAATTTACATGACTTTTGGTAGGACAAATCGTGTACATTGGACAATTATTTTATAGATTTAAAGTAAATCGACATACTGAGTTATATTTCAAATATATATATATATATATATATATATATATATATATATATATATATATATATATATATATATATATATATATACATGCTCTAAGCTCCAAGCACCCTTTGGAGCAGGCAGACAGTGGCGGAACAGCACCTTATTATCTGTGGGCTGCCCAGGTTAAGGCGGACTGTAGATGATCAATGAGGTACGATGACCTCTCCCACTGACAGAGGCAACCCGTAGAGTTCGCACTATATGCCAATCAGGTTGGACTTATCACTCGACACTGCTGCCCCCCGTGTTGGTTTTGCAGCTTTACAGCAGAACCGAAGTGTCCTCTCTGGGGCGCAGTCTGGGCCTTGATATGGAGATTGTGAGCTGCCCGTGCATTACACCCCCCCCCTCTGTCTTTTCGGCATATCCCAAAGGAATGCGAGGCACTACATTTTGAGCCGATTCGACTGCAGAAGCTGCCGTAAGGAAAACTTAGTAAGTGTTCCTAGCGCCTTCGGGGCCCCATTCTTGATTTGTTTAAGGTTTACTCTTGTAGCCTTTTCTATGTCCGCAGGCAGCGGGGGTTTGTGATCGGAGTGTTCCCATTCCTATCTGGAGTGTCTTCCCAGTCTGACGGGTACCATCGGCCCGTATCTATTGGTTTTGAGTAGCTAATTTTCCGCCTTTGCCCCTTCCTCTGTTAGTAGAAGCAGTTCCGTCGGATTAAGCGGCTCGAGCAGGCCGGAGGTTGGACTTGGTTGCCGGAGACTGTTTGAGACACATGCTTTTACAGGCATAGCTTTTTACAGGCATAGCTTTTTACAGGCATAGCTTCTTACAGGCATAGCTTTTTACAGGCATAGCTTCTTACAGGCATAGCTTTTTACAGGCATAGCTTTTTACAGGCATAGCTTTTTACAGGCATAGCTTCTTACAGGCATAGCTTTTTACAGGCATAGCTTTTTACAGGCATAGCTTTTTACAGGCATAGCTTTTTACAGGCATAGCCTATAATAAACCACGTAACATACCATTTTTTAATGTTTAAATTCGAATGTATGCCAATAGGGGGGGGGGAGAAAAGGCCTGTTTTTTTTAAAATAAATTATTTGTAAAAAAATGCATAAATTATAGTCTATTTATTTACTTCAGTTAACTCGATTTATAAAAACACATACATGTACAAACACTAAAATAGCCTGTCACGATTCTGGATTAAACCGTGACTCGTAGCACTCATAGATAGACTATAGCATAGATAGCAGTGTATAACTAGAACCTTAGATTAGCTTAAGTTTAGCTAGAATAGAGAGAAGGTTAGTCTGACGTCACTATCTTCTCCCTCCCTTACGCAATTACATCTCCCCATCACTCTTTCTCACCTGTTTCTCTATCCGTCACTATACTCTTGTACTACGCCCAAATTCAGAGTCTACTGACTAATACAATTCAACTTGGTACTACATCTTGGTTGAATGGGTACGAATGTGTTAGTTAGAATGTATATATTTATCCTATGCTATATTAATGTATTCATATCATGTCTTAATGTATTTATATCTTGTGCTATTTTAACGCATGTGAGCGAGTCATTATTCGATCCCTCACTCGCCCCCTCCTCTTCGCGTCCCCGCCACCCCCACCCTCTTTTATATCCCTTCAGCTTAGCGGCATGTTATGCAATTGCTTTGAGACGGTCGTTCCCTGAACGCTGACCAGAGAACCCAGTTCGCACACATATACCAAATTCTCGTCCGAACCCCCCCCCCCCCAGCCACTTGAGTTAACTACTTAAAATTCTACCAAAGGGAGATAAATTCCCCCACTCAGCATGACGTCTGTTCAATTGTCTTTCATCTAGACCTCTCTTTCCCCCCCCCCTTTTCGCCCTCGCAACCCCGACCCCCAATCCATTTTTGGCTCCAATAAGCTTTTCTTATGCAAATGTATATTCAATCTAGCCAATGAGAATAGGATGTAATTAAATGTAAGCCAACCAAATTAACTTTGGGTCAGGTGACTAGTGTCCACGAAAAAGCCCGCCCAACTAAACTAAAGCAGATCTCCCCCAGCTCCCGAGCTAGATACATCGTCTTGGTCTAGCTCCCGAATTGTTACTTGGACTTGCAGATACTTAGCCAGTAATCGTAATTTCCTCATTATAGTTACGTAGCCTAAATTTGGATTCCGCAACAACACAGTATATTGAGTGTTAGACGTTCCTGTGCATATATCTCAAGCATTATATCTCCCCTGCATGTTAGTATGTGTATCTCATCATTGGATATTGAATTTGAATCATAAATAAACACCTGAAACGTAACCAGAGACTTGCTTGCCTAACTTAGAACTGTCTGTTGTGTGTGTTTAATAACATCTAAGCGAGCCAGTAGAGAACAAATAAATATTTCAGGTCAACCACAGCATCGGCACCTCATACCTCTAAGACAACCAGCCATTATTACCCCCCTCTCAATTGCCACATCGTGACAAAGTGGGACCTCGTATCCGGGATTATCTGAACTTCAAGCCGTTCAACGCACTGTCAACAGCAACAACCCGAGGACTACGCCGATTCTGAAACCGACCCTGGATGGGGGCTCATCTCTCTACAACACAAAGACTCTAAGCCAGCAACCAGACCCGTCATCCCAACGCCAGCAACCAGATCCATCAACCCATCAAACCAGGCTCGCCACCTTACGCAGCCCACGCCACCCCAGTCTACGCTCACGCCACCCCAGCCTACGCCTACGACACCCCAGCATACGCTTACGCCACCCCAGCCTACGCCTACGTCACCCCAGCCTACGCACCCCAGATACGCCAACCTAAGCCACCCCAGATTCGCCACTCCGAGCAATCTACGCCACCCCAGCCAGCTCACCCCATTAAGCCAGGCTCGCCACACTACGCCAGCCTACGTCACCCCAGACACACCAGCAACCAAATTGCCACCCCATTACGTCAGATTTGCCGCCCCAACCGCCAGGTCGGCACCCTCTGGCCCCGCATCAACGTACCGGCACCCGAGACGTCAGCAGAGAGACCCACCGCCGCCGCATCAGCCTGCCCGACAACTAGAGACCGCCGAGAACCCGACAACTGCCCTGTCAACCTCCCCGTAGGAACCCACCGTAGTTCCCGGTATCCAAACCCGGAAAAATAGACACTAACATTAAACGCTAATCCAGTCCCGGCACGGGGAAAGAGAATTCCTAACCAGCCCGAAGATCTGCACCAACAGCGCCGAGCGCCATATAAACGATAACTTTATGATTGGATATACGTGTGTTAGTGTATGTGTGAAAAATTCTGGAATTGCTGTCTGGTGAGTACCATTTTGAGTTGTATTACGTTAGCTAAACTCTGAACCCCAACACCCCTCCTATATTTTCCTTTCCTATCTCGCTATATCTCTGTCCGCCTCTAGTATCTTAATCTCGCCTCACTCTGTTACTATGGCGGAAGGTGTACTATTGCGTAAGCAGTTGAGAGAAGAGGCTATAGCTATAGGCTACATTGACTCAGACATCACTAAATACGTAGTAGAGCAGGTAGCGGCCCATGAGGCCAAGACAGAGAGACTGAGATTAGAACAGGTAGCTATAGAGGAGAGAGCAGAACAGGTAGCTAGAGAGGAGAGAGCAGAACAGGTAGCTAGAGAGGAGAGAGCAGAACAATTAGAAAGAGAAGATAGGCTTAGAGCAGAACAGTTAGCTAGGGAAGAGAGGGTTAGAGAAGAAAATAGGCTAGATGAGGAGGCACGCAGGACACATGAATTCAGACTAGCTGAATTAGCCGCAAGCACTAGGCCCCCGGACAACAGCGACAACCCAAACTCCCCCTCATCATTTAGCTCAGCCACCCCCAGCAACCATCCCCTCCCCCGACATGCTTCTCTATGGACTGAAGTTCACGACCCCCGACTGGAACAGTTCGACATTTACCTCCGACGGTTTAGCGACTGTATGGAGTTAAATGAGGTCCCCCCAGAATTACATTGTAGGATCCTCGTCTCCACTCTAAGGGGAGAGGATTATGACGCCTATTGTAAACTGGCCCCAGAAGACAGGGAGTCGTGCGTGGCACTGAAAAACGCGCTGCTAAATCGCCACAAGTTACACTCATCCCACTACCAGAAGAAGGTTCGGTCGTCCACGCTACGACCGGGGGAAAACTATACACAATTCGCGGAGCGAATACAATCTTACCTACTCAAGTGGGTTGAGTTAGGCAATATTGAACAGTCATTCGACGGTATGGTCACCCTCGTAATGACTGAGCAAATAGAGTCACAGATGACACCTAAGCTAAGGGCCTTCCTTATTCAACAAGGAATCACCGGTTTAAACCCCTCCCTGCAGGGCGCAGATAGGTTTCTGCAGTCCAACCTAGTAGAATCGTCCCACCCCCGGGAGAAATCTCTCTCACATCCCGCTTCCCGACAGGAAAATGGGAGGTCGTCACGGCCACCGGGCCATCTGTCCCGCCCGGGTCACCCACAGTCACCCTGGAATAACTGGGACAACCACCGCACCAACCCTCCCCCTCAATCAACCGTTCCCCAGCCGCACACGCCCCACCACGGGCGACCTCGGCCTCACAACGCACATAGAGACCACCGCCACACTAGGCCCACCCCTCAGTTAGCTCACGACAGAAACCGACGCGACCCCACCCCCTATCTTGCCGCCGGTGCATTTTACACCACGACGGACCCCGTAGACCCAGCGCAAGATTCCACTAACGGACTTGCAACGCACGAGTTAGAAACGCCCAGCTACCCGAGCCACTTAGCTCCCGAACAGGAACCCGCCGATCAGGGGCGTGACCAGTACTCAAGCAGTGACTACGATCGAGTCCACCACGTGTTCTCTATTTCCTCGGCAGACAAACATAACCAATTCCCCCGTAGCTACGTCGACGAGATAGTCAGAATCAACGGCCGACTCGCCTCTTGTACGTATGATTCCGGTCTTAGCTTTGAGGCCCTAGTAACGCAATCAAAAATCGACCCCCGCGACTACACAGGCCGCTATGTGCGACTCCAAGGTCCATCTCATAACTCTCCTATTCAGCAGCTACCGACCGCACTCGTAAACCTCAGCTCAGCACTTTTTACAGGCCCCATTGAGGCCGCCGTAATAGAAGGCCTACAAGTAGACATCCTACTCGGAAGACCGATTGTAGGTAAACAAACGCATTGCCTGCCTACACCCGCAACCTACGGATCGCCCCGCCCCACCCCCAACCAGACACCTCTCCCCCACCCCATGTCCATTAAAGATAAGCTCCGTCATGCAAGGCTGCCCACGACGAGACTCGAACTAAGACAAACACTGTGCGAATTCAGCAACTATCAGAATACCCTTATACCAAACTTCCGCAAAATTGCCCGTCCGTTATTTAGGTTGCTCAACGCACCCACATCGTTCCCATTATCTTGGGACAAACCCGCTACTAATGCTTTCGACACATTGCAACTTTGCCTAGGCCAAAACCCCTTTCGACACACGCGGCATAGCGGACACTAACTAGTGCCCCTACACACTTCGTGGCCCAGCATACTCAGTAATACGGCCCCACGCGCGCACACTGTTAATGAGTGTGTAGTTACTCCCCTTTCCCCATGTCCCAGAGACAGTAATTTAGGTAGAAATCTTCTTTCTGAGTAGATTCCCAAGCTACCCGGGTGAGTTGTCACGATTCTGGATTAAACCGTGACTCGTAGCACTCATAGATAGACTATAGCATAGATAGCAGTGTATAACTAGAACCTTAGATTAGCTTAAGTTTAGCTAGAATAGAGAGAAGGTTAGTCTGACGTCACTATCTTCTCCCTCCCTTACGCAATTACATCTCCCCATCACTCTTTCTCACCTGTTTCTCTATCCGTCACTATACTCTTGTACTACGCCCAAATTCAGAGTCTACTGACTAATACAATTCAACTTGGTACTACATCTTGGTTGAATGGGTACGAATGTGTTAGTTAGAATGTATATATTTATCCTATGCTATATTAATGTATTCATATCATGTCTTAATGTATTTATATCTTGTGCTATTTTAACGCATGTGAGCGAGTCATTATTCGATCCCTCACTCGCCCCCTCCTCTTCGCGTCCCCGCCACCCCCACCCTCTTTTATATCCCTTCAGCTTAGCGGCATGTTATGCAATTGCTTTGAGACGGTCGTTCCCTGAACGCTGACCAGAGAACCCAGTTCGCACACATATACCAAATTCTCGTCCGAACCCCCCCCCCAGCCACTTGAGTTAACTACTTAAAATTCTACCAAAGGGAGATAAATTCCCCCACTCAGCATGACGTCTGTTCAATTGTCTTTCATCTAGACCTCTCTCTCCCCCCCCCTTTTCGCCCTCGCAACCCCGACCCCCAATCCATTTTTGGCTCCAATAAGCTTTTCTTATGCAAATGTATATTCAATCTAGCCAATGAGAATAGGATGTAATTAAATGTAAGCCAACCAAATTAACTTTGGGTCAGGTGACTAGTGTCCACGAAAAAGCCCGCCCAACTAAACTAAAGCAGATCTCCCCCAGCTCCCGAGCTAGATACATCGTCTTGGTCTAGCTCCCGAATTGTTACTTGGACTTGCAGATACTTAGCCAGTAACCGTAATTTCCTCATTATAGTTACGTAGCCTAAATTTGGATTCCGCAACGACACAGTATATTGAGTGTTAGACGTTCCTGTGCATATATCTCAAGCATTGTATCTCCCCTGCATGTTAGTATGTGTATCTCATCATTGGATATTGAATTTGAATCATAAATAAACACCTGAAACGTAACCAGAGACTTGCTTGCCTAACTTAGAACTGTCTGTTGTGTGTGTTTAATAACATCTAAGCGAGCCAGTAGAGAACAAATAAATATTCCAGGTCAACCACAGCATCGGCACCTCATACCTCTAAGACAACCAGCCATTATTACCCCCCTCTCAATTGCCACATCGTGACAAGCCTACCACTAATATTAAGAAAATAAACCTTTTTTTTATTCATAATAACATATATTCACAAAATTACATTTTGTATCTTAAAAAAGAAAATCAAATTCTCTTTGCTCAAATAGATCTATATGATAAAAATAAGATCATCTTGAACGCTACACTAATACTATACAATGGAACCTACATCGCTCTTGATTCATACTAAATATAAGAGATAGTCAAAAAGTCATATTTTATCATAAATCATATTTTTAAAATGTTATAGAATTAGATCTACGTCGTACATTGAAATTGTGGTGTTTGAGGATGAATAGATACATCTTCTTTTTTCTTTGATCCATTGAAGTGCAATATGTCTTGATCAGTCACTTTCGATTGAAAAGTTTAATATCACTAACTAAAAAAACACTTTCATCACTTTCCAGATTCTTCAAATTTATTTCACTCCACACTACTTTTCGGAAAAAAATCCTATGAAATTATTGTCATGTATATTGTTTTTCCAAGAATTGGAACACGCAATGTTTATTCTTCTCTCTCTCTCTTTTCTCACTACACACAATATTAGGACGTTTAGTAGGAAAACGAAAGATTCTAGGTAATGTTGGGATTCTGTGTTGATCTCAAATTCTCAGGGTCTGGGAACGACTCATTATTTAATAGGGGAAGTTCCTATCGTTTTTGTTATGAGTTTAGTAATGATACCATGATTTTCACCCCTACTGGTAATGGATCTGTCCCTTGCACCACTCGGATAGTATTTAATGATTTGTTTTGTCTGAAAGACAGAGAGTCTCAAAATATGTTCCTTTGAGAACGTTTGTGTTTGCACTATTTTATTCTAACTGTACATAATAGATATATTGTATATATTGAACATATCACCTGAAATAAACTATCAACAACAGTTACACTGAAGCTTCCTTGTCAAGTTACTATTCTATTGTGTTGTATACATTACTATAAGATTTATCTACTACTCTAATGTACAAGAAAGGAAATGTTGGAATACAAATACTGAGTTTGTGCCCAGGACTATAAGAAGAGTTCGTGTAATACTGAAACATAAATACTAATAATTAAAGTCTCCCCTAGGACTAACGAGAATTATCAGCAAGATCTACACAGCTCTGGCCACAAGGGGATTGTGGACGTAACATTATCGTATTCATTACTATCAGCCATTATATTAAACTTCTGTCCTTGACAAACACAAGCTAATTACTAATTGGGGCCGACAAGCTCATAGTCCACGCCACACATTAGTTGTCAAATATTAAACTAAATACACTCCACGTGAGCTTACACCCACTGATCTATAAAAAATAATGGATTGCGCCTCCTTCATAATTGGTTTGTGTAAAGTGAAGACAGGGAAATCTAAAAATTTCCACCGCACTTCGCAATATAAACAAAACTGTGTCAAAAACTTTTTGCGCGTCACTGATCTACAAATAGATCAATGATAAATAGTGCTTTAATGTAGAACGGAATTTATGTATAGACAATTCTCTACGATCGCATTACTGAAAAGCTAGTTGAGAATTGTCAATAGTCTATAATAAGAAATGCCAACATGTTCTATTTTGGGTTGCGAAAGAATGGACTGTGCACAAGAAAGAAGAATGGGATATACATTTCATGTGTAAGTATTACAAATTAATCCTTTTATACAAATATTTTTGGTTTAATTACTTATAGCCTCTAGAATACATAATCTAGATCTAGTCAAAGTCCTACTAGGCCTACTATATGTTGCTCGTCACGTAGCATACTGGCAACTCCTGCGACGCAACTGATATCAAGCTCTATTGGCTATGCCTGTCACTTTTATACATTGATGCATGGAGAGAGCGGAACTGATACATAGGCAACATCGGCCTCTCCTTAACACACTGCACAGGCTTGCGTCCAGGAGAGAACACTCCAGCTTTCCTAATTAGTGTAGGCTATTACTGCTACAGCTAGCAGATTAAATGATCATAGCTTTAGCATTGAAATATAAGAATATTTACATAATACATGTTGGGGTAAATTTATTTGTCTCTGATGTACATTAAAAAATGTCATCTGCAGTCAGTATAGGCTTATATATTAAATTGCATTTCGTTTGGGGGCTCTTATTGATAGAATGTAAAATTCAAGCAATTATACCTAAATATTGAGCATAGGCTACTACAGTATTATACTATAAAATATCGAAACAAAATAATGTAGGCCTACAGTTATTATTTCTTCAATTTTTTTTTCCTTCAGATTTCCTCACAAAAATCTTGATTTATTAAAAGAATGGATACTCCGAACAGGAAGAAAAGACTTTGCTCCCAGTTCAAAGGCTATAGTATGTTCAGAACATTTTAGTGAAGAAGATTTTTACACAACAGAACAAACTAGACGTCTGAGATCAGGAACAGTACCTACGCTCTTTAAGTTTTCTAAACATTTTATACAGGTGAACTAGACGTCTGAGATCAGGAACAGTACCGACGCTCTTTAAGTTTTCTAAACATTTTATACAGGTAAACTAGACGTCTGAGATCAGGAACAGTACCGACGCTCTTTAAGTTTTCTACACATTTTCTACAGGTAAACTAGACGTCTGAGATCAGGAACAGTACCGACGCTCTTTAAGTTTTCTACACATTTTATACAGGTTAACTAGACGTCTGAGATCAGGAACAGTACCGACGCTCTTTAAGTTTTCTACACATTTTCTACAGGTAAACTAGACGTCTGAGATCAGGAACAGTACCTACGCTCTTTAAGTTTTCTACACATTTTATACAGGTAATAAGTAATGATATAAATGGTGTGAATAAGGGACACTACTTTTGTATTGTTGTATGATTTAATGTTTCACTTGTATAATAATAATATATTATTTTTTATTACAGGAAGCAACAGAGTCATGTCAAGGTTCGTCCCTAACAGATGATTCTTTTCAACCACTCAGCTTGCTACCATCATATCAAGAATCTCCTTAGCTTAGGGAAAATATTGAAACCATGAACGAAAATCACAAGACGCAGGATGGTGCTAATATAAATCATATTATTGTGGATCACACATATGCAATTAAGGAATCGCCAATAGAATTAAAAAGAAAACTAGTCAAATGCATTGAGCACTCACAAGTCCTTGCTATAAAATTTAAAATTGCTAATCAAAGAAAACGACGACTTGAAAATAAAGTTTCTTCTTTTCGCGAAATAATTAAAGTATTAAAGAAAGAAAATCGTGTTTCCAGTAATTGTGTGGCCATTTTAGAATCACTACCAGCCTTAGAAAAACAAATTTAAAAAAAAAGTGAGAAACTAGAAAAAGGAGGAAATAAAAGTTTTCGCTGCAACACTGCCATTCTATTCAACACTGCCATTCTATTCAACAGTGCCATTCTATTTAACAAAAGCATACAATTATGTTCGAAAAAGTTTAAATTTGTTTTTACAGATCAGTGGCTTACACGCACAAAACTAAACCATGGCGTCTGCTACAGATAGTTAAAAATAGGGCTTGAATTTTCACGTACAAAAAAAAAAGCTTCTTCCAAAACAAAAACAAATAAACAATAACAACCAAGGTAAAGACTAAACTCGATAAAGTCAAATCTTGCAAGTGACTGCTGTTGAGTTTACGTTACGTGGTTTATTAATCTTAAAATTGCCTTTAAAAAATTGTATTTGAAATATTAAAATCATGCCCTAGCTGTTGCCTACTGTTTAATTTTTATTTGAACACTTAAGTAAACCTTTATAAGTCTGTGTTCTATCTAGCTGCGAATTGGGGAAAAAATGCTTAGACGTAAAAATATCTAATAATGTATGGTGTTGAAATTTACATTAATTTCCACATAATGAAAGCACAGACAATGCTGAACAATCGGCAAAAGATGAAATACGTAGGTACACAAATATAATGTGAACAATTAAATTAATATAATACAACGATAAAGAGCAAATATAGTAAAGTAGAAAATAAACGAGATAAATGTTACATTGAAAATATGAGCGATCAGATTACATGGTCGTCTAACCCCACAAAGCCTCGCTCACTCTCTCACAATACGGAGTTACGATACGCACTATACTTTTTTTTAAAGGGGAAGAAAATAATAGATTTTCTGGATTCTTCGATCCTAAACAAATTACTATAATATCACGTGACTTGGTGGGACATTGCAATCGGTCTGCGTGAAAAAGTTCGTTAACTAGAGAATAAAGAATGTTGGGGGAACTTTAATCAGCTTGTCAATAAAGTCAGACTAAGGAAAGTGCGGTGCAATTTATTGTTTAACAATAATTAAGGATAAACCACGAAACCCAAGTTAAAGTATCCTTGGAGTTGTCATAAAAATACATATACAAAATGACCATCCTAAAAGCATTGTATAGCTGTAATTAAGTACTTATCATTAGTAACAATTGAATAGGCATGGGTGTACGTCTGCTTGTGTCTGGGATAATGCGAGGATCTCGATGAACTAGATCAGGGGTCGGCAACCTTTTGCTAACAGTGTGCCAAATTAGGATTTCTAAATCGTTCAGCGTTCCAACAGCCTAAAATTAATCGTTACAAAGTTTTATATTTAATACAAAATTAAGGTGGTTGTGATTATCATCTTCATTATTTGCATTTTAATTATATACAATATTTTACTACTAAACATTCACATTAAATTATTGTTATATGGTAATAATATGGTTATAGTTGTCTCAACATTATCATTTATCAGTCAAGATGATGATCTAACACCTGCTACTATTCATTATAAATTCATCTCAGTTTAGCTGAGATCTCCTTTGATGTTTTTCAGTTAATTTAAGTTATACATGAAATATGCAACTGTTAAGTGGTATAGATACGTAATAGTCATACAATCTGGGTATTTAATGTAATGTCTGAAAATATACATATAAATTATTTCGTAATATAATATTATGTATAATAATTTTTAAATACTTTTTACAGTTTGATCATTTCAAAATTATAAATTGTAAGCCATGAAATAAATAAAAAGAAACATTAGAAATATTAACTAAAATAAAACGGGTTAATTATCTCCTTTTAATTAAAACCACTTTTCCACATTTAATTCGATAGTTATGGAAAAAAGTTATGCTTTGTATTATAAAAACTATTACTGACTAATTATTATCTTTTTATATAATCCAACATTATGGTATTCATTACAATATTAATTATTAAAATAATTTACGTTAAACAGTTGTAAATAAAATTATAAATGTTTCCTGCATTAATTTTGTGTCCATTTCTACATCTACATCTACATATCCCGTATTCTGTTGGACCGTTGGGGCCCCACAGATGACATAACACAAGCCTCCTCCATTCCTCCCGTCTCTCAGCTGTTCGCATTGCACAGTTTTGTTCCTGTCCATTCCCTTGATATTATCCTCCCATCGTTTCTTTTGTCTATCTATCTTTCTGCCTCCTCTGGTGGTACCCTGCAGAATGGTTTTGGCAAGCCCGTTGGTTCTGGTGACGTGGCCATACCTTTCCAGTTTTCTTTTCTTGACTGTGGCCAGCAGGTCTTCATATATTCCAACTTCTTGATGTATTCTTTTTCGTATCTGTTCATTGGAGATATGATCTTTATAGCAGATACCGAGCAGGTTTCTGAAGCATCTCATCTCCATAGCGTTTATATCCTTTTCCAGCTCAGCTGTTAATGTCCATGACTCACAAGCATATAAGAAAATGGAGAGGACCAGTGAGCGCATCAGCCTGATTTTGGTGCTGGGGGCTAAGTTCTTGTCTTTGCATATTTTCTTGAGCCTCTTTAGTAATGCTGTTGTCTGGGCAATCCTGGACATTACTTCTGGTTTTGGAGCCCTCTTCGGATACAATAGCTCCTAGGTATTTGAAGCTGCTTACTGTTTCCATACAATGCCTACCAATCTTGATCTGCGTGGTGATGACGCTGGTTTTACTAATCATTCATTTTTTTTTTCGGCACTGATTTGCATGCCATATGATGCGGAAGTTTTGTCCAGTCGCTCTACTACATTGCAAAATTCTTCCTCACTCCCGGCGAGTCCATCTGTCTATATCATCTGCAAATCGAAGGTTGGTGATTCTTCTGACATTTTTGCTGACTGTTTCTTCATGATCCTCTAAAGCACCCGATATGATTCTCTCCAAGAAGATGTTGAACAGTGTTGGCGAAGGCAAGCATCCTTGTCGTACTCCAACGGTAGTCCTAAAACAATCTCCAATGTTGTTGCTGAAGAAGACTGCACTGGTGGCCCTGTCATAGAGACTGCGTATCAGCATTGTCAGGTTGTCATTAATGTTGTAATGTTTCATGGTTGCCCATAGGGCAGCGTGCCAGACCCTGTCGAATGCCTTTTTAAAATCAACAAATACATGGAACAAGTGTTGTTGATGTTGTGCATGCCACTCACAGAGTATTCGCAGGTTAAAGATCTTCTCTGTGGTACTACGTTCCTGCCTAAAGCCTACCTGCTCTTCCGCAATGATTCTTTCAGCATAAGGTCTGAGTCGGCTTAATATTATTTTGAGCATGACCTTGCTCCATTTAAGGAGTTTATATTTTAAACATTAATAATTTCAAAAATTACATAATACAGTGCTTTTAAATAAGTCTCTTATATTTATCAAATTAATAATACAAATAAATTTGTTTTTGAATTACTTATAATTATGTTTAATTAAAGAAGATTTGCAAAAAAACTCTTTTTAAATGTAATTAGTCTGTATGAATTAATGAGCGGTGAATTGTAATTGACCTCCTAGTATGCTTAAAACAGCTTTCATGTGTGATAAAATCTGTTCATAAGAGTAAGTTGAACCAAAAGCTGAAAATAAAAGAGCGAATACCTAGCAGTTGAGACTAGCAGACGACTTTTCTAAGCAGCTTCCTTCGAGATTTTTTTCCGCCAATGAGCAAATTTGGATGCCTATTTTTGAAATGTTTAAAATTCAACCTGCTACATTTTAAAATCGCAAATATTCCTCCACTTAAAATAAGATCTACATCTAAGAAGGATGTAATAAGGCTTAATGTGGTATGAAAAAAAATAGTCCGTCAATTTAAAAATCTTGCCTTTGATTAGAAAACTCCTGTTTAAGTGCTTCGATTTTCTACGGAAAAAGACAACTTTCAATCTTAATATTATATGTCTTACTATATTAAATGTTTTGAAATTGATTTCACGACAAGATATGTCCAGTTTCAATGCGTATCCATTTTCGCAATCAGTTTTCTTAATTTTGAACTGGAAAATGTTGTTTTTTTAAATCAATAAAAAAAAACTCTTTTAGATCTTTCACGTGCCACTGAAAATAGCTCTGTGTGCCAAGTTTGGCACGCGTGCCTTAGGTTGCCGAGCCCTGAACTAGATAGTGGAAGTGTTTATCTTGGACGACATTCCAAAAATAGTGATAGGTGCAGCAGTAAAATGGAGAAATATAATAAGCTTAGATGGTAGAGGGCGAAGTGTCTTTACCGTAAATTCAACCTGATTAAAAGTACGCCCAGCTCGTTCTCTCAAGGAAAGATAACACACACACACCCACACACAAACATAAACATACTTTATCCCTTTCTATCTCGGTCAAGTCTCCTGGCCAGAAAAACTTCAAACAGGAAGAACATGTGTATTATGCCCTTGCTTTTAAGTGGTCATCCATTCATCTCACCCCACCCTCCCCTGCCAACAAGAGCCCCAAATACGCCTTCCCGATTTAAAATCACGCGCATATTTTATTTTAAACTACCCAATGCCAACCAGCCAGTTCAAAATTTAGCTGGCAACTTAGTACAATTCTAGCATTTTTCTTTTTATAAGTCTTACACTGGTAAAACGCTCGTTACTAGCAGTGGCCCCGAATCCTTAGCTGGGGGTAAATTGTTTTTATTGTAGTTAGTTACGTTCTATATATTATTATTATTTATTTTTTTTACTGTTTCATACATTCATATTACTGCACATTGTGAACTTCAGTCAACGGAATTACTAATTGAATACTGCTAACCTCTTTTAAGCCTCGATGTACATTGAACTATATCTATGTCTACAACTGCACTGGTTTGTATTGAATCCCTTTGGTGGAATACCGTCTGGGTCAACTGTCTTGGCTTTTTTTTTTAGATAGGCCTATTTTTATTAACTTTAATGATTTATGCCTAAGTAGAAGAACTTGTTTTGAGAGTTCGTTTACTGATGGTGTGTCATGTAGAATATAGTGGAGAGGTCGGTTATTATATCATCAAAGCCTTGACCCACCGATCTCTCTGCACAAAGGAACATATTTAAATTTAAGAATAAACGAAATAGCAACTCACTCACAAATATTGTTTCATGTCCTCATGACTTAAATAAATATATTTAATATTCAAGTCAAAGCCTAAATCTTGCGCTAGATTCAGTTTTATTTTATTATTATTTTCGGTGAAAAAGTTTCAAATGTAATTTGACCTCTTAAAAACCCTAGTAACATTAACGGATACAAATACAAGAGCCCCCTAAAAATAGAACAATAGAACACCATCGAAAACAATAACAACTTCAAGCAAATAAAAGAAAAGATAACTGAAAAGATCATCGTAGATGAAATCATTAATGAAGTTTATTAATCTTGAAATCATGGATTTGTCAATTGAAATATAATCAAACGTAGGAACAAATGAAAACACAATACATGTATTAATTTTATCTGAGTAAATGTTCGTCAATACGTCAATGTCAACTGAATTGACAGGTAAAAAATAAAACGTATTAGCATCCAGGCGATAGTAAAAGGTGTATTGACATTACTCACATAGATCATGATCGAGTTGTTTATAAATGTCTCAAAAAATATCGGACCAGCCTTCTGGCTCTTACGATGTCAAGGGATGGATCAAAGGGTGGGGTGGGGGGAGGGCACACCAAGATCCTGTCCGAGACTAGCCATCACACTAAAGATCGCCAATTCACTTAATGACACTGTATGTGATTGCAAAGACTCGGTTTATTGTTTAAATTAACTTGTAGGCCTAACGTATAGTTTCGTTTTTATAGTTATAGAGCCTACATAACTTGCATACCTAGACCAATTATTTAGAATACATTTATTTATTGCTTTAAAAAGAATATTGATTATTATGAATATATAGTAACTCTGGTACTAAAAATAAAGTACAAAACAACAACAACAACAACGAAACAACAACAAAATACACAACAACTAACTACAAGAAGTATGTACCATTTAATGGCAAATCATTTTGAACACAGCAAATGCATAACAGTCTAAACATTCGTAATAATCTACAGCTCAGTTAAATGCATTGCCTGAATCGTCAAATTGTAATCACCTACTTATCTTACATCGGCCCTGGGTTAAGGGGTGGGAGCGTAATGTCTAAACTAAATGCGAATAAAAGGAGAAGTTAAGGATGACAGTGATTGACAAGGAGGGAGGTCCACATCGAATATGGGAGGGGCCAAGATTGGTTGATTTCTGTTTCTGGCTTATCACAGGGATCGTTGAAATTTCTATCGAATTGTATTTACCTATGGGCCCCACGTTTCCAGTGTAACATTTTAGCCAGGTTAGCCAGGCACTCTAGGCAGATAACCTTGACCTCTATCGCTATTATTGCCATAAACTCCTATCGGCCATCCTTCCCGGTAAAAACAAAAGGTCATCTGTAGCCAGGTTACGTTATTAGCTGTTCATTACTTGTTCATTGTCTAGCTTGTTGTGATACCCATAGATGGTAATAAAATAGGCCTGTGTAGCAAGTTTGTGAGACCTAATGCTGGTTGGCCCCTGCCCCCCTTACATTCAAAGTCTTAAAGGAAAACTATGATTTTGTTTCAATGAAAAGGCCCCAGTGGCATACTGACCCTGGTGTCTTGCAGAAACAGGTGCAATCCACCGGACAGCCCTTGATCTAAGCGTATTGGACAAAATATTACAGCCCAACGTCCAATACAACTACAGATCTAAAAGAACGTAGAGATCATGAATGATTGCGTGGTATAAACTAAAACGAATTGTATCAGATTAGTATGGGAATTTTACTTTTAAAATACTTTCACCGATCATAATCTCATGATTTTTTTGTTAATTTAATTTTAAATATGTCATAAATATATGAAAATTACTTACCCTAGGGGCCTTGTAGGGCCTTTGACAGGCTGACCTAAATAACGTTTTAAAAATTATTTTATTTTTTAAGCTTTTCGTGCACTTTTGGTTTTGTTTTGTAGTGTGTATGTTATTTAAATCAAGTATTTTTAAACCAGGTATAAACAAGTTAAGCTACGTCAAGTCTTAAAGCTATCTATAAAAACAATCTTGGAGATTTATTTCACAGAACAATTGTAACAAAAAACAGAGCTTAAAAGGATTTATTTTTCATTCATTTTAAATAGCTTACGTCATAACAAATTGTGTATATTTGTAGGTAGGCTATACAACAGTAAACAAAAAATACTTTGATTGAGACAATAATTGCATAAGATATTAGGAAAGCATGCAATATATGGCTATACTAGAAAAACGTGCATACAAGATAAACGTTTTTATACTGATTATCACTTGTCTTTATGGATATATAGGTACAGTTAAGTAACTTAGTAAAATGGCCGAGATTAACGCCAAGGGCGGGGATCAAACATGGCGCCGTTTTAAAATAATAGTATTTATTTATTTATAAGCTCACGATTGTAGAGGATAAGAAAGTACCAGTTCGGCGCCTATCCAAACTTCGGCGCCAGGGGCGGCTTTAATTAACTTGTTTTTATTTAGGAAAAGGAGAACATTATCCAGAGCTCCTTCTTAGCGATAAGTTCTTCCTGTAGTGCTTTGAATGGCGGGGTCAAAGGTTGTTGTAAAACAATGAGTTTCCCTCTTTAACCTCCGCTCTGTGGCGCTGGTGTTGTTTTCTTTTTTTTTTTTTTATTTATCTTTATTTTTTCTTAGCAGGTCTTTTTATGTTTAATAGAACGATTGTTTTATTCAACTACGGCATGCACAGTGCATAAAAGCTTTTGACATCATCCCATTGCAATTAAGTCCATTGCGATTTATTCCATTGCATTCCATTACATTCGAACTATATTCAAATTCACCACATTTCAATGCATCCCATTTAAATTCATCACATTGCAAATTATTACATTGCCATCCATTTAATTGTATTTGTATAGAAACGTTTCACATTGCAATTCATTCCATTGCTATTTATCGTAATGCCATTTATCACATTGCAACCCATGCCATTGCTATTCAAGCTATTGCAATTCATTTCATTGCCATTTATCGTAATGCCATTTATCACACTGCTGTCCTAGAAATTGTAATTTATTTATCATCTGGGGCAAGTTCAGGTTTCTCTATCGACTTGAATTGAAAAACAAATGTTTTGAATACTTATAGATGGAAAATACAAGAAAATTTGATGTAGGCTATATAATATGTTTATAATATAATATAATATGTTTATTGGTGCGGATTTATGTTTGAATCATACTGAAGGTTGAGTTCCGCTAATTGTCTCTATAATGCATGCTCACAACCTAAACATATTGCTTATATGTTATGTTCAATTATAAATGAGAACAAAAAAACGTAATAGTAGAATGTACTTACATTTATGGATATGGTAAAAGTTGAAAGAAACAACATAAAAAACAAAAACAAACAATTATGACTTCCGACATACTATATATTATTTGACATCACATTAAAGTTGTCATGCATTTTTATTTTAAATTCGATATTGTGTTAGCCAAAAAAAGCGGTTTATCATATAGGCCTAAATATAATTCATGCTATAGGAAATATAATCTGTTGAACCAAAAAAGTCCACAAAAATGTGTTCTTTACTTTATTTTCCTTCCCTAACTGTGCAGATAGGGTTGAAAAAAAAAGATAATTTTTTTTTTCAAAGAAGTTTATTTGACATAAATGCATGGACAATAGCAATTATAAAACATGTGATACAAATTTTAAATAAATTGAAGTTCAAATATCAATGTAAGGTGTCAGGTAGTCAAATGAAAATGAAGAAATAATATTGCAACACGATGTCAAAGATTGTAAAGTTTAATGTATAACCAGCACATTACAGGTCATCAATTTGAATATTATTACCACTACAGTCTAAATAGGGACAAATGTTAAAAGTAGAACAAAATTCATTTATATTCGAAAATATTAATTTCACAATCGTAATTTTACATTCAACAGTATATTACGTATTAACCAATTTTATGTATAGATTTAAAGAGGAATTAAATTAAATAGGAATTCCAACATAAACTAAGGGACATTATTCATTAAATGATTTAAGCAGGACCATTTTTAAAGTTACCTCCCACAAATTGAGTTTAAAAAGTTGAACAAAAGCCTGTTATTCGAAAACGTCTTTTCCCATCATGATTAGAAATTCATAATTACATTATTTTTTTTTTTTTTTCATTTTAAGATATTTTAGTTTTATGAAAAATATCAAATCGAACATCAACTAGGAAGGTTATTTATAAAAAAACTTTTTTGTACGATGTTTTTAAAATTACCCCGATTAAAAAAAAAACACTACAAAAATCAAATTTGTATTTCATGTATAGAAATTCGACATTATAGTATTTTTTATTTTTTTTTGTGATTTTAAAATGGCTATAGATCTATTTACATTTAAATTTATGAAAAAATATCAAATGAAACATAAACTTGTGGGAAGGGGGAAATATTCAATTAATCTTTTTGCATGTTTTTTTTTCAAGTTATCTCCCTTAAAATAAAAAAAAAAGTACCAGCTACTAAATTGTTATCATGCACAGGGTAGAATGATTAAACATGCTGCAAAAAGATGTCTATATTCAAAGCACCAAACGAAAGGACTTTATAACAAACGCATGCATTTTTATATTTGTCAAGCCTTTTAGTGTGGCCCCCGAAGAACTTCTAACGGGATTTTTTAAAATTGGTTGCATTGATAATGCAAATAAATTTTCAGACTGTGTGGCCCCGTCTTGTTGTATAAAATTTCATATGCGGCCAAAAGCAGACAAATGTTGCACACTCCTGGTTTAGACAATACATTGTTTCTACTTATACAAGAGATATATAAATATTGTTTTTAGTTTTTGTCACTTATTGATTGTTCAGTGTGTTGTTTTTAATAATAATGTACACAACAAATAAATATGTCTTAAGGGTCAATTATGTCAGTGTCGTCAATGTGGACAAAAGTGACAGATTGGGCGATGGGGTAAATGGGGTTAGTCTTCTCAGTAGGATCAATGGAAAAAGTATTGTCAGTGGGATCGATAGGGTCAGTTTTGTCGATGGAGTCAATGGGGTCAGGCGTATCAGTGGGTTCAATGTATCATTGTGTCAATGATTTCTACTGCGTCCTTGGACTCGATGTATGTATAGTCTATAGCGACTGTAGTGTCATTCTAACAGCATCTCTTGCTTACTTAACTATATCCTTCACCAGCTTTCATTACTTCAGAACATTGACTTCTATATATTCATTAGCATTAAAAAAAAATATTATATTATACTGTCAAAAAAAGAGTTTTTTCACATCCTTTTTTTTCTTTCTGTTTATTGGTCTCCTTCTCTCTCTCTCTCTCTCTCTCTCTCTCTCTCTCTCTCTCTCTCTCTCTCTTATTCTTTCTGAATCACTAGTGCTTTCTAGTATTTTCACGCTCTATAAGATTATGTATTAAAAATTTTTATGCCAATTGTCGTAAGATGCAATAATATGTTGTAACGAAGGAGCGTTTGTGTCATATGGTGGATAACATTGATTTGGAATTGATTAGTCCGTTTGAATTTAATTACCTTAGTTATGTACGCTGAAAAAAAAAAAGTCAAGCGAAACGTGTTATTTTTAAAAATCGCTCCTCGCTTCTAAGATAAAGGTTTTAGTTTTATCATTATGGCATCAACTCGCGTTTTGAAGATAATTTAGAAAAGAGATAACTGTGACTTATTTAAAGTAGACATAACTCGCTTAACCTGATTCGGACATTTTGACATTCATCACAACTCCACCCATTTTTCGTTTATCTATATTGACAAACTCATAGATAAATATACGATGGAGTAATAGACCCTAGCTATACTATAGACCAGTGGTTCCCAACTTTTTAAATTATGCGACCCTTTTATACAGCTTTTCACGTTATGGCGACCCCAACAATAAGTGTTTTTTTCGTCGCTACCTTAAAACTGTAATGTGCTACTGTTATAAAATATAATGTAAATATCTCATATAACTGTAGTGTGCTACTGTTATAAAATGTAATGTAAATATCTCATATGCAGGATGTAGGCTATTTTCAGTGTTACAAATTGAACATAAATATATATTGTGAAATATTTATTTCTTATTACAACACAACGTCAGTGCTAAGCTTTCACATCGGTGTACTTAACGAATATCATCTTTCACAACTCTACTTCTGTATTTAGATTTAATCATTAAAAAAAGCAGATAAGTTAAGCTACATGTACATTTTCTTTACATCAAAATGTTTATGCCAAAGATAAAGTTTTACTTGGAATGATCCGATCTTTTCATACAAATTAAGGTTTGTTACAAAAATTAACTGGTCCTTGCAGTGATAAATTGTACTCATTAAAGATTTCAAAGATTCTGATGTCAAACAAAGTAAGTTAATGTATGCAGTTCACTGATGTCAACAAAGTAAGTTAATGTATGCAGTTCACTGATGTCAACAAAGTAAGTTAATGTATGCAGTTCACTGATGTCAACAAAGTAAGTTAATGTATGCAGTTCACTGATGCCAACAAAGTAAGTTAATGTATGCAGTTCACTGATGTCAACAAAGTAAGTTAATGTATGCAGTTCACTTTTTTCGCCATAAAGTGCTTTGAACTGCGGTCTTGCTTTCTATAAGAAATGACCATTATTATTGTTATTATTTTAAAGTTAAAGAGTTCTGAGTTTATCACGAAGCTCAAAACATGTTTTTACATTTTTCCTCTCGACAACCATCTGACTTCAGTGTGAAATAGTAATTCGGCGCATCCGACTGTTTTCGCAACTGTTTAAAGTAGGTATGTGATAGGGTTGGTGCGCTGATGTCATCACGCCTGGTACTCGTATTTGGATGTATCTGCATGCACAGAATAAGTCTAGAATTATATTTCTATTTTGTGTCTGCATGTGGGTGGGCGCGTGTAGACTGATAAAATATGTATTTTCCAATGGTCTTAGGTGACCCCATGAAATGGTTCTTCGACTCAATTAAGATGTAACATATAATGTTGGTATATTATTAAAGCCATATTCTTTTAACATCTTAAAAAAAAAATTCAACGTGAGCAAACCCGATATTAAAAATAATAAATAAACAAATGCTTACTAAATCTAATCAAGGGAGACAATAGTCCAAGTTTTAAGTTTCTGAAGCAATGATTTTAGTAATCAATTTTTTTTTTTACTACACAATTGGCATTTAAAAATAAATATATATGCATATAATAGTACCGGTACTCGATTTATAAAAATACGTAAAATGAACCAACAAGTAATTAATATTTTACATTATAAATGTAATTTTTAAAACATCATTTTAGCTACTAGCTTATGTTCGTTAGTTTGCATTTACTTCTATATTATATAGTAATATGGAAACTGTGTAAATGTTTTGTAAAGCCTTTATTTAAAGGTTTGAAGAAATGAAAAGAAAAGAGGAATAGTATCGTCCAGGCATCGTTAACCTACGGCAAGCGTGCCAGAATTGTTACTCAAAACGATTTATAATGGCACGCAGAGGACTCCTACAAAAACTATTCAAGTATATTCAATATAGAGTGCTAAAGTAGGGTGACTTTTAGGCTGATGGCACGTATAAATAATTAGAATTCCCCCTTTGGCACACTATTATCAAAAGGTTGCCATTCCTTGGTCTAAAGTGTGTCGGTGCCAGGCAACAAACCTGTTTGATCCCGCTACACACTGGGGAGGGTTCTGAGGTGGCGCCATCGAAGAGTACATGTGCTGTACAAGTTGTGGAAAGCTACAAAAAGACCATCAAAGATAAAAGTTTTCCGCTTGTCCTAAGCGACCCCATGAAATGGTCGTTTCGACCCCCAAAGGGGTGGCGACCCACAGGCTGGGAACCGCTGCTATAGACCAACATTTTTTAAATTGTCATATACAGGTCACACCCGTGATTTCGTCATGTTTTCATACCGTTACCAATTTTACTATTCTTACTTCTACTTCGGATAAAAATTTCACACAGCTACTACGGAATACGTCCTCCCTTCCTATCTTATTGTTTGCTTCTCATTGGCGAGCTGTTGCAAACTGCGTTCTCCGAATTCTAGCCTGGGGTCAACGTATGTCTCGCACATGTCTCCAGACAATGCACTCACAGCTATTTGGGTTTACGGTCCCTCTTGCAGGCATCCTTGAAGCGGATGCGAGGCCTGGACTGCAATCCTCTTTCATGTGGCTAGCTCTAAGTACAGGATGTCTTTGGGAATTCCGCCAGCATCCGTCCTACGTACTGTGATGATGCGGGATAGTGTGGCCAGTACGATGTTCTCGCGACTGTAATGCTCACACGTTGAGTTCCCTACCTCACTTGGTTCGTTGGTCTAGAGGTCGATGGCAGTGTTTTAGACCAGGCAATATTCCGTAAACAATGCTCGATATTGTTATTTGCGTACTATCTATCAAGCAGATTCAGTATCTTCTTCTCGCAATCACTCCAATGACAAACGAATTAAGAAAACAGACTACCAGTTTTAAGTGAATAGACCATACGTTTAATCCGTAATCACATGTAGATATTAACATATAAACCATTCTGACACATCAATCCAAACGACAGCTGTATTCTGAAGAATCTATGTATAGGTTAAATATCCAAAGAGTGAACACGAATTAGTAAGAAATAATAAGTACACAGATATTAGAACAGTATTCAAGATAATCCGAAATCAGGCACACGTCATAGCTAATATGGCTTCCCGTGAGTCTGTGTGTGAGAGTAGAGACTAGTGTCGAGAGTCAAGTCTGCACATATATAGGACTACAAAAGGCAGTCACGGGGCGGTCTTTTCTATGTCGGCATAACCCCTGATCCAATCATACAAATGTGCACGCCCACTTATCGACCAGTCTTCTGTCAATTCCTAACTCAGGGGTGTATCCGACTGACCAAACCTATTAGCTCCATTTGTCTTGTCTGCAACGTCTAGGTCAAACATTGCACAACCTTTCACTCTTAGTATATCTCTGTGTTACCAACGAGTCTTGCCCGCATCCATACCTAATGGTATATCTGTACGATATCACTAGATCCTCCTCCCGCCTAGACAAAGGCGCTTAATAGGGCTTTGCGTGACGCGATCGAACTCAAAGGAACAGATAACCACCAGTAAGGAGTGTCTGATTGCACCTACGCCAGGTCCGTATACGAACAAAGGAAAAGAGGGGAGCGGTTTCCCTTGACCAGGTCCATGTTGACACAAAGGTAAAACATGGAATAGTTCCGGTCCCGCCTCCGGGTGGGGATGGTAAAAGAGGTGAGAAGGGGGAGAACTTCACCCTGCTCAACTAACTACATACAACGGTCATAGCATTAAATTAGAAGTTCTAAAATATAACGCTATAATAAATGTCACATCATGACACGTACATGAGGTAGTCATCCGAGCAGATGTTGGCGGAGAAGAGTACTCAAGAGTGTCATTTTGTCCTGCTGCAGATCCTCGTCGTGTGAGACATAGGCTTGCCAAGAGATAACTAGTATGTAGTGATTACTCATCTCACTTCTCTGTATGATTGGTGGAAGTTAAAGTTATTGTAAGGACATTACATGTGCAGTCAGTGTTAAGGTAGTGTTCAATTGTGTCACCGAAAGGACTTGTTTTTGTCTCAACGAATGTATTCATCAAATTAACTGATACGGAATAGTTGTGAAGTAAAATCGCAGGCGACCTGACTAGATTCCTCTTTATCTTATCTTATCTTGGATAAGTGAAGAAAGTTATTTGCTACCATTAAACTATATAAACATTGTTCCCTAATTTGTGGAATACCATGCTAAACATTCAGCCATCATATTCACTAGATGCATAAGCCAAGTGTTTTTGGACATTAGAGTGTCCGGATGGCGATTTCGAACATTCCGAAACACGCATATTCCAAGTAGACTTGTGCATCCTACTAACCACATTATACCCTCATCAGGTATTGTAATATATAGTTTTGAAAAGTCTGCACCCAGTGGATTGAAAATGTCATTGTATAGATAGAAACACACGAAAACTGTAGACGTACTCTGGTTATTGAATTCATTAGTAGCCAGGTGACCATTTACCATTGCTCAAAATAGACAAGAAAATACTAATTTTGGCCTGAGTCCGGCTGCTCTAGCTAATTAATATAAAAAACTCAAAATTACCACATGGATCTGATAATACGATGGTCAAAGACACTATCTTTTACGACTGTTTAAAAGCCGTTTGCAGAGTAATGCATTTCATGTGATGGACCTTTGTGGTAATAGAATGTCACTTACTCTTTAAACACCACGTTTTTGTTCACCTTTTGTCAAAAATCTAGTTTAATTAATACCTAAGTACAGACAAGCACTGTGCCCTTTCTTTTCACAATTAAAATCTAAGTATAATTATTAGTATAAATAGTAGAAACTCTCTCTCTCTCTCTCTTTTTATTCCAGTATATGCTAAATGTCATGATTGGTGTATAGTATACGTTTGTAAAATCACTTAAATAATGTAAAAAAAAAACAATCAAGATCAGCAAGATACTTTTATTATATAACATTCATTGTTTAATGTAAAGACAAAATTTAATGTTTCTTGAGAAGCATTGGTGTTGACAACTTCTTTCCATTGTCCTTTATTTGTAGTCTAGATCTAGTTCTTCACTCTTGGAAAGATATGAAAATAGAAAAATGTTTACAATACTTAGTGTGCTTTGATGAAATTGGTTGTTTTTAACTACTATTTTTATGCTTATATTTTTTATTATTTTAATTCTCCCTGAAATAAACTGATAACATTTTTACTACATATAAACTAGCCGGAAAATGTCCACAAAATGAAAGGTAAATGCACAGTCATAATACTTTTATTAATCAATTACAATACTTTGGTTACAGTTACAGGCACATGAAGGTACTTAAAGGAGAGGGAAAATTATTGCATAGCTGAAACTGTTATCATGTATAATTTAGAGAAAGTAAGAGAGAGAAAGAGAGAGAGGAAAAGAGTTAATGACAACTGGATTAGAACCTATATACCTATATTATACACACGACTATAGCTATAGCCTATATATGTATATATATATATATATATATATATATATATATATATATATATATATATATATATATATATATATATATATATATATATAAAGATAGAGAATTATAAACGTACTGTTGGAGTTTCCTTCTTTGTGTCTTGGTCGGAAGGTTTTTTGTGGTGTTGTCACCAAAACAGCTTTAAAAATATACAAATATATATTCATAGTTAGTTTAAATAGTTATGTCTAGCTTGAATATACAAAATTAATATTATTGTAGCAATGACTAAAAGGAAATTGATCTTATTACTTTATAAGGCATGACCGGGGGCAGAGATAAGTCTGTGTGCTTTATTTCAACACAAAGTTTACCATCCAAGGAGCAGGTTACCTAGCTGGGTGACTTATTATATCACACTCAATCAACATATAAAGCTGACTATAACTTAATGAAGCGATAAGTCACAATTGTAGGAGCGTTCAATGTTGTTATATATGGTGTTCAGAATTGTCTTAATAATTCATTTAGAGTTATATAATTTTATACTTAATTGCGGCGTCGATATTATATGTTTACAATTGTATAGGTAATTTTGTTATTATTACATTATAACACAAATATTTTCTTGTAGTCTCAACAAGTTTCTAGTACACAACTTTTATTTTTTGCATTGTGAAAACTTTGGGGAAATTCATTCTAGCACTTTTTGTTCCGAACCTATAGGCTATAATCCCGCAGGGGTGTAGTTTGGCCTTTATTGTTTTGCATAGCAATACAGAGCTACTTATTTTTAACCAGTCAAGTTGAATATTATTATTATACATAAATTCAAGCATAAAATTCTTCTATAAACTTGTATCGAGTGGATAGAGTCTATTGTTATGTCCACAATCCCCTTGTGGCCAGAGCTGTGTAGATCTTGCTGATAATTCTCGTTAGTCCTAGGGGAGACTTTAATTATTAGTATTTATGTTTCAGTATTACACGAACTCTTCTTATAGTCCTGGGCACAAATTCAGTATTTGTATTCCAACATTTCCTTTCTTGTAAATTATGGTAGTAGATAAATCTTATAGTAATGTATACAACACAATAGGATAGTAACTTGACAAAGAAGCTTCAGTGTAACTGTTGTTGATAGTTTATTTCAGGTGGTATGTTCAATATATACAATATATCTATTATGTACAGTTAGAATAAAATAGTGCAAACACAAACGTTCTCAAAGGAACATATTTTGAAACTCTCTGTCTTTCAGACAAAACAAATCATTAAATACTATCCGAGTGGTGCAAGGGATAGACCCATTACCAGTAGGGGTGAAAATCATGGTATCATTACAAAAATCATAACAAAACGATAGGAACTTCCCCTATTAAATAATGAGTCGTTCCCAGACTCTGAGAATTTGAGATCAACACAGAATCCCAGCATTACCTAGAACCTTTCGTTTTCCTACTAAACGTCCTAATATTGTGTGTAGTAAGAAAAGAGAGAGAGAGGAGAATAAACATTGCGTGTTCCAATTCTTGGAAAAACAATATACATGACACGCCCCCACCCAATGAAAGAAATAATGTACCATAATTACCCAAGTAATACTCAACATGGTACATTTTTCGTACTTAACACTATCGTTTTAACAACCAACAATCAATGGAAGATTATAAGACAATTTAAGCAAACATGGCTCACTGGCACAACTAAATTATAAAAAGTGTCACTACCCAATGGTAATTGTGATTATAACGTGATGGACAAATATTTCCCCGTTAATATTAATATTAACTAATGTTTCAACAAGTACAAATAATTCAAAAATATTCTAGTCATTCTTATTTTAACTATGTACAGTTGTGTGGATTTCCACCAAAAATTTGCAAAAAGTCTTAATCTATTTAAACAAATATAACATTGCTCAAACTCTGTCAATTTTCAACAGTTTACTTCTAATATACAAACCAAAATATAAGTAATACGTAACTCGAATCAAACTATAGGTTACTTCCCCTTTAAATTACAGTGTCAACTTGACATTAACAGGGTTCATACCTAAGATGATGATACTTCCCCTTTTCTCAAATATGAGGAGAAAATACGCTCTAGTTACGATTACTACAGTAATCTCAATATTAAAATGTAATCCACTATTATGCGTTTTCGGCAAATTTGAAAGTTTAATATAAAAGATTGTTCAGGGTTGAATGAGTGTACACCTTTAGGTACCTTTGTTTCCCTCCATTCCCGGATACATGGAATATATAACAACCTATATACAACATAGTGAATATCCACTAGTTTTTCCCATTCTATTACCATGATATAACAATTTAGCAATAGATTTCCAATATTATCTATTAATTTATACCAATTGATATTACATCTCTTTCTAAGATAAAAATTGTACATATTATTATTTAGTTCCATTCATTAACTAAAATAAAACAAGATAATAAATCAACTAGCTCAAAGTTTTCCCACTTAATTGCATGTGATGACAATTACTTTTATCCATCCATATCAAATAAATACGTGCATATTATATATTTATTGCATCATGCATCAACATTTAAATGGAATTTCTTTTCCATAATCAAATGAATTTAAAATATATCAGAACATCAATATTATACACGATTATAAGAATTATTAATACTTTCAAAAGACTTGACTTCTGTATGATACAAGTATTCTATAGGTATTCCATAATCAAAATTCAAACGAATGATAGGTTATCATGACACATTCTTAATGAATAAATGAGATGATCTGAAAAAGAAGTATGGGGTTATTCAGTCAATCATGTAGCACCCGAGATAGAGTATCAGCTGTGACGTTGTCCCTACCCCTCAGGTGTTTTATGTTTAAGTCATAGGCTTGGAGGAATAAGCTCCATCTAACAAGCCTCTGGTTTTGCTTGACCCTGGAGAGAAAAGTCAGAGGGTTGTGGTCGGTCAGTATTTCTATCGGGTACCCAGAGCTGTTTACATAGAAATCAAACTGTTTTAACGCTAGGATCAACCCTAAAAGTTCCTTCTCACTTGTATTATAATTACGTTCATGGATATTGAATTTCTGTGAGTGGTAGCACACCGGGTGCTCCTCTCCGTGGTCATCCTGCTGAGTCAGCACCGCTCCCATCCCAGTATCGCACGCGTCTACTGCAATTTTAAAGGGTCTATCAAAACGCGGGGTCACCAAAATAGGTGCCCTGGATAATCTTAACTTCAACTCATCAAACGCCTTTTGGCACTTGTCAGACCAAACAAAGCGATTGTTCTTCTTTAGTAGGTCAGTTAAGGGGCAAGCTACCGTAGAAAAGTCCTGGCAAAACTTACGATAATACCCGGCCATTCCAAGGTAACTACGGAGTTGTTTCCTTGTCTGTGGCACTGGGACATTCTGAATAGCTTCTATTTTAGCATTTACTGGTTTAACCTTTCCACCACCCACTACATGTCCAAGATACTCGATAGTGGCATGTCCAAACTGACTCTTAGCCAGGTTTATTGTCAAATTGGCGTCATTCAGTCGTTCAAACAAGTGTCGTAGTTGACTGACATGTGTCTTGAAATCTGTACTATACACCACTATGTCGTCGAGGTAGGCATTACACTGGAAGATACCGCGAGTGAGGGTGTTTATAAGCCTTTGAAACGTCGCAGGGGCATTACGGAGTCCGAATGGCATGACCTTATACCTGTAAAGTCCGTCAGGTGTCACAAAGGCGGATACTTCCTGTGCCCGTGGCGTCAAAGGAATCTGAAAGTACGCGGAGAGAAGATCGATTTTTGTCACATACGTCGCATCACCTATCTTATCAATGAGGTCATCAATACGAGGAATGGGATACGAGTCAGTCTTTGTCAAATTATTTAATTTCCTAAAGTCTGTACAAAACCGCAATGTGTTGTTGGCTTTTGGTACCAACACACAGGGTGAAGACCATTCGCTATCACATTCTTCCACTATGTCATTTTCTAACATATACTTCACCTCTGCTCTAATATGTTCAAGTCTGTAGGGGTTAACTCTATATGGATGCTGCTTAATTGGCCTGGCACCCTCAGTTAATACTACATCGTGTTCTATTAGATGTGTCCTCCTGGGAACATCTGTAAACAGTGACTTATATTCATGTACCAGCTCAATAATCTTCTCCTTATCTTCTACCGGAAGATGTTCTAGCCTTGTATCTAAACTCTTAAGGGCATCTGTATTATTAAGTTTACTTTCTGCAAACTTATATTCTATCCTAGATAAATCCGTCGGGACTCTAGCTAACGAAATCATGGGGACCTCCCGTGGTTTACTCTTTTCCCTGGAAACATAGGGCTTAAGTAAATTAATATGGCATACCCTCTGTTTTTGTCTCCGGTCAGGAGTCTTTATCAAATAATTGACCTCGCCAAGCTTTGACTCTATCTCATAGGGTCCACTAAACTTTGCACTTAAAGGCTGATTTTGCAAAGGTAGAAACACAAGAACTTTGTCACCTGGTGCAAAAGTTCTAGCTGTAGCTTTACGGTCATAGTTCTGTCTCATACGCTCCTGCATCTGTGGAAAATGAATCTTCACATGGTTAAAAGCATGATAAAGCCTATTTTTAAATTTATCTACATATGACAAAAGTCCAATCGGTTCACTGTCCGTTAGCCAAGTTTCATGTAGAAGTTTCAACGGACCTCTGACTGAGTGTCCATACACAAGTTCGAATGGGCTAAACCCCAGGGATTCCTGAGTGGCCTCCCTTGCAGCGAACAGTACATAAGGCACACCCTTATCCCAGTCTTTCTCGTTTTCATAACAGTACTTTTTAAGCATCGATTTTAATGTCTGATGAAACCTTTCCAGAGCTCCCTGGCTCTCAGGATGATAGGCACTTGATAGCCTATGGCTTATCCCTAATTGTTCCATGACTTGTTTGAAAATGTTCGAAGTAAAGTTAGTCCCCTGGTCGGACTGTACTGTCTTCGGTAGGCCATAACGTGTGAAGAAATTTGTCAGGGCGTCTACCACCTTCACTGTTGTTATGTTCCGCAACGGAATGGCTTCCGGGAAGCGAGTGGATGAACACATGACTGTGAGCAGGTATTGAAAACCGGCTTTTGTTTTCGGCAACGGGCCCACGCAATCAATGAGTATATGACTGAATGGTTCGTCGAACGCTGGTATCGGCTGGAGTGGAGCGACAGGAATTCGTTGGTTAGGACGTCCTACCATTTGGCATACGTGGCAAGTCTTGCAGTATTGTTCGACATCTCTTCTCAGTCCTGGCCAGTAGAAGTAAGGGAGGATACGGTGGTGCGTTTTTCGGACCCCCATGTGACCAGCGAAAGGAAGATCATGCGCCATACGCAGTATATCTTGACGATAGCACTTAGGTATTACAATCTGGTGAATACTGTCCCACTCGTTTGTACCTGAGTTGAGCGGTTTCGACTTTCTCATCAACACTTCATCTTTCATGTAGAAACATTCCGCCATTGCATCTGCAGTCTTTTCATCAACAGCTTTCATTCTGAGTTGCATTATTACTTCGTCATTAAATTGTTCTTTCACCAATTTCTGCTTTGGTGACAAAATGTTATCGTTCTCTGTTGCATCACCAGTTGTTAGTTCAGCAAAGAACGTAGCACTTAAATCGATGTCAGGTGTTTCTTTTATCACTGTTTCATTCGCATGTGTGTCTTCAGAACAGACAAACACATCTTTCGTTGCACTACACGGCGTATCAGGAGTCTTTACCGACTTCTTTTTCTGCATTGCTCTTGTCAGTGCACATGTTGGGCGTTCATTGGCAGGACGTAGGTTTTTGTCCTCCGCCATCTTTGTCTCCAACACTTTAACCATGGGCTCGACAGTGACTCTGCCGCCCATAATGTCATTTCCTAATATCATGGAAACGCCTTTGACGGGTAGTGCGCGCCACACTCCCACTACGATGTTACCTGTAAAAATATCCGACTCGAGTTTTATTCTGTGCAGTGGAGCTTCCACAGCATCCATACTAGCACCTCTCAGCACAACAGACTCACCGGTACTGGTGGCATCTGTTAACGGCACACTGCCCTCCAGGATCACGCTGACAGCAGAACCCGTGTCACGTAATATCTGTATTTTCTTCTTGCTGAGTACATCGACTTCTGTCGACACTGTCCCCTCGTAGACAAAGGGTCGAAAATCGGATAGGTCGTCCTCTTCCGGGACTTCAGGAACCATCTGTTCCTCACGGCCTTCTGAAAGCATAATAGATTGAGTACAGCTATTCTCTTTTACCTTAGATAGACTGTTCTCAAAAACCATCGACTCCACAACTATGGGCGATGCCGGCCGCATTTCTTTTGAGTTTCTTGACCCTGTGTTGCACACTTCTTCTGTCTGCTTGCTATCTTTCTGCACTCTGGCACAGTGTAGAATAGCACCTTGCTTCTTGGTAAGGATCCAACAATCTTTCTTCATGTGGCCCTTATTCTTGCAATTGAAACATACCACCTTTGCTTTATTTACATCTGTCTGCTTCCTGAAATGAACTAAGTTACTATTATTATTTACACCACTGTTCTTATTATTGTTTTCACTTGTCTCTTTTGGTTTACTAGCCTCCTTGGGCTCTGGTTTGTGCACTTTGGGTTTGTCAGCATAATATGGCTTTATGCTGGCGTGAATTATGGCATAGTTATCTGCCAATCTAGCAGCTTCATGCACATCTTCAACCCCTCGGTCTGAGATGTGGGTTTTAATATCCACTCGAATACAATCATTGAATTCCTCAAACAATATTAGGTTCTTGAGTTTATCAAACTCACTTACATTCTGTGACCTTAGCCACTGTTCTAACATTTTCTCCTTTTGTCTCAAAAAGTCTACATGAGTTTGATCATATGCCTTCTTTCTGTCTCTAAATAGCTTTCTATATTTTTCTGGTGTCAGGGAATAACTTTTTAGCACCCTATCTTTGATTACTTCATAGTCATTTATTTCCTCGGGTGTTAAACTCAACACTACGTCCAATGCTTTTCCTTTGTTGAGAGTTGACCTTAACAATAAAGCCATCTTATCATCAGGGAACTGATAATCTACAGCTATCCTCTCAAAAAGCAAAAAGAAATCTTGAACATCTTCTTCTCTGAATATAGGCAAGTGTTGCTTCATTGCGCTAATATCCATACCATTGCTGTCCCTACGATGGTCAGGTTTATTCATGCCTGCCATCTCTATCCTTTCTCTGCTTTCAATCCTAATTCTTTCATTTTCCCTTTCAGTTTCTATCCTAATTCTTTCATTTTCCCTTTCAGTTTCTATTCTAATTCTTTCCAATTCCATTCTCTTCATAGCTAATTGGAATTTTAGGTTTTCACTCAAACCTTCATCTTCATCATTGTTTGATGATCTAGATGACATATTTCTTACCTCGTCTCCGTGGGCAATTACCTCGCCCCCACTGGGAGCTACATAACCTTCATTGATATCGTTCTGTCCCACTTCAACTACACTACCAGTGTTCATGGCATTCTGCCCGTTCAAACATGTCATAATTTCTTTGGTCAAACGATTACGATTAGGTCTTGCCTGTCCTGCCTCAATCCCAAAGGACTCAGCTAATTCTTTTAGTTCAGCAAATGACATGGCATTAAGTTCCTCACTTGATATATTCGAAGCCATAGTATAGCGTTCGAAATATTTGTGATAGTAGAGTAGTATATATTGTATAATAAAATATAAAGTTCCAACTTACGATTTGTCCAGAAATTTGCACAATATAATATTAAACACTTCGTGGAATCTTCACACTTCCCAAGGAATAAAAACGCAAACCAGTTCTCTCCTCTTTTTAAAAAGAATAGTTTCACAGTCCTAGAAAACGAAACACAAATATGCCGCTCTCAGTACTACTAATGTCACAAAATATTTATAGGTCAGGAAAAAATATAACTCAAATTTTCCAGACGAGATCAACAAATTTTTTTCAATCCTAGATCAAGAAAAGTAGAACTCAAATCTACCGAACGAGACTACCAAATCTTGTCAATCCTAGGTCAGGAAAAGTAGAACTCAAATATACCGGGCGAGACCACCAAATTTTGTTACGTCCACAATCCCCTTGTGGCCAGAGCTGTGTAGATCTTGCTGATAATTCTCGTTAGTCCTAGGGGAGACTTTAATTATTAGTATTTATGTTTCAGTATTACACGAACTCTTCTTATAGTCCTGGGCACAAATTCAGTATTTGTATTCCAACATTTCCTTTCTTGTAAATTATGGTAGTAGATAAATCTTATAGTAATGTATACAACACAATAGGATAGTAACTTGACAAAGAAGCTTCAGTGTAACTGTTGTTGATAGTTTATTTCAGGTGGTATGTTCAATATATACAATATATCTATTATGTACAGTTAGAATAAAATAGTGCAAACACAAACGTTCTCAAAGGAACATATTTTGAAACTCTCTGTCTTTCAGACAAAACAAATCATTAAATACTATCCGAGTGGTGCAAGGGATAGACCCATTACCAGTAGGGGTGAAAATCATGGTATCATTACAAAACTCATAACAAAACGATAGGAACTTCCCCTATTAAATAATGAGTCGTTCCCAGACTCTGAGAATTTGAGATCAACACAGAATCCCAGCATTACCTAGAACCTTTCGTTTTCCTACTAAACGTCCTAATATTGTGTGTAGTAAGAAAAGAGAGAGAGAGGAGAATAAACATTGCGTGTTCCAATTCTTGGAAAAACAATATACATGACACTATTATTTCATATTGAGCCAGACCCTAAACTGATGTCAGAAGCCCCGGGTAGAAGGGGAGAGCGTGTTTCCCAATACGTTAATCAGTTTAAAATAGGAAAATAGGGCCTAGTCAAGTTTGAAGCCTTAAATGCTAGCTCTAAGACTGTATTATAATCACGTAATCTTGTAAAGATAAATAATCTTGTAATCTTGTAAAGATAAAGATGCTATATGGTCAGACCACAAAGTATAGTTGTTGTTTTTTATGTTTTAAAAGAACAAAACTTACTTGGAGTTGTTTCTGTAGACTCTTGACATTGAACTGAAACCAATCAAAATAAAATAAAGTATATAAAAAATCAAACCAACAAATTTGTTATTCTTTTTTCAATTACCTGTCTACTGTATCCCCTAATCAACACATGGACTAGAAACCAGAAGCAGTAATAAAACAACAATCAGCAACACGTTAAACTACCTTTTTAAGCTTTACTTTTAAATTTGTTTATTATATATTTATAAAAAAAATTTGGCAATGATGTACTATACCGTGTTTCTCTTAATTTATGAATATAAAATCTTTACCCGAGCAGACTCCTGGAAGACCTCGTTCTCTTTTAAGACCTTCAAAACCTGAATTGGAAGAACGATGCTTTAAAACTAGTCTTTAAAATTAGCAGACAGAGACACAATGAAAAAAGAAAAGACAGAAAAGTAAAGGCGGAGAGCAAAACTAAACAAAGAGAGGATATGTGTTAATGAAATATATACACATTTATGGAAAGAAATAGAGAGAGAAAACTTAAAACGGTGGAGAATTTGAAAGTTTAGAGGGAAGAGAAAAAAACAGCCATAGAGAGAAGGAAAGAAAACAAGCAAAAGCAGAAAATGAAATAAAGAGTAAAAGTGAAATAGAAAGAGAGAAAAAGAGAAAGAGAGAAAGAGAGAAAAAGAGAAAAAGAGAAAGACACATAGGAAAGACTTCTGTAGAACTTTTGTCTTTCTAATTTATTATCATATATTTTTTAGTCTCGGAACTATATTTTGAATATTATGGAAATGAGTTGATACAATAAACAAACATATAATATACTGTTTACCTAGTCGACCAGGTTGTCCAACTGGGCCGGGCAATCCATCTCTCCCATTTTCTCCTTTAGTTCCAGATATTCCTTGTATTCCAAGAGCGCCTGTCAGCGATGACATGGTTGATTTAGTTTTATTGATTAATGTGGAAAATTATAGGCCTACAACACTAATAGTGGATTTTGTTTTCTTAAGGTGTACGCCACAATAACATACAGTTGACACATTCATTCAAAGATAATTGACCACCTTCTTTGGAAAGTTTACATTGTTGTTGAATTGTAAAGTATGTTTACGCGTGTGATGATGGGATTGTGTGGCCAGTAGGATGCACCCGTGGCCGCGCGTCCATACTCCCACCACGCTGTAGTCTATAGTGTAGTGACGGAATGAGGTTGAATTAGGCTGTTTTGTGTCCACAACCCTCGATGTGTTTATTTAAAGTGTTATTTCTCTCACACGCAACTTCCCCGTCTCGCGTATGCACAAACACACGCAATTAGAACAGACTAGTTGATCAGATGAAAATGTATATTGTGCGTGCAAATTAAATGTTATGGTCCTACAAAGTATTATGGGAAAGAATCACACTTACATATTGTGGTATCTCCTTAGAAACTGAAGTTCCAAGTTCCCAGAACATAAGGTATAAATCATGCACATAAACGTTTTAAAGGTGAAAATGAAGCATATTATTATAAATCCACAACTTAGTAATATCCAAACAAAGTATTATCCGATCAACATAACGTGGAATGAAGCCAAAAACAGTAGTAGAAATACATAATAATATATAGGCCTAACAAGGAAAGTCCCTTTTAAATGGCTTCCGTCTCAACTAAGATGGCCGGTCAAGTCATAAAGTCATACAAATGATAAAGAGTCGATATCCTTGTCCACCTGGGGGTAATTACCGTAAGTGAGAAACCCCGTCTAGTGGACGGTCAGTGGTTATTTTTATTTTAAAGTCTTGCTCGTTTTTATACAATGGCTCTAGAGCAAGACACGCTTGCCCACCTGTTCTCCGTGCCGGGTTCCTTGCCAACAAACAAAAGAGACCTAAATGTTGTTATTACAACCTTCGTGAGACGCACATAGATAAAGGGCCTGTCGTGGCGACATCATTTAATATGTAATACGCAAGGCATTAACCAAGATGGCTGTAGCCAATTCTTCTTTAAAACTATCAGACCTGATGACGCTCCGTTGACTTAGAAAAAAATATTACCCACCGGTGCGTCATGAACTGACCAAGGGGAAGCTGGAGGAGGGTTGGTCAAGGGGTTAGGATTTCGCCCTGACACGCAAATTACATTTAATTGTCCGTAAAATTCATTACTTTGCTTTAATAAATTTCATATCATGACAGTAGCCATGACACTTTTACAAAAAGCTTTTAAACTATCAAACCAAAAGCCTTAAAATATTTATTAAATGCAAGATTTACAATTTAAATAGATCGTACTTAACTTATTAGCTTGGGCAACCAAAAGCCTAAAATATTTATGAAATGCAAGATTTACAATTTAAATAGATCGTACTTAACTAATTAGCTTGGGCAACCAAAAGCCTAAAATAGTTATTAAATGCAAGATTTACAATATAAATAGATCGTACTAAACTAAAAATTTGCTTGGGCAACCAAAAGCCTAAAATATATAGATATCACGATGTTCCAAACTTTAAACTATTATTCTATTGTGGACTTATGCACATCAATCTTTAAGTCTATCAAGAAACATCCAGATGAAATTAGTGGTCTTTCTTTGTCTCTTTATCAAATGATCAACAGTCATGGCTGCCGTCTCTAAACTATCGTCTATTGTCATTGAGTCTACCCATTCAGAATTAACTTTCGGGCTTTTGTCTTGAAATTATTATCTTACATGTATGAAATATTCTTTCTTCTAGGGGACACTGTGTCCGAGAAGCAGAGTGTTCGCCTGACGTATCAAAGGTCATGTGTTTGAATCTTGGTGAAGGCTAGGATTCGTTCCTATGTCTGGAGGGTGACCCTGAGTCTACCGAGCTATGATGAGCACTTGCCATTAGTTGGGGTAAAGAACGTTTGGCGGGTCATTGTGCTGGCCACACTTCCCTAGTATGCATCCGTTTGGTCTGACGTATACATTTTTAATGGACGTTTGTCTTACTGTTTATTTCTAATTACTAAACATGTAACATAATGATTCTAAAAAAAGATTACTTTAAAACGATTTTTTTACCTTTTTGCCCTGCAAATCCCATCAGTCCAGGATAACCGACGTTTCCTGGTGATATCAACAGAGAAATGACATTAATAAACTGAACATTTTTTTAGAAATTGCCTAATCCAATTATAAAAATATATATTTATATGACACTGTGAACTACTCTCAAATATATTTTACGTCATTTATTAACAATACACATAGTTTATTATTTCAAAAGTATTTTTCCTATTATATTGGTGTTTGGATGGATAAAACCTAATCCACCCTGCTACAAACCATACATACATGGCGAAAGTTAACAATAAATATATAATTATAAGCTACAACCCCCACCCTTCCCCCACCAGGGCTAAACTAAAGCCTGCAGTTTTTATGCTGTTTGCCTCAAAGCTAGAGTTGGGTGTTTTTTGTTGTTGTAGTTAAGTCTAGCTGTTTTCATAACATTATTGATTACATTTATAAACAAATTTCCAGTTTTAGCAAATTCTTGCACACATTGGTTGTTAAAAAGATCAACAATACAATATTACAATCTGCTAAAGAAACTGGTCATCAAACAAGAAAGTCGCTTTTAAAACTCAATGTTGAATTTTTTATCTTTATGGATTCTAAATATTATTGTTGATTAAATAATGTGTGATATTTCAAAGAGACTTTAAACCAATAAAAATAAATTATGATTACTACTAGAGTGATACACTCGTTAATATAAATGGACATATATTCTCGTAAAGCACCAACTTACAAATTATAGATAAACAAATGGTTACATTAGTTACATTAATACTAATAGCACAATATCTTATTTTGAATAGTTTACTTACCTAATTCACTTTGTTTACTTTTAGTATAAAAAAGAATAAAAAATGACATTTCAATATTATCAAAAAATATTTTTTATAGATTCCTATTCCACTAACGATGGAATTTATCTGATCATTATTTGCCTTTCTAAAGTTTTTGTTATGCCGTGGAGGTTCACTCTCACAAATATTGTTTATAAATTAGTTGCCCCTTTAAATCAATGATATTTAGTAAACTAGTAGATCAAAATGAAAACATAGCACCTCAGTTTTTCATTGGTTACAAAATGTGTCTTTTTTTTCTAAAAGGTGAAAAACACCACCAACATTTTCAAGAAGCAATGTTCCAGTATCCACTATCCACCAGTTGATTCACGTATTAGAAGTTTAATATATGAATCCGGCTTGCCGTTCACTGGCGAATTTAGGTACCCACTTTCCATTTATGTAATCGTACAACGTCATACTAAAACGTAGTTATTCAAGGCTTTAACAGTTGGGCAAGGCCATCTCTCAATACGAGTTCCACTCTGGTGTTGTAAAACATATTGATTTTATAATCAAAGACTGTACCAAATAATTATACACATTGTTAGGGTTTGTCAGAGACTAATGTACTAAATGTTTTTCTATTAAAACTTTTTAAAAAAATGTAATCATTACCTTTTGGTCCTGGTGCTCCTGGCAATCCACGCTGTCCTAAAAAATGTTTGTTTATATTAGTAATAGAAAGCGTCAGATAAAATAAACTACAAATAACAATTAGGACACATCAATAATAATTATCTATTCTATTTTTTTAAATGTAAGAACTTTAGTTACTATTTTAAAAATAGAAATCAGTGACAATGTTAAATTGTATGTAGGGTTTCAGTATTAAGTTATCGCGACACTTAAAACTTTGTCATTAAAGTAAGTAGTGGTTAAAATACGAAAATAAATTATTTTCCATCATTACCTAAGACCTAAAACGACTTCAGGGTTAAAATTGTTCAGTTTATCCACATGTAAAAAATGTTTTTGATTTCTTCAATTAAAATAGTTATCCTAAATTAGGAATGGTTTAAAAACGAATACTAAGGGTTTGTTATATTTTTTAGGTCTTGATTAGCTGTTCTATGTTGTTGTTAATTAAGTTGGTTACGCCAGTTTATGTAGATTGACAAGGAAATAATTCATGTTCCCAGATGGTTAGCTTAAAAATTCAAGTAAAACGTGTCTTACTGTTGTGTTTGAATTTGAACAATATCTACAGCTATAAACGGACTGGATTTTATATGTGAAGCTGTTCCCATCTTGAATCGGGGCATTATTTTGGGCGGCGGTTAAATATATGGCACATTGTTCTTAAATACAGTTGAATGTGGTCCATTGTTCTTAACATCTTTGGAATATGGCGCATTGTTCTCGCAAACGTTGAATCTGGCAAATGGTTCTTAATCGCTGTTGTATAAGATAAGATAAGATAAGATAAGATTGCTTTATTGATCCAAATAAATGGAAAATTGACTTGATTACATAAATTCCGTTTTTCAGCATACCTAAAACAATATTAAAGAACCATTTGTACTCAAACACAATAGACATTCACGCACACTATCATACCATTTATCATACAAGAAAAAAGTAGGCCTATTATTTAGGAGTCAGCTATTGAGCCATCGTATTTCCTGGCTGAAAGGTGATTCTTTTGAAAGAGTCTTACTGACAGTGGAACAAAAGAGTTCTTAAATCTCTCTGTTCTTGCCCTTATGGAAAGAAGCCGACCACTTCGACTAGATATTATGTAGCTATCATAAGGCGCATTGTTCTTAGCATAGGTTGAATCTGGCACATTGTTCTTGACAAAAGTTGAATATAGCACATTGTTCTTGGCAAAAGATGAATCTGGTGCAATGTTCTTGGCAGCGGTTGAATATGGCACATCGATCTTGGCAGAGGTTGAATATAGTGCATTGTTCTTGGGAAAAGTTGAAAATGGGACATTTTTCTTGGCAAAAATTGAATCTGGTGCATTGTTCTTGGCAAAAGTTGAAAATGGAACATTGTTCTTGACAAAAGCTAAAGCTGGTGCATTGTTCTTGGCAGCGGTTGAATATGGCGCATTGCTCTTGGCATAAATTTGAATAAAGCGCATGTTTTTCTGTCAGCGAGACGGAATATGCTCATGCCTTAAATTTTACCGTTTTCTAAACCTGACCGTGCTTCACGGCATGCGTAATCTCACGCTTATACTGCGGCATGCGTAATCTCACGCTTATACTGCGGCATGCGTAGTCTCACGCTTATACTGCGGCATGCGTAATCTCACGCTTATACTGTCGCATGCGTAATCTCACGCTTATACTGCAGCATGCGTAATTTCACGCTTATACTGCGGCATGCGTAATCGCACGCATATATTGCGGCATGCGTAATCTCACGCTTATATTGCGACATGCGTAATCTCACGCTTATATTGCGGCATGCGTAATCTCACGCTTATATTGCGGCATGCGTAATCTCACGCTTATATTGCGGCATGCGTAATCTCACGCTTATATTGCGGCATGCGTAATCTCACGCTTATATTGCGGCATGCGTAATCTCACGCTTATATTGCGGCATGCGTAATCTCACGCTTATATTGCGGCATGCGTAATCTCACGCTTATATTGCGGCATGCGTAATCTCACACATACTGCGGCATGCGTAATCTCACGCTTATATTGCGGCATGCGTAATCTCACGCTTATACTGCAAACGTTGTTTTTGGTCCGATCTAAGACCTATACTACAAGTTTTCATAACTTTATTTGCTGACTACTATTGACTAAGGGTAACAGTACGGAGGCCAATTCAGTAATTTTCTTTTCCTAGTAGACTACTTCTACTGTTTGTTGCTGAGCCACATTGTGTATAGCTTAGGATGTATTTGTTCGTATTATGTGGCTAAATTATGAGCATAATGGTATTAGTAAATATTGTATTATAGTTATTTGATTCTACTAGGCCCACTGGTGGATTACTCACCAGGTAAACCAACTGGACCTGGTAGACCAGGAAGACCAGTGGGACCTCTCAAGGCTTCTAGCTCAGATGCTCCTAGTGTTTTCAATGATACCGCGCTTCCATCATCACCTTTGATAGAGTACAAGTTATTACATGGGCGTAGGTAAACAATATATTACATTAATATCGCAGAGCAGCATTAAGATAAAGAAAAAAAAAAATTTATCAACCTGTCTTAAGTAATAATTTTCATTGGCATTTTTAGACAGTGACCTGACAGGCTTCTAATAAAAACAAGCGGGGTGAGACAGAACAAATAAAAAAACAAATTAGTATTTTTAATATCTTCGTTATTTTTTTATATAGTTCTTTTTTTTTAAACATTAAAATAGTTTTTATTATGTCTTTGCTTCTGGGCAAAACGAATGCTACACGTTATAGAGACAACAGGAATTGTTGTGTGTGTGTGGGGGGGGGGGGAGTAGTCAAAACATTACGTCCTTATTACAGATTTTGCCTTAAGTATCAGGTCATTCTTGGGGACAGTTGGACAGACTCGCTCGGGGCCGGGAGGCTGGAGAGCCCTTGTTGGTGGCCTATGCCACAAGAGGGGTAGTAGGCGTAAGTAAGTAAGTAAATCTAGGAATAGTAAAGAATTGTGTTAATCAAGGTACTGATACCTTTATCGCCTTTTTCACCTCTTGCCCCAGGTAAACCTGTACAAGAATACAAAAGTGACAAAAATAAAAATGAGCTTGTAATGAAAACTGTTTTGTTGATGCAAGCTAAAAATGTGTATTCCACGTAGACACACGAGCAAACACGCTACACATATTATCAATTTCTATAGTCATAGTATTAAAAACAACATTTAACTGCTAAAAATGTGTTCACATAGACACACGAGCAAATACGCTACACATATTATCAATTTCTATAGTCATAGTATTAAGAACAACATTTAACTGCTAAAAATGTGTATTCCACATAGACACACGAGCAAACACGCTACACATATTATCAATTTCTATAGTCATAGTATTAAGAACAACATTTAACTGCTAAAAATGTGTATTCCACATAGACACACGAGCAAACACGCTACACATATTATCAATTTCTATAGTCATAGTATTAAGAACAACATTTAACTGCTAAAAATGTGTATTCCACATAGACACACGAGCAAACACGCTACACATATTATCAATTTCTATAGTCATAGTATTAAGAACAACATTTAACTGCTAAAAATGTGTATTCCACATAGACACACGAGCAAACACGCTACACATATTATCAATTTCTATAGTCATAGTATTAAGAACAACATTTAACTGCTAAAAATCTCAGTGATCATATGCATCACTTACTACAAAATGGCGACCGTTTTGGCGTGACCGATTTAACGAGGCCGTTTAGGAGATGGCCGTTGTGGCGCGATAGAATGCAAACATATCATACCATTTAGTATGTAATATATAATGTAATAACTTTAGTTGAGGGAAAACAATTTTTTTTTATAATGAATGAAAAATAAAGTAAATAATATCAGTTTAAAAGAAAGTACTTAATGGATAGGCCTATAAAGGACATTCAAATTTTAATAACTACGTTGTTTTTTTTACAATGAATGAAACATTTTGTTAATAACGACATATTAAAACAATGCGTTTCAATACATAAAGGTAACAGTAATCAAATGAATATCCGGATCACTTTATGAGTTCTCAGCAACTCACAATATATGTATGGAAATACAAACTAAATCTTTCTTCGTTACTATAATTTTGTTAATGAATTATACGCCAACCAAAATAGATCTAATTTCTTCTGATTTGAAACTCATCAAACATTTCATTTAAAAAAAAGTTGCTTCACTTTATTTTTTTTACTGCCACCCAATAATTTAAATCATCCATTGTTATCATGTAATTTAATCTAGTCACATAATTTCAAGGAGATGGGACTGTATAGACTATTCTACTGGAATTGCAAAAAGCTAAACTGTTTTCTTAGCCTCAGTTTTTTATTCACTGACCATCGTGTTTAAAATTTACGCTGGCTCTTGAATTTTTTATAAATTAATTACCGTATATTACATTGACCCTTCATAGTGCGTTCTAGATTTTAAAGGAGAGGGGGAATGTATGAACGTCAAGTTATCTATCAATCAATCATCAATATTTATCATTACCGTGAGTTTGTTTATATATTTTTATATATGTTTGTCCTCTATAGGCTCCTAAGCCGTTTGACTAATCGGGCAAAAAGTTAAGTGTATAAATTGGAAACGTCCTCCAAAAGAAATTTTTATTATATGAACAATATTGCTTTATTCGTGTTTTTTTTCAAATACACTTAGGCCTAGTGATTATTAGCGTATGTTAAAAATATTAACTGAGCGCCATTTCAGAATGATCTACCTTTGAAACTCTTTCAATAAAAAAGAACAAAAACTAAATACCGAAAGATACGTTATCACTACCGTTTCTATTGTAATAGTGTTAGTTATTTTTTCTTTCTCTTTAAACAAAACACATTGTAATCATTCGTTTCTCCGTCATTTTGACAAGCATAACCAATAGTTTTTGTAGTTTGAACTAAATATTTCGTCCTGCCCGTGGAAGTGGATAATTAGATCATGTATAGCAGTTATGCTATGTCGCATTTAAATGACCACACCATGGAAAGTGTGATTTTTTTTTCTCTGCATCGTTAAGTCCCACTCTAATTTAGTCGATTCAGTTTTATCTCTTGTATAGAGCAATTCGCTAAATGTTAAGTGTACAATTTATATGGAGCTCCAGTTTTCACGCCTAATTTTGTATATTACTATTGATTACGTTTATCTTGAGTCTACAATTTAAATAAAATTGTTTATTCAACAACTGAAGTTATTTTATCTATTATTGTTGAATTAAAGGAGTTGAAAGAGTTATCCTTAATATAACTAATAATAATCGCATCATTAAAAGAACTGCGGAAACTTGTTGTCAAGTGGCCCTTAGCCCAGACTAAATTATGGGTATAATGGAGTTAATAATAATTGTATGGTGTTTGTTTGATTTCACGACTGGACCAGATTACTCACCAGCAGGACCCGGTGGACCTCTCAAGGCTCGTAGCCTAGACACTTTTTTCATGTCCACAGATGACGTACTTCCATCCTCACCTTTAATACAGTTCACGGTATTACATTGTCGTAGGTAAAAGAACACATTAATAACACAAAACAGTCAAATAGTTAAAATTACAAATAACTTTATCTGCCTGTCTAAAGAAAACAATTTAGTGAGAGGTTTTAACCTGCAACATGATCAATAAGTTTCATAACACGGCCCACATTTAGCTAAAAAAAGAAGTTGTGTTTCACGTTAAAGACTACTTTGAATTACATTTGTTAGTATCTATATCGTTTTTTTTTTTAAATTTAAAATGTATATTGGTACGGCTACTGGCAAATTCAATGTTACACGTTAATGAAACAAGAGAGAAGGTAGGGCGTGTCAAAATATTAGATCTTCACAACAGACACGACCTGTCGAGTAGTTAAAGTAGTTATAGATAACTGTGTAACTCAAAGTACTGATACCTTTTTCTCCTTTCAGACCTGCCATCCCAGGTAAACCTGTACAAGAATACAAAGATGAAAATAATAAAAATGATTTTGTAATGAAAATTGTTGGCCTAATGTTGATGAAAGCCTTACTCTTTTCTTGTATAATTTTATCAAGAGATTACTAATAACTCAGAGTAACATGGACTGAGGCATCAAGTTCTCTTTTAGTAATTTTCGTTTCCTAAGGGATTACTTCCTAAATGTTTATGAGTCAGCGAAAAAGTGTATTTCGTGATCTCTCTTTGTTCTATATCGTGGCTAAATTATGGGCATGACGGGGTTATTAAATAGTGCAGGGGTCGGCATCGTTTAGATACTAGTGAGCCAAGGAAGGATTTCTAATCTATTCAGCATCCATTCTAATCCATTCCTAAAAGTCTCTCCTCCTATGACACTAAATTTATTGAAGAGGACACATGAATAGCCTTTTTGGAGGTCTTCCATGTACTGTCGGAAATCACTCTGCGTGCCAACTCTGGCACACGTGCCATAGGTTGCCGACGACTGAAATCGTGTATTATATTTGTTTGATTCTACGACTGGACCAAATTACTCACCAGGTAAACCATCTTGACCAGGTGGACCTCTCAAGGCTTGTAGCTCAGACGCTGCCAGTGTTTTCAATGATACCGCGATTCCATCATCACCTTTAATACATTACAAGTTTGTGATAAGTAGGAAGATTAGGCAATGAATATTCGGTGATGTTATATATTTAGTCCAAATCAGTATAATAGACACTATTGGTATATAATAATCTGGACTTTCATTTAGCCTGACTAATAAGATAGTCACTAATAGAGTGATGGACTTGTATATGTATGATACCAATCTCGCTTTTTTCTCTCTTCATGTGATGTTCTTATTATTGTAAACATGATATTTTACTTAGTATTATATCATTATCTATTACCTTCATTTATCATTTATGTCTGATTCATTGCTTGTGTATTCTTTTCCTACTACCCCCCTTCCTTGTTCCGACCTTGGACCATGCATATTTCCCTTAATCTAAGATTATATGATCACAAACTGTAGTAAGTACTCGAATACTAGATTATCGGTTCTCGTCAACATCAAAATTCTTTGAAGCGGTTCCGATCCCCCCATCCCCTGTCGCGTTCTCATTCCGTTGTGCTGTAACAACCCCCTCTCTCACTCTCAAATCCTACCTTCCTCTCCACAATCTAACCCTGAGTATTGTGACCCCCCCCCTCTCTAATGTCAATCAATGTTTCAGCAAATAAAAATGATTTGTTAAGCTAATTCATCCCCTTTCTCACACTTGTTAAGGCTGTAAATTAACTTTCGTTGATACAAACGGTCTGATTGTAAGCGTGCCAGAGGATGGATAACTCTACGTGCCTCCGGCCTCTGGGCCTCACATATGCGCTTGCTTTATGCATATTGGTATTACATGTATTTCAATTGATTATCGGCTCACATCATTTACTATTATTGTTAAAATCAACATATATGAATAAATTGTACGATGTAACAATTGTGCCAGTATTGATTAATTTATGTAATCTATATCTATGATGCTTGGTTCCAAGTTCATTACCAGCTTCAAGATCTACCTAGTTAACAAGCCAATGAACTCTACAATTAAAAACATATTATTTGATATCAAACTGGAAACTGGTGAACGCTGCTTCAGCTGGATCTATGGGATTAATTTGATCCAAGGGGTACTTTACTTATTTTATATCATCTAGATTGTTAATCTAGAATAACAGCACAGTAGAGGGCCAAATACCCTAAAGGCAGTTGCCAACTTCCTATTGCATACACAATGTTTCACGTGGTCATTATCCATGAGCCTGCATTGGTAACCAGTGATAGTATGAAGGCTCAGTTCGCTTAAACGAAGCGTGACAATCGTATAAAATGGGTGTAGGTAAACAATAGGGCTTATTAATAACACAGTACACGAAATTGATAATATGATAAATGACTATCTTATCTTATTACAGACGCTCCTTCTATAAAGAAGATTATTGCGTCCTAAGCTCATCCGTGGTCTGAGTCTAGTCTTGCAGGTTTATTAATGTTTTAAATAATGTTAGGTTACTGGTTTTCCTGGATTGTTCAGGCAACCCATTCCATCCCCGAATGCCACTCGGGAAGAGAGAGTATAACATGCATACGATCTCTCATTAGAAATAAGGAAAGTGATTTTGTCTATTCCACCTGTCTAAAACAATAATTTTGGTAGGTTCTTTTAGCCAACGACATGGTCGGCGATTGATACAAAAAAGAGGCACTCGACTCAACAAAGTTAAGGAGAAATACAATAGTTTTGCATGTAACTTTTCTTATTGTTTATTATTATTTATGTTTATTTTATATTAAAATTATAGTATTTTTTTTTATTTCGCTACAGCCATTGGACAAATTCATTGCTACAAGCTATTAAAACAATATGAAAATTATGTCAGGTCAAAACATTGATTTTTCGCAACAAACACTTCCTGGCGAGTGGTTAAGGTATAATAGAGAACATTTTGAGTAAATCAAAGTACTGATACCTTTGTCTCCTTTACTACCTTCGAGCCCAGGTAAACCTGCATTTGAATATAAAGGTGAAAATAATATTTGAAAAATATTTTTTAATAAAAATATAATGTTGATAAACTCAATAAACGTAGAAGAATAACCCATTTAGAAGACCGAAGTCCTTAAGTGGGGACAGGACTGAGTTGGGAGGGCATATTAGGCATATGTTTTCAAAAATAGAGTTGTTTAGTTTTTGTTAAGAATAGCTTGTTAAACCTAATTGTAACAAAAATGCATCAATTAAAATTGAAAAAATGACGGTTTTGTACTGAAAAATTGAGGTTGAAATACTATGTGTGTCGACTCAATTTCTTTGTCGATTCTTTGCCTTTTAATGCGTTTTTCTTAATATGTTTTTTTTGTTGTGTTTGTGCTATATAATAATTACAAAAAAATGATAAGCATTAAAGATAACATGTTGAAATTTGGTATGTAGCTTTATATATTATACCTAGAGGTACTAGACTGGTTTTCAAGGTGAATGTATAATTAATTTGGCTGTAAAATGTATTAAAAGAAAAAAATGTTAATACATTTTATACAAAATTCCTATACTAAAAATTAAAAATTCATTAAAAAAAATATTTTAAAAAATATTCAATTATAATTGTGTCTAGTATCTAAAATGGTAATAGTACTACATAAAAACACTATTAAAACCAAAATATCTATAATACTTTTTAAAATTTTATAACTTTTGTAATTTGTATTTATTTTCAAAATGGTGGCCGTAACCATGGCAACCATGTTTCTGTCATAAAAATTACTTATGTTTTTATCAAGGCCACTAAAGATATATATATATATATATATGCGATTCAAAATCATTTTGGTCCAGTAATAACTGAATTAAAATTTTCAGTCCTGTTCCCGACACGAGTGTAATGACTGTTGTGACTAATTGTATAATGAGAGACCACATTACAGGCTAGTAAACACATGTACACAGATATAATAATATGATGACTGAACTACTTGTGTGGGCTGCGCAAAATTGCTCTGAGTTCAACTATTAAGACATTGACAAAAAGTCTATAGAAAATGGACTTTTATACCAAGTGGGTTATGACTACATAAGATAGACGAGATCGTGATCAAATTAACTTGTAGAAGGCACTACCTTATGGGTCACAGTGTGCACCATATAACATCAGAAACAAATACACAAAAAGGGGTAAAGACTAAAACAAACCATGAGTACTGATATTACCTGGTGGGCCACTGGCTGCACAGTACGTCTTAGCTTCCTGACAGTAACTTTTGATGGCCTTTGTCTGTGAAGCAAACACTATGTAATAATGAGAATTGCTATCTATATGCTATCGACGTGTTCTTCTTAATGCAGAAACTTAAAAGGGCGTCTTGTCACGCTTAACATTACAATATTACTTTGACATACTCTTACAACTTGTGAGAGAAATAAAATACGAAGAGGATAGTTTCATATAAGAAGGCCATTTTATTATAAACAGTGTTACGTCCACAATCCCCTTGTGGCCAGAGCTGTGTAGATCTTGCTGATAATTCTCGTTAGTCCTAGGGGAGACTTTAATTATTAGTATTTATGTTTCAGTATTACACGAACTCTTCTTATAGTCCTGGGCGCAAATTCAGTATTTGTATTCCAACATTTCCTCTCTTGTAAATTATGGTAGTAGATAAATCTTATAGTAATGTATACAACACAATAGGATAGTAACTTGACAAAGAAGCTTCAGTGTAACTGTTGTTGATAGTTTATTTCAGGTGGTATGTTCAATATATACAATATATCTATTATGTACAGTTAGAATAAAATAGTGCAAACACAAACGTTCAAAGGAACATCTTTTGAAACTCTCTGTCTTTCAGACAAAACAAATCATTAAATACTATCCGAGTGGTGCAAGGGACAGACCCACTACCAGTAGGGGTGAAAATCATGGTATCATTACAAAACTCATAACAAAAACGATAGGAACTTCCCCTATTAAATAATGAGTCGTTCCCAGACTCTGAGAATTTGAGATCAACACAGAATCCCAGCATTACCTAGAACCTTTCGTTTTCCTACTAAACGTCCTAATATCGCGTGTAGTAAGAAAAGAGAGAGAGAGGAGAATAAACATTGCGTGTTCCAATTCTTGGAAAAACAATATACATGACACGCCCCTACCCAATGAAAGAAATAATGTACCATAATTACCCAAGTAATACTCAACATGGTACATTTTTCGTACTTAACACTATCGTTTTAATAACCAACAATCAATGGAAGATTATTAGACAATTTAAGCAAACATGGCTCACTGGCACAACTAAATTATAAAAAGTGTCACTACCCAATGGTAATTGTGATTATAACGTGATGGACAAATATTTCCCCGTTAGTATTAATATTAACTAATGTCTCAACAAGTACAAATAATTCAAAAATATTCTAGTCATTCTTATTTTAACTATGTACAGTTGTGTGGATTTCCACCAAAATTTGCAAAAAGTCTTAATCTATTTAAACAAATATAACATTGCTCAAACTCTGTCAATTTTCAACAGTTTACTTCTAATATACAAACCAAAAGATAAGTAATACATAACTCGAATCAAACTATAGGTTACTTCCCCTTTAAATTACAGTGTCCACTTGACATTAACAGGGTGCATACCTAAGATGATGATACTTCCCCTTTTCTCAAATATGAGGAGAAAATACGCTCTAGTTACGATTACTACAGTAATCTCAATATTAAAATGTAATCCACTATTATGCGTTTTTGGCAAATTTGAAAGTTTAATATAAAAGATTGTTCAGGGTTGAATGAGTGCTCACCTTTAGGTACCTTTGTTTCCCTCCATTCCCGGATATATGGAATATATAACAACCTATATACAACATAGTGAATATACACTAGTTTTTTCCCATTCTATTGCCATGATATAACAATTTAGCAATAGATTTCCAATATTATCTATTAATTTATACCAATTAAGATTACATCTCTTTCTAAGATAAAAATTGTACATATTATTATTTAGTTCCATTCATTAACTAAAATAAAAACAAGATAATAAATCAATTAGCTTAAAGTTTCCCACTTAATTGCATGCAATGACCATTAACTTTCATCCATCCATATCAAGTAGATACATGCATATATATTTATTGCATAGTGCATCACAATTTAAATGGAATTTCTTTTCCATAATAAAATGAATTTAAAATATATCAGAACATCAATATTATACATGATTATAAGAATTTTTAATACTTTCAAAAGACTTGACTTCTGTATGATACAAGTATTCTATAGGTATTCCATAATCAAAATTCAAACGAATGATAGGTTATCATGACACATTCTTAATGAATAAATGAGATGATCTGAAAAAGAAGTATGGGGTTATTCAGTCAATCATGTAGCACCCGAGATAGAGTATCAGCTGTGACGTTGTCCCTACCCCTCAGGTGTTTTATGTTTAAGTCATAGGCTTGGAGGAATAAGCTCCATCTAACAAGCCTCTGGTTTTGCTTGACCCTGGAGAGAAAAGTCAGAGGGTTGTGGTCGGTCAGTATTTCTATCGGGTACCCAGAGCTGTTTACATAGAAATCAAACTGTTTTAACGCTAGGATCAACCCTAAAAGTTCCTTCTCACTTGTATTATAATTACGTTCATGGATATTGAATTTCTGTGAGTGGTAGCACACCGGGTGCTCCTCTCCGTGGTCATCCTGCTGAGTCAGCACCGCTCCCATCCCAGTATCGCACGCGTCTACTGCAATTTTAAAGGGTCTATCAAAACGCGGGGTCACCAAAATAGGTGCCCTGGATAATCTTAACTTCAACTCATCAAACGCCTTTTGGCACTTGTCAGACCAAACAAAGCGATTGTTCTTCTTTAGTAGGTCAGTTAAGGGGCAAGCTACCGTAGAAAAGTCCTGGCAAAACTTACGATAATACCCGGCCATTCCAAGGTAACTACGGAGTTGTTTCCTTGTCTGTGGCACTGGGACATTCTGAATAGCTTCTATTTTAGCATTTACTGGTTTAACCTTTCCACCACCCACTACATGTCCAAGATACTCGATAGTGGCATGTCCAAACTGACTCTTAGCCAGGTTTATTGTCAAATTGGCGTTATTCAGTCGTTCAAACAAGTGTCGTAGTTGACTGACATGTGTCTTGAAATCTGTACTATACACCACTATGTCGTCGAGGTAGGCATTACACTGGAAGATACCGCGAGTGAGGGTGTTTATAAGCCTTTGAAACGTCGCAGGGGCATTACGGAGTCCGAATGGCATGACCTTATACCTGTAAAGTCCGTCAGGTGTCACAAACGCGGATACTTCCTGTGCCCGTGGCGTCAAAGGAATCTGAAAGTACGCGGAGAGAAGATCAATTTTTGTCACATACGTCGCATCACCTATCTTATCAATGAGGTCATCAATACGAGGAATGGGATACGAGTCAGTCTTTGTCAAATTATTTAATTTCCTAAAGTCTGTACAAAACCGCAATGTGTTGTCGGCTTTTGGTACCAACACACAGGGTGAAGACCATTCGCTATCACATTCTTCCACTATGTCATTTTCTAACATATACTTCACCTCTGCTCTAATATGTTCAAGTCTGATGGGGTTAACTCTATATGGATGCTGTTTAATTGGCCTGGCACCCTCAGTTAATACTACATCGTGTTCTATTAGATGTGTCCTCCTGGGAACATCTGTAAACAGTGACTTATATTCATGTACCAGCTCAATAATCTTCTCCTTATCTTCTACCGGAAGATGTTCTAGCCTTGTATCTAAACTCTTAAGGGCATCTGTATTATTAAGTTTACTTTCTGCAAACTTATATTCTATCCTAGATAAATCCGTCGGGACCCTAGCTAATGAAATCATGGGGACCTCCCGTGGTTTACTCTTTTCCCTGGAAACATAGGGCTTAAGCAAATTAATATGGCATACCCTCTGCTTTTGTCTCCGGTCAGGAGTCTTTATCAAATAATTGACCTCGCCAAGCTTTGACTCTATCTCATAGGGTCCACTAAACTTTGCACTTAAAGGCTGATTTTGCAAAGGTAGAAACACAAGAACTTTGTCACCTGGTGCAAAAGTTCTAGCTGTAGCTTTACGGTCATAGTTCTGTCTCATACGCTCCTGCATCTGTGGAAAATGAATCTTCACATGGTTAAAAGCATGATAAAGCCTATTTTTAAATTTATCTACATATGACAAAAGTCCAATCGGTTCACTGTCCGTTAGCCAAGTTTCATGTAGAAGTTTCAACGGACCTCTGACTGAGTGTCCATACACAAGTTCGAATGGGCTAAACCCCAGGGATTCCTGAGTGGCCTCCCTTGCAGCGAACAGTACATAAGGCACACCCTTATCCCAGTCTTTCTCGTTTTCATAACAGTACTTTTTAAGCATCGATTTTAATGTCTGATGAAACCTTTCCAGAGCTCCCTGGCTCTCAGGATGATAGGCACTTGATAGCCTATGGCTTATCCCTAATTGTTCCATGACTTGTTTGAAAATGTTCGAAGTAAAGTTAGTCCCCTGGTCGGACTGTACTGTCTTCGGTAGGCCATAACGTGTGAAGAAATTTGTCAGGGCGTCTACCACCTTCACTGTTGTTATGTTCCGCAACGGAATGGCTTCCGGGAAGCGAGTGGATGAACACATGACTGTGAGCAGGTATTGAAAACCGGCTTTTGTTTTCGGCAACGGGCCCACGCAATCAATGAGTATATGACTGAATGGTTCGTCGAACGCTGGTATCGGCTGGAGTGGAGCGACAGGAATTCGTTGGTTAGGACGTCCTACCATTTGGCATACGTGGCAAGTCTTGCAGTATTGTTCGACATCTCTTCTCAGTCCTGGCCAGTAGAAGTAAGGGAGGATACGGTGGTGCGTTTTTCGGACTCCCATGTGACCAGCGAAAGGAAGATCATGCGCCATACGCAGTATATCTTGACGATAGCACTTAGGTATTACAATCTGGTGAATACTGTCCCACTCGTTTGTACCTGAGTTGAGCGGTTTCGACTTTCTCATCAACACTTCATCTTTTATGTAGAAACATTCCGCCATTGCATCTGCAGTCTTTTCATCAACAGCTTTCATTCTGAGTTGCATTATTACTTCGTCATTCAATTGTTCTTTCACCAATTTCTGCTTTGGTGACAAAATGTTATCGTTCTCGGTTGCATCACCAGTTGTTAGTTCAGCAAAGAACGTAGCACTTAAATCGATGTCAGGTGTTTCTGTTATCACTGTTTCATTCGCATGTGTGTCTTTAGAACAGACAAGCACATCTTTCGTTGCACTACACGGCGTAGCAGGAGTCTTTACCGACTTCTTTTTCTGCATTGCTCTTGTCAGTGCACATGTTGGGCGTTCATTGGCAGGACGTAGGTTTTTGTCCTCCGCCATCTTTGTCTCCAACACTTTAACCATGGGCTCGACAGTGACTCTGCCGCCCATAATGTCATTTCCTAATATCATGGAAACGCCTTTGACGGGTAGTGCGCGCCACACTCCCACTACGATGTTACCTGTAAAAATATCCGACTCGAGTTTTATTCTGTGCAGTGGAGCTTCCACAGCCTCCATACTAGCACCTCTCAGCACAACAGACTCACCGGTACTGGTGGCATCTGTTAACGGCACACTGCCCTCCAGGATCACGCTGACAGCAGAACCCGTGTCACGTAATATCTGTATTTTCTTCTTGCTGAGTACATCGACTTCTGTCGACACTGTCCCCTCGTAGACAAAGGGTCGAAAATCGGATAGGTCGTCCTCTTCCGGGACTTCAGGAACCATCTGTTCCTCACGGCCTTCTGAAAGCATAATAGATTGAGTACAGCTATTCTCTTTTACCTTAGATAGACTGTTCTCAAAAACCATCGACTCCACAACTATGGGCGATGCCGGCCGCATTTCTTTTGAGTTTCTTGACCCTGTGTTGCACACTTCTTCTGTCTGCTTGCTATCTTTCTGCACTCTGGCACAGTGTAGAATAGCACCTTGCTTCTTGGTAAGGATCCAACAATCTTTCTTCATGTGGCCCTCTTTCTTGCAATTGAAACATACCACCTTTGCTTTATTTACATCTGTCTGCTTCCTGAAATGAACTAAGTTACTATTATTATTTACACCACTGTTCTTATTATTGTTTTCACTTGTCTCTTTTGGTTTACTAGCCTCCTTGGGCTCTGGTTTGTGCACTTTGGGTTTGTCAGCATAATATGGCTTTATGCTGGCGTGAATTATGGCATAGTTATCTGCCAATCTAGCAGCTTCATGCACATCTTCAACCCCTCGGTCTGAGATGTGGGTTTTAATATCCACTCGAATACAATCATTGAATTCCTCAAACAATATTAGGTTCTTGAGTTTATCAAACTCACTTACATTCTGTGACCTTAGCCACTGTTCTAACATTTTCTCCTTTTGTCTCAAAAAGTCTACATGAGTTTGATCATATGCCTTCTTTCTGTCTCTAAATAGCTTTCTATATTTTTCTGGTGTCAGGGAATAACTTTTTAGCACCCTATCTTTGATTACTTCATAGTCATTTATTTCCTCGGGTGTTAAACTCAACACTACGTCCAATGCTTTTCCTTTGTTGAGAGTTGACCTTAACAATAAAGCCATCTTATCATCAGGGAACTGATAATCTACAGCTATCCTCTCAAAAAGCAAAAAGAAATCTTGAACATCTTCTTCTCTGAATATAGGCAAGTGTTGCTTCATTGCGCTAATATCCATACCATTGCTGTCCCTACGATGGTCAGGTCTATTCATGCGTGCCATCTCTATCCTTTCTCTGCTTTCAGTTTCTATCCTAATTCTTTCATTTTCCCTTTCAGTTTCTATCCTAATTCTTTCATTTTCCCTTTCAGTTTCTATCCTAATTCTTTCATTTTCTATCCTAAATCTTTCCAATTCCATTCTCTTCATAGCTAATTGGAATTTTAAGTTTTCACTCAACCCTTCATCTTCATCATTGTTTGATGATCTAGATGACATATTTCTTACCTCGTCTCCGTGGGCAATTACCTCGCCCCCACTGGGAGCTACATAACCTTCATTGATATCGTTCTGTCCCACTTCAACTACACTACCAGTGTTCATGGCATTCTGCCCGTTCAAACATGTCATAATTTCTTTGGTCAAACGATTACGATTAGGTCTTGCCTGTCCTGCCTCAATCCCAAAGGACTCAGCTAATTCTTTTAGTTCAGCAAATGACATGGCATTAAGTTCCTCACTTGATATATTCGAAGCCATAGTATAGCGTTCGAAATATTTGTTATAGTAGAGTAGTATATATTGTATAATAAAATATAAAGTTCCAACTTACGATTTGTCCAGAAATTTGCACAATATAATATTAAACACTTCGTGGAATCTTCACACTTCCCAAGGAATAAAAACGCAAACCAGTTCTCTCCTCTTTTTAAAAAGAATAGTTTCCCAGTCCTGAAAACGAAACACAAATATGCCGCTCTCAGTACTACTAATGTCACAAAATATTTATAGGTCAGGAAAAAATATAACTCAAATTTTCCAGACGAGATCAACAAATTTTTTTCCAATCCTAGATCAAGAAAAGTAGAACTCAAATCTACCGAACGAGACTACCAAATCTTGTCAATCCTAGGTCAGGAAAAGTAGAACTCAAATATACCGGGCGAGACCACCAAATTTTGTTACGTCCACAATCCCCTTGTGGCCAGAGCTGTGTAGATCTTGCTGATAATTCTCGTTAGTCCTAGGGGAGACTTTAATTATTAGTATTTATGTTTCAGTATTACACGAACTCTTCTTATAGTCCTGGGCGCAAATTCAGTATTTGTATTCCAACATTTCCTCTCTTGTAAATTATGGTAGTAGATAAATCTTATAGTAATGTATACAACACAATAGGATAGTAACTTGACAAAGAAGCTTCAGTGTAACTGTTGTTGATAGTTTATTTCAGGTGGTATGTTCAATATATACAATATATCTATTATGTACAGTTAGAATAAAATAGTGCAAACACAAACGTTCAAAGGAACATCTTTTGAAACTCTCTGTCTTTCAGACAAAACAAATCATTAAATACTATCCGAGTGGTGCAAGGGACAGACCCATTATCAGTAGGGGTGAAAATCATGGTATCATTACAAAACTCATAACAAAAACGATAGGAACTTCCCCTATTAAATAATGAGTCGTTCCCAGACTCTGAGAATTTGAGATCAACACAGAATCCCAGCATTACCTAGAACCTTTCGTTTTCCTACTAAACGTCCTAATATCGCGTGTAGTAAGAAAAGAGAGAGAGAGGAGAATAAACATTGCGTGTTCCAATTCTTGGAAAAACAATATACATGACAACAGGTATCTGAAATTTTGCATAAATATAATTGTAAAAAAGTTCATTATATAACTAAATGAAACTTTTCTTAGGTTTTTGTTTCTGTTTTGTTTTTAACATGTGAAATAGTGATGTAAACATCAGACACACATACAAAGCAATAAACAAGTTATATATAGAATAAAATCACATTGCCGCAAGGAAATGATAGCAAGTGCCACTTCTGTACCCATGTGCTTCTAAGTTTAGCGAATTTTAAAGACCACCGATGATTGGCTTACACTATAACATAGGTTCTCAACGGGGGCGTTATCGCCCCCCGGGGGCGATGAGAAGCTTTAGTGGGGCGCTGACATTCCTGTGGGTGATTGGGGTGGGGGCGGTGAAGGGGAAGTGGGCGGTACAAACGTACCTGATATAATTTGAACACCTCAGCTATATGAATCGATTCGTTTTTGGATAAAATATGATGTAAACGCAAATGCTGCTAAATATCTGATTGTTACGGTTATTATGAGCCGAAAAGCTATAAGTGGGTAGTATGTAGTATGTAGTGATACGTTTGAGTAGCGCCAGAGAGAAGAGGAAAGAGCGTGTGGTTGATCTCTTCTACAGAAATAAAGACTTCTTTTATAACCACATTGTTTTCCTTGATCTTTTGTGAAGTTGGAGTTAAATATAAATATTGTCGACAGTAAAGGCTTCCCTCTAGACAACAAGCAATTACAGTCAGTAGATCCAGTTCACCAGATGAAAGGCTGAGAGAGCAGTGCCTACCAACCAGACTGTAACACTGATATCCCCCAACAATACATATTAAACTAATAAGAAAAAGGAATCGCGATGACTTTTCGATGAAGTAGGGGTCAGTATTTGGCAAATATGGTGAGCGGCCGGCTAGTCCTGTGGTTGGTGCACCGGACTGTCGCCCTAACTTAATATTCTAAATGCTAATATTAATGATATTTTGATCTCAGTTTTACCGAGATGTCCTTTAATCCGTTTGAATCCTTGATGAGCTCAGATTCATTACCGTTTAGCGGTAAAGATACGTAGTAATCATACAAACTAGGTAGTTATTGTAACGCTTGAAAAAATGCATAAAATTTATTTAGTCATGAAATATTTATTTAATTTTCAAATATTTTTTACAGTTTGATCCTTTCAAAGTTATAAATTGTAAGCCATTTATCATTTTTAATTAAAGAAAACAAATACAGAAATATTAGCTCCAATGAAACGGGTTAATTATCTCCCTTTAATTAACAAATGTTTCCACATTTGATTCAATAGTGATGCCCAACAAGTTCTGTTTTGTAATATAACAAATATTACTGATTATTATTTTTTCTTTATATACATTTGACATGATGTTATTCATAACAAGATTTATTTATTAGAGGATTAAATAATTTACGTTAAACAGTTGTAAATAAAAATTTCCTGCATTAATTGTTTTGTCCATTTAAGGAGTTTATATTATGTTAAACATTAATAATTACAGAAATTACATGATGTATTGCTATTAAATAAGTCTCTTATATTTCTAAATAATAATAAAAATAAATTTGTTTAAGAATTAATCATATTTATGTTTAATTAAGTTTGGGGGCGGTGAGCCGAAAAAGGTTGAGAACCTATGTACTAGAAGCACACAAGTAGATGAACGAATGAGAGACAGCACCTGCTGCTCGTCCGATGAGCATTGCACTGCCGTAAGGCTGCGAGAGATAGTTGGAAAAAAAGTAAAGAGCGCAACAGCCTGATTCAGCTCCGCCCTGGTCCTGGATGTCTAGACCTGTAGTTTTGAATTCGTGCTACCAAACGACAGTGCAGGTATATGAGCGAGCTTCAACGGTAATGATGCGATGGTGGGGAAAGAAATGTGGTTTATATACTGCTAAGACCGTACACATATTGGCGTGCCGCGGGTTGGCTAATGTTGACTGGATCTTGGTGTGTCTCCATTGATCCACCCCTTAACATAGTTTCCCCCTGGACGTAAGTGGCAAAAGGCTCCTCCAGTATTTTTTAAAGAAAATTATAGATATCAGCGCTCGAGTTAGTGTTTGGTCTTCAACAAAATAATACCGCACAATAGACTATTTCGGTGCAGCCATATCCAAATTCAATAGATGACACTTCCAATTACACGCTGATGAATGTAAAATGTAAATGGGTATCTTAGTTCCACTTGCATATTGCGTGAAAGCAACACATTGTATCATTTTCAAAATATGATAGAAAATAACAACTTAAGTAAACAAAACAATTTACTTGAATTTAAAGGAGTTTTTTTTATTTAATCACTTTTTGTTATCTGGCTCTTAATTTAGTAATACTTACAGGAACTCTTGCAGATGAACTCATCCACATCCAGTCATCCGCATCCCCTGAACCTTCTCCAACATGCCTTTTCTTTCTAGAGTTTTGAAACTCTGACCCCATACTCATGCCACCAAAAAGGAGGTCGCCATCTTCAGACATCATTACAGAATCTTTTTGGCGGACATCGCCTTGATCAACAAACTCTACAACTTTATCCATGTCTGTGAATTTTGCTTGTAAAGTGTTCATTTTACCGTAGAATATGATGAAGAAAATTGTTAGAACAATCTGCAATGCTGCCAAGCAGCTGAAGGAAAAGAACAGAAATTTTACACGACCTTCCAGAGGGCATGGCACTGAATTATCTTTCTTTAAGTGTTCCATTTTACTAGGATGATCTTAAGTGTCCAGCATTACGATTCAAAAAATCTAATTTCTTGTCGGTATTGTTATTGTTCTTATGCTTTTTCTTTATCGTTGTTTTTTTTGTTGTTTTTTTTTTGTCTGAATGTGACGCACTGTGATAATAAAACTTTCAGTGGATCCCAAATTTTTTCTACGTTGAATTCGAATAGTAAATTCCAAATATATAATTTTATTAGATATGAAAATAATATTTAATAAGCCCAAGATTTACCAAGAAAAACGATTTTTAAAATAAAACTGCCTTGCTCCGAAAAATAAAATAAAAAATAAAAGAGAATTAATAAAACTGTGCTTTATGTGGAACAGCTTTATTTTAATTCTGTTTAGCGGTGTGCAGTCTGCTGTTCTTTTACTTAAACTAAAATTGCCGTACTTTTTTTTAAATAATACAATTATGTCCTTAATGTTACCTACCGTTTTGTTTATTATTTTCACACTTAAGTAAAACTATATAGTTCTGTGATCTACCTAGCTCGGAACTGGGCACCACTGCTTTGACGTAAATAAATAGATTTAATGATGGATATTGTTTCCATCTAGAGAAACAGCATTTTGTGGCGTAGCGATCAGGTTGGAAAAGGGCAGCAGCAGCCCTACATAAAACCATTTTACCTTAAAAGTAGGGCAAACTAGTAAAGCGTAGTAACGTACATTTTTAAGTAATATAACTAGTAGAATTGTGAAAAGAAGCCAAGATTATTCTTTATAGAAGTTGCAGCAGAATAAGCATTTTAAAAATGCAATACCTATTAAGTTTAATTCCAATTATGACATGTCATTTTGTTGAAATCGTAAACAATAATGCGGCCAATTATGTGACCATACTGCAAAGCATTACAAACCATGCAATACAGAAGATAAACTGTCGATAAGCCTGTTGTCCAAAAGATATTATGGAAACTGAACCAGCGACCACATGAAATGTCATTATGACATTAAAGTGATATACTTCGTTTAAAATATGTGCGTATGTAGGTTTGTGTGTATGTGTGTTAGGGGGTAGTGGTGGTAGGCAGAGGAAGGAATTAGGTCGTACATCAGCAATATGTGGCAGATTAAAGTCCTATAGCATAAGGTCCTATAGCATAAGGTCCTATAGCATAAAGTCCTAAAGCATAAGGTCCTATAGCATAAGGTCCTATAACATAAGGTCCTATAGCACAAGGTCCTATAGCATACGGTCCTATAGCATAAGGTCCTATAGCATAAGGTCCTATAAAATAAGGTCGTAAAGCATAAGGTCCTATAACATATGGTCCTATATAATAAGATCCTATAGCGTGAGGTCCAATAGCATAAGCTCATATAGCATAAGGTCCTATAACGTAAGGTCTTATAGCATAAGGTCCAATAGCATAAGGTCCTTTAGCATAAGGTCATATAGCATAAGCTCATATAGCATAAGGTCCTATAACGTAAGGTCTTATAGCATAAGGTCCAATAGCATAAGGTCCTTTAGCATAAGGTCCTATAGCATAAGGTCCTATAACGTAAGGTCTTATAGCATAAGGTCCAATAGCATAAGGTCATATAGCATAAGATCATATACCGTAAGGTCCTATAGCGTAAGGTCCTATAGCGTAAGATCCTATAGCGTAAGGTCCTATAACATAAGGTCCTATAGCATAAGGTCCAATAGCATAAGGTCCTATAACATAAGGTCTTATAGCATAAGATTCTATATCATAAGGTCCTATAGCAGAGGTGGGCAAAAAACTTGCAACAAAATGTTTCGTTTGGATCAGGTCACTTTTTTTCCGAAAATGTCAGTTTTAAACGTGTCATTATTAAAACTTTAGGCTACTGCTATCTTTGATAAAATAATATCATCTCTCAAGATACTCCTACTATAGTAAAGTACCCTTCGGATCAAACAAAAATTTTGGGCCTTTTCAAGAATAAAAATTGATTTTCGCTTGTCCCGGATCTTTTCCCTTCTTTTAGTAAGATGGAACTACCACTGCATGTCTCTACAAGTTTAGGGAGGACACATTTTGTGCTCGTTTTGTTCCCTGTGTGCAACGGAGATAGGGGCGTGTCTGCACTTTGTAATCGGACAAGCGTAGTGTTATTGCAAAACTAAACGCTAAATTATCAAACATGGATACAATTACAGAGTTCGTTGACCAAGGCCTTGTTAGTCAAAATAATTGTCTAATGATTTCTGAAGACGCCGACCTCCTTTTCGGTGAGATAAGCAGGGGTCAGAGTTTAAAACTCTAGACAGAAAAGGCATGTTGGTTTTGACAAAGTGGTGGATTTTTTTTTATATTTTTTTTTTGCAAATAAGTAAATTTATTGCATTATCAAAAGGGCAATTTAACAAAATTTAAATTTTTAAAAAGCCCCAAACAGCTTTACATTTCAGTAAAACGAATTATTTCCCCAAGTTTGTTTATTTTCGTTTTTGGAAACGTATTAATTTCTTTGTAACTTTCTGGCTTTGGCAATGAAATAGTATATAGAGCGTTTTTTTCTTTAAGGAACCAGAAATTTAATTCGAGAACTTGTTATCAGGCCAAACTAGTTATTTTCATGCGATAACATCATTCCATACTATAGATAAATACTATGTTGTTTGAGTGTGTATGCCTGATGTGAATGTTTGAAATTTGAAGAAACCACAAACAAAACCTACAACCGTTTTTATTTAGTTCTATAATAAACACTGATTTACAATTATTTTTGCTGCCCAATTTTAGAGAAGTATATAATGGCTTCGTTAGAGGGTATATAATCTGCATGGATTTCCAGATGTGATACTTGCTACAGTTTGCATTTGGCAATGAAAGCGTATTCGGGAAATGTTCTATTTGATGTAGCCATTCAATGTCTTGCCAACCCTTGGAGTTCAAATGGCCAGCTCCCCACCACCAATCCCTATCCCCTAGGTTAGTCGCTGGGAGGATTATTGTTGACTACTGACTACCGTCTCATTACTCGCCACTTGTCACGATTTTGTGCTGCTGTTTGGCTGCCAATGAAGGACAGCCTGGTCTATTCTTTTATTACTTTCTCCCACCTTTTCCTCTGTCAGCCACTTCTTCTTCCTATCTGTGCTGTGCCATGTAAGATGGGCTCGAATGGCTCCTTACCATTCCATCACAGTTACTTGCTCTGGGTGTGCTGCTTGAATTATTGTTTGCGCCGATATTTGATAAATTAGATTCGGAGATCTTCGTTTGTGATAATCAATATCTTGTTCAAATATCTCATATTTAGGACCCAGACCCTTCTCTGGAGATTATACATGAAAACCGATACCATCAGAGCGCACATTAGTAAAATATTCAAACAGAGAGAGATTCGCTCGTATTGCCAATGATCTTTAGATTGTTTACGCTGCGATTGTCTGCGCTATTCTGGTGAGAATTTATGGCTTTAAGCGATCGTCTGATAAGTGGTCAGTAGCAGACATTTTATCCAGGATCATTTTTGCAGACAAATAGATTATAAAGCATTTAAACTATAATTAGGAAACAGAAATAGGTCTGAGAAAACATAGTCTTGATGGGCAGCTGCATCATGTACACTTCTGTTTTAATTAAATAATGTACCACAAATGTGGTTAAAAAATAAAATTTATGTTTAAAATGTGTAACGTCCTATGGGTTCTCTCATGTTTAGTACCCTTTTTATTACTAACTTGTTTTTTGATGGTCTTTCTAACATAGGCTAAAACTTAATTATTTAAGTTACAACTTAAGGTATTGTATACCATCAGTATTTATTGTTGCATTTAATTACCTTTTAAAAAGCATGAAAAACAATGTTAATAAATAAACGTATTTTTTTTTGTGTTTTTTCATAATTATAAACTAAGAACAATATGGTTCATATATGTTTCTCATTAATTTTTGTATATTATGTTTGATTTTTTAAAAATATGATAAATCTATAAGCAATCGTATAATTTGCTGAATGTTGGGTGAAAGGGTAAGGGGAGGACCTTATATTTTTCTTCAAATAAATGTATAAAATATTTTTTTTCAAACTTCCGGCCTGGACTACTACTATAACACTTATAAATGTGATTTCGTTCAAAGCCTTTAATGGTAAAACATAAAAAAGGAACCGACCCATTATAACTGTACGACCTCAGCAGAATATGGGTTCATATTGGAAAAGCAAGTAGGGACCCGAAAGGACGCAGGAAATGGATCTATTATCTATTCAATCTATTAGAAAGCATACTGGAACGATTACAGGTATGCAAACGACACTGCTCTTAAAAAAGAGCAAATATATTGTAGTAGAAACGTCGTATCAGCGTATAGCAAGTTCATACAAACCATAAATGGGGCGGCTAAAAAAGACAACCACAAAGTTATATACAAATCGAAAGTTCAAGGCCTATCTTTTTGAAAAAAAAACAACAATGAGAAGTCAGGCTGCAGTAGGAAGGATGCTCGACAAACGGTGAGCAGGCAGAAAAACGGCCGAGAGATGGACAATCAGCTGACGACTTAGATACGCATGGCGATTTCGGAGGCGAAGTTAGCGAAATGGACTCTAACTAGCGCGTGGATGGACCTAGCTGATAGCCAAAATGCATGGAACCTCATCAACAACCTAGAGAGAGCAGAGACTGCTCGGAACGAAGTGCCAAATCAGAGGCGTGTCGCGGGGTGGCTGGCGCCCGGACAGGACCGTGGTGTGCCCTCCCCCCCCCCCCCCCCCCCATCGGTACACCCATTAAAATTGTTATGCCCTATATGTAAGAGCCGGAAGTCTCGTTTTTTTTAATGCAATTATAGTATGGTAACGGACGCCAGGCGGACAGGGAGGAAAAATAGCTATTTTGTGAGTGTGGGAAAGACAGGTGGTAGATTGAGTGTGTCTGTGGCTCTGAACAAATTAACGACTGAAAGACACACGACGAGAGGGAGTGAGGCGGAAACTTTCTTGGTGTCCTTTTGCAGAAAGAACTGGAGTATGTTTTGAGACGATTCCAAGCAAGAAAGGCCCATGGTACTTACAATCTATCTAATTAACTCATTTACTCTAATACTTATGAAATAGACTATTCAATTTTGACTTTATATTGAAAGGTTTCTTAAAAGCCTCTAAATTCAACGAAATATTGCCGTACATATTCATTTAGATATTATATATTTATAAAGTTGTATTTTTCCTCATTTGGTCTTCACGCTTTGTGATGATTAATAGTGGCATTGCAACACACACGTAAAGTGTAGATATACTTATTGTAACGGATTTATGCTTCGCAAAGCTTGGATCCGCGTTATAAATTTAATTGATGATCGCTAAAACAAAAATTGAAGAAAATACATATTTTGGCTTACGTTAGTCTGCTCTGGCTAATATATTATATATGTGGCATCCTTCCGTCTCACAAGACGATGGTGCATCACCGTGGTTCGAGGTTGCACTTCTTTGTGTGGCTGAGCAGGCCTATCCTTGAGTGACAGTCTTTTTCGCAGCATTTGCACACGTGTTCCGTGAATTCTATTTTCTTCCCCTTTCTTCTAGCCCTTTTATCTATGGTCTCCTTTTATTCTACTTTCCTCTGCTATTTTTACCCCTTCCCTGACAGCAGTGCGCCAGGCGGACCGATCCTCTGCCATCCCCTCCCAGTCATGTGTGCTTATTCTGGTTGCTCTCATGTCCCTCTGTACATATCCTTGTAACAGAGGTGTGGACGACCTGTTTTTCTCTTTCCAGATGCCAATTCTCCATATAGGAGGTCCTTAGGGATTCTGCGTGGACTCATTCTTCTTACATGTGCTAGCCATCTTAGGCGTCTTTCACTACGGACTGCGAACATGCTTTGGGCGTTGGCGCGCGTCAGTACCTCACAATTAGGAACTTTATCCTGCCGTTTAATGCCAAGGATGCGACGCAGGCACCTCAGGTGGAAGCTGTTTAGCTTTCGCTAATGGGACGCATAGGTTGTCCATGACTCACTTCCATAAAGCAGCGTGCTGATGACTCATGCCTGGTAGACGCACATTTTGGTCCTTTCTGTCAGCTTTTTTTTTTCCCAAACCCGTTTACTAAGTTTAGCCATTGTGGCAGCTGCCTTGCCGATTCTGCTATTTAATTCATCCTCTATGGACAATGAACTGGAAATCTTGGACCCCAAGTAGGTGAAGCAGTCACAACCTCCAGGTTTTCGTTTTCTATAGTAATGGTAGGAAAGGAGCATGTGTCTTCTTTATGCTCACCTGCTGGCCAAACATTTTGTAGGTCTGTCTCTCTGTGTGATATCAGGGCCGCATCGTCAGCAAAAAGTAGCTCGCGAATTAGGACCTCTTTCGTTTTGGTTTTGACTCGGAGACGGGCAGTGTTAAAAAGTCCTCCATCAGCTCTGGTGTGTAACCAGATTCCATCACTACTATCTTTGAAGGCGTATCGGAGCAGTATGGAGAAGAATATTGCAAAAGGTGTTGGTGCAAGTACACAGCCTTACTTTACTCCGATGCTGACTGGGAAGGCTTCAGAGGTGGCTTCGTTGAAGTGCACTGTGCCCTGCATGTTATCATGGAACTGTCTGATGATGGCGAGTAGGTGTGGGGAACAGACAATTTTTTCCAGGATTTGGAACAGCCCACTGCGACTGACTAAATCAAAGGCTTTTGTCAGGTCTATGAAGGCAATGTAGAGTGTCTATGTCTATGGTAGACCGACCCGCCCGAAAACCACATTGTGACTCTGGATAAACTTGGGAGGCTAAACTCTGCAAGCGTGTGAGAGTGACGCCTTGGACTTTTCGTAAGGGGCAAGGTAAATGAGAACGGACAGAGATTTCTGGAACTGTGTTGTTCACGGGGCTTGTGTGTGACTAACACTTTCTTTAAATGCAAAGATATACACCAAGTGTCATGGAGACACCCCCGATCGCGCCAATGGCACCAGTTGGACCTCATCGTCACCAGACGAGCACAACTTGCTAGTGTTCTTCTCACCCGCAGTTACCATAGTGCCGACTGCGACACTGGTCACTCCATGGTGGCCAGCAAGGTACGATTAATGCGAAGGAATTCGTATCACACCAAAGAAAAGATACGTCAAGGCATAAACACCTACTGCATGAAGGACCTAGTAAAAATACAGCTTTACATTGGCAAAATACAAGAAGCCCTCCCAAAATCAACCCAAAATATCACCATTGACTCCAAATGGTCAGATCTCCGCGACTCGAACTACGATTTAGCAATACATTCCTTTGGTAGAAAAACTCACGAAAACACGGACTAATTCGATGCTAATTGGGACGAAATGAAACATGTCACTGAAGCTAAAAGGAAAGCTCTCCTGGCATACAAGGAGAAGCCTACTCCCGACACTCTGCACGCCCTCAAAACAGCTAAGATGCATGCTCAAAAGGTTGCCCGCCAATGTGCCAATACCTACTGGCTTAACCTTTGCTCAAGTATACAGTCAGCTGCTGATATGGGAAACGCCAAACATTAAAAAAAACAATCGGCCCTACGACGTCAAAGGTTGCTCCCCTAAAGTCCAAAACTGGAGAAATCATCAAGGACGAGGCGGAGCAGCTCAAACACTGAATTGAACATTATCTGGAACTGTATGCAACAGTCAACAAAGCCTCTAGCACCGCTCTAGATGGCATCCCTGACATGCCGCTCATGGAAGAACTAGATGCCATTCTCACACAGGAAGAGCTAAGCAAAGCCATCGACTGCCTAGCCTGTGGAAAAGCCCCTGGAACTGATGGAATAGGGCCTACATCCAGAAGCTCTGAAGAACGGTAAAACAGTGCTACTCCAGCCCTTGCACGAGCTGCTTGCCCTCTGCTGGAAACAGGGATACATCCCCCAGGACATGAAGGACGCAAACATAGTGACGCTCTATTAGAGTAAGGGCGAAAGAAGTGACTGCAATAACTATCGCGGCATCTCGCTTCTCAGTATCGTAGTAAAGGCTTTTACCCGCGTCAATATATTATATAGAAAAAAGTCAAATTACCAAAGAGTTCTGGTTGAAATTATCAAATGTGTACCCATGTGCCTCATCGTCGGCGAAGTCTGGAAACCACCGATACGCTTGCATCAAGAGCACATCGGTGGGTTAAGGCGTGGGATACAGCCATGCTGCTCGTCCGAGGTCTCAACGCACTGCCGATAGGCTCCGAACATCGGTGGGGAAGAAGCAAAGTGAGCAGCAGTCCACTTCGACCCCACAGTTGCCTGGATGGCATCGACCCCACACATTTGCCTGGATGTCATCGACCCAACACTGTTGCCTGGATGTGAAGTCCTATAGTCTGGAATTTGTTGCAACCAGGCGGCAGTGCAGGTATACGAGCGAGCCATTACGATATATGTTCGACTGCGATTTTGCTTGTAGGGAGAAGTAGTACAATACGGATAACTGGTAGGGGGAAGTAGTATAATGCGGATAACTGTGAAGATCTAACCTATCTCTCTTTCTCGCTCTCTGCCAATTAAAATTATAGTATACCTTTATTAAATCAATTAAATAATGTTACATAAACTAACAATCAAGAACAACAGCAGCCTTTTAATGTATAGCATGCATAGTTCATACAAAGACATACTAGTGTTGTGTGAGAAGAACTGGTAACAATAACTTATTGCCACCATTCCATATGAGAAATTTTGTTCTTCGCTTTTCGAAGGAAAGCATGACGGTATTGCCGTAGAAGTTTAAGAATTTGATATCCAAAGGCTTGCTTGTGTTCGTCCACAGGTCGTACTCGCTGTCTAGAAAGGTATTCTGAATGTTGTGGCTCCTTAAGGTGATTAGCTTTCCACACAAGATAAAAGCCTCGCCCTTTGACCCTAGCGGTATATCCAGGTCAAGATAGTTTATAATGTCCAAAGTGTCTGGGTTCATCAAAGCCACCCGCAAGTTGTTGCGCTTCTCCGAGCTGTATATCATCCAAAGTCCGTTGTCGTCGGCACTGAAGTCAACAAATGAGCTTTCGGAGCTGTACAGATGCCTCTTCATGCCTTTCTCGCTTTTATAAACAAGGTCCGGAATGGTACGGTTTGCGGTAATATGCCCCGAACTTAAGTTCATTTTGACCACCTTCGGTTCGCCTAACAATTGGTAATACAGGTGGCCATCGTACACAATGTGGCCCGTCCCGTAATAGGAAGTCCTGCCCAGTGTAATGTTACGACTCGGGAGATCCAATTCAAAACTATCTTTGTTGTTGAACTCTTGGACAATGTCGCCTTCAAGTTTGTATGTCACCCAGAATTTCTCTGAGTTCGAGCAGGGATTCATGTCGACCATCCAAGCACCATCATATTTTGGGTATTTATGATAATCACCAATGAAAAGCGGTTTTCCCATCATTTTTATTGAGCATTCTAAAAATTCAAAATAAATAGAGTTTAATGGAAATATGCGCAATGATTTCAAATACAGGTAGCCTGATACATAAATTAATGAAATATGTTTACAATAATATACATCGCGCCGTCTAAAATTGGTTGCTGTTGAAAAGTAATTTTATGCTTAGATTTATATTTCGTAACGCCCAGAAATACCCACACTACATTTTATAGCCAATAAACTGGACGGAAATTTATTTCCAAAAAAAATGGGATGTAAATGCACATAAATCTCTTAAAAAAAAAAAAAAAGTATATAGGTTAGGTTACGGTTTCAGGCACATAAACGTACACAACTCTGATTTCTTGCATATTTCAAGAGAGGGTGAAAGAGAGAGAGAATTCTGAACATTGTTGAAGTTACCTTTAACTCTAGGTGGGAAAGTTGGTGCTGCTGCTGTCATCAAAAGAGCTGCTGGAAAATTATGCAAACAAACAGTTATAGTTAATGTAAATAGTTAGAATGGCTAAATTAGATGTTCACATAGTATTTATCTGTATTTCAACTTAACAACATTTAGTACTGAATTTATCTTTTATTTTAAATGTTCTCTCAGTAAATACAAAATATATCTTCCTATAGTAATTAGATTTTCTACGGTAAGTCTTTCAAGTTTAAAATTCGATCAGCAATGAAAATCTGGGACTCTCTCCGTTCTTTCAGCGTAGTCGGTCTTTATACAGGCCTATATATATATATAATGCATAATGCATATATATATATATAGGCCTATATTTGACTGATTCGGTCGATCTGACTGGCCAAATCGCTAAAGGGCTAATATCACCTCACATTTGAGCAGCCAATGCCCGATTTTTTCCTTTTTTCGGTCCTTGGCCAGCCAGTTTGCGAAATGGCCAGAGGCGATCGGCCAAATTCGGAATAAGAATGTCGTGAGCAGAATTTGAGTTTTTGTATAATGTAATTATCACATTAGAACTATATTGATTATTAATTAAACTAAATTCAAAAAATCAGTCAAATTAGTTTATTATAGTAAATTATCAAAATTTAATTATACTAAATTACAAAATCAGTCAAATTAATTTATTATAATAAATTCTCGATCTCTATCATCACTTGTTCAACAAGAATACTTTTATGACATTTCGAATTACACAGCAGTTTGTTATTTTTACATTTGCAGCGATTTGTTGAGCACTTGGTGGTACAACTGCATCGAGTGTAGCCTTGGCCGCCGGTCAGTGATTGTGAAGACGCGACGGCTCGTAGTGATTTTTCTTCTGTGCCCACAGATGCCAATCAGAGCAGTTTCGCGTGCTCACTACTAAAACACAGTTGTTTGAGAACACCATGCTCCGTTTCTTGCTTATAGAAAGCGCCCTCAATGTTCATGACGACTGATACGACAATTCGTGGATCACCGCGACCTCTGTCAACATCTGGTATCCGTTTGCGTACATCATCTCCAACTTTCGCTGGCGGGAATTTTGTGGGGTGTGAGGGGGTTTTCCCGGTCGTCGGTTGGAGTCACGAGATTAATAGTTGCCCTGTCTTGTACAGTATTGACACTCTCTGTTTATCTCTGATCATCAAATCGCTGGCGGGAATTTTGTGGGGTGTGATGGGGTTTTCCCGGTCGTCGGTTGGAGTCACGAGATTAATAGTTGCCCTGTCTTGTACAGTATTGACACTCTCTGTTTATCTCTGATCATCAAATCAAACAAGCTCTTTGTCATTGCGAGTGGCGGCCCCACACATGAATCTAGACCGCGCGGACAAAGGCTAGATAAAGATAAGGTTGCCCCTGCCTAACCACCTTTGAGGCTTATCAAAAGTCGATCCTCGACTCGCATGCACATTCAGCCAATTTATGACGCAAATGGTGTTTTTTTCTCAAGGTAGCTAGTTTACTAAATCGTGTACTAATTAATTACCTTGATCATTAGTGACCAGTTCGTCACAGGCAGGACTTTCTCTGAAAAGCAGCAGACGAAAAGAAAATAATCGTCACTTCTTATCGCTGTTCTTGCTACCGTAAGCAATGCGCCATCATTCCAGAACCAAACAGCTGTGTCGCCTACCATAAAGTCTTGCATCAGCACATCGAACATTAGCCAGGTATTTCCAGCCACTTTGGAAAGTGGCCGACCAAAGTAGCGTATGCACTGGCGATTTCCAGCACATCGGACATTGGTCACGCGCATCGGCCAAAGTGCGAAGTTCGCGAACTGGCCGTACTAAGGTCTTTGGCTGTAACACACACACACATATATATAATATATAAAGAGAGAGAGAGAGAGAAATTACAAACACACTGTTGGAGTTACCTTTAATTGTAGGTGGTAAGGTTGGTTTAGCTGTAAAAAATATATCAACATACATTAATATTTCATGTAAATAGTTACAATAGCAAACTTGAATATACAAATTATATTCAACTTTTAAAAAAAAAAGTTAACAACATTTATTACTGAATTTATTTGTTTGTAGCAATGGTTTAGTAAATACAAAGTCTATCTTAAATATTTTGATTAGCTTTTCTACCGTAAGTCTTTAAAGCTAAAAATTAGTTTCTCTAAAATGTGAAAATCTGAAACTATGCTCGTTCTTTTAGTGCAAAAAAAAAACAGAGAGAGAGAGAGAATTACAAACACACTGTTGGAGTTAGGCCTACCTTTAAGTGTAGGTGATAATAATGCTTCAGCTGTAAAAATATACAAACATACATTAATAGTTCATATAAATAGTTACAATGGCCTACTTGGATGTACAAAATGAATGAAAATGTTTTTATAATTTAAAAACATTTATGACTGAATTTTTTTTTTTTTTTGGAATGATTTAGGAAATACAAAATCTATCTAAATATTTGAACTAGTTTTTCTACCGTAAGTCTTTAAGGTTTAAAATTAGTTTTTCTCAAAAGTCAAAATCTGTGACTATGTCCGTTCTTTCAGCGCAAACAAGAGAGAGAGAGAGAGAGAGAGAGAGAGAGAGAGAGAGAGAGAGAGAGAGAGAGAGAGAGAGAGAGAGAGAAAATTACAAACACACTATTGGAGTTACCTTTAAATGTAGGTGGTAATGTTGTTTCAGCTGTAAAAATATACAAACAAACATTCATATTTCATGTATATAATTACAATGGCAAACTTGAATATAGAAATTGTATTCAACTTTTTTTTACATTTAACAACATTTATTACTGAATTTATTTTTGTAGCAATGGTTTAGTAAATACAAAATCTATCTAAATATTTTAATTAGGTTTTTTTTACCGTAAGTCTTTGAAGTTTAAAAGTTTTTCTCAAAAGTCAAAATCTGGAACTATGCTTGTTCTTTAAATGCAAAAAATACAAAAGAAAGAGAGAGAGAGAATTATAAACACACTGTTGGAGTTAGGCTTACCTTTAAGTGTAGGTGATAATATTGTTTCAGCTGTAAAAATATACAAACATACATTAATAGTTCATATAAATAGTTATATTGGCCAACTTGAATGTACACTATGTATTAACATTATCTTGTAATAATAAACCACATCTATATCTTTAGACAACTAAGTCTGTAGTTCTACTTCATGAAATGTTTTTCGAAATTGTTTCTGTAGACGCCTTACATTGATATGAAATCAATCAGTCAATATATAGTAAGTTTATCCATTGAAGTGGAAACCGCCAATAGTAATTAATTCCTACACTTTTGTGTTCTAGACCAGATATCAACAACGTTTTGATAACAGCCAAAAAAGGATTTCTAATTCATCCACCCTGCCAACAGCATAAAGGTCACATATCTCTACCAGTCAATCTCTCGCCGAATAGGCCTAATTTGCCTCATTTTTTTAATATTTTTTTTTTTTGTGGGGGAGGGAGGGGTCAGCGTGCCATTTAAAATCGCTGTGCGTGCAATAGGTTGCCGATCCTGATATAGACTATATAGTTGGGCAAAATCATTAACTTTTAAAACCGGAAAGCAGCATCGTTAATGGTTTGTGGCATTTTACTGGATGCTTACATAAATAATACTTTCAAAGGCAAAAGCTTTATTGTAATTTCGTTTCAAAATATAAAAAAAAAATCATATAGTATAGCCTATATATTGGGCATTAAAACTGATACAAATTCAGCAAAGATGGACCGTACTATATTACTCTATATAATTAATGCACGTAAATATTTTGTACCTGAGCTGAATCCAGGATTCCCTTGTTCTCCTTTAGGGCCTTGAGCACCTGAATCGGAACGGAAGAATGTTTCTTTAATATATAAGGAAACAGACACGGACATACTAAGGAACAAAAGACAGATAGGGAAAGACAGAGAGAGAGAGAGAGAGAGACAGCGAGAGAGAGAGAGAGAGAGTTAGATAGATAGAAAGAGAGACATAAAAGGGTCAAGATATTGAAAAATTAAAAAGAAGAAAAAAAATGACAAAAGCGAAAATAAAGGAGAAAAAGAGAAGTATACATATATTATAGATATTTATAGATAAGCTACTTTAGAAAGAGAGAAAAAGAGAAGTATACATATATTATAGATATTTATAGATAAGCTACTTTAGAAAGAGAGAAAAAGAGAAGAATACATATATTATAGATATTTATAGATAAACTACCATAGAAAGAGAGAAAAAGAGAAAGAAAAAGAGAGAAAGGAAGTTGAGTAGACCCTGTGGACCATTGTCTCAATAATTTGTAATCATATTTTTATACAGTCCACGAACTATATAATGGAATATGGCTATGAATTGAAACTACAAACAAACATTGGTACTGTTTACCTGGAAAACCACGAGGTCCAACTCGACCGTCTTTACCTGTACGCCCAATTCGTCCAGCAACACCTTCTTTTCCTGGAAATCCAGGAAGTCCATGGAAACCTGGTTATTGAATTGTAAAGTGTGTTACGCATGATTTCATTCATTGTGCTAGGGGACGCTCATGAACTTTGTTCAAGTAGCCATAACACTTTTACAAAACGTTTCTAAACAATCCAACCTAATGCCAGATTTACAATTTATAGGAGATCGTCCTCAAAGACCTAGCTTTACCTAGCTTGGGCGACCAAAAGCCTGAAAGGCAAATAGTATCTAGGTTTCTTGGTCTACCGTAATAACTACTAGTTATATATTTCTAGCTACGCCTATGATGTTGAGTGAGTGTAAATTACTTGGCACACACGCTTCACTACAAGATATAGATAACACTATTATTTAAAAGTAAACTATAACTGTCTTGTAGACTTACGTACTGCAAAATATAAGTCTATAAACAATTTTCAAACATTCGGCTGGAATGAGTCTTCCAGCTACATAGTTAACTGTTATTTTTTCTTTAACTAATGCAGTAACAGTCATAGCTGCCGTCGCTAAAATATTGTATACGATGTTAACTCTACTGTCTTACTATTATTATAACTTGTTTTTTACACAAATGATTCGTTCGTTTGCTTGGTCTATATGTCTATTTCTAATGACTAGCTAACTAATATTACTAAGCATGTAAAACAAGGATTCTAAAACGAGAGCACTATGAAACAATTTTACTACCTTGTTCACCTTTAGGTCCCCTAGGTCCAGGAGAACCTCTGTCTCCCTTTTTACCTGACGATATTGACAAAGAAATGACATTAATGTCATAAAAGTTCTTGAGGCATTTGACATTTCATTAATACATTATTGATTTATACGGCACTGTGAACTTTATTAAATACATTTTTTTCTTCATTGATTGACAATCTCTATTTTTATCTTAAAATTATTACTTGAACTCAAACACTTTTACTCAACAGAAACACACACATTGAGACACATTCATATAGTTATATATATATTGTTACGTCCACAATCCCCTTGTGGCCAGAGCTGTGTAGATCTTGCTGATAATTCTCGTTAGTCCTAGGGGAGACTTTAATTATTAGTATTTATGTTTCAGTATTACACGAACTCTTCTTATAGTCCTGGGCACAAATTCAGTATTTGTATTCCAACATTTCCTCTCTTGTAAATTATGGTAGTAGATAAATCTTATAGTAATGTATACAACACAATAGGATAGTAACTTGACAAAGGAGCTTCAGTGTAACTGTTGTTGATAGTTTATTTCAGGTGGTATGTTCAATATATACAATATATCTATTATGTACAGTTAGAATAAAATAGTGCAAACACAAACGTTCAAAGGAACATCTTTTGAAAAACTCTCTGTCTTTCAGACAAAACAAATCATTAAATACTATCCGGGTGGTGCAAGGGATAGACCCATTACCAGTAGGGGTGAAAATCATGGTATCATTACAAAACTCATAACAAAAACGATAGGAACTTCCCCTATTAAATAATGAGTCGTTCCCAGACTCTGAGAATTTGAGATCAACACAGAATCCCAGCATTACCTAGAACCTTTCGTTTTCCTACTAAACGTCCTAATATTGTGTGTAGTAAGAAAAGAGAGAGAGAGGAGAATAAACATTGCGTGTTCCAATTCTTGGAAAAACAACATACATGACACGCCCCCACCCAATGAAAGAAATAATGTACCATAATTACCCAAGTAATACTCAACATGGTACATTTTTCGTACTTAACACTATCGTTTTAACAACCATCAATCAATGGAAGATTATAAGACAATTTAAGCAAACATGGCTCACTGGCACAACTAAATTATAAAAAGTGTCACTACCCAATGGTAATTGTGATTAAAACGTGATGGACAAATATTTCCCCGTTAATATTAATATTAACTAATGTCTCAACAAGTACAAATAATTCAAAAATATTCTAGTCATTCTTATTTTAACTATGTACAGTTGTGTGGATTTCCACCAAAAATTTGCAAAAAGTCTTAATCTATTTAAACAAATATAACATTGCTCAAACTCTGTCAATTTTCAACAGTTTACTTCTAATATACAAACCAAAATATAAGTAATACGTAACTCGAATCAAACTATAGGTTACTTCCCCTTTAAATTACAGTGTCAACTTGACATTAACAGGGTTCATACCTAGATGATGATACTTCCCCTTTTCTCAAATATGAGGAGAAAATACGCTCTAGTTACGATTACTACAGTAATCTCAATATTAAAATGTAATCCACTATTATGCGTTTTTGGCAATTTTGAAAGTTTAATATAAAAGTTTGTTCAGGGTTAAATGAGTGTACACCTTTAGGTACCTTTGTTTCCCCTCCGTTCCTGGATATATGGAATATATTTAACCTATACAACATAGTGAATATCCACTAGTTTTTTCCATTCTATTACCATGATAGAACAATTTAGCAATAGATTTCCAATATTATCTATTAATTTATACCAATTAATATTACATCTCTTTCTAAGATAAAAATTGTACATATTATTATTTAGTTCCATTCATTAACTAAAATAAAACAAGATAATAAATCAACTAGCTCAAAGTTTTCCCACTTAATTGCATGTGATGACAATTACTTTTATCCATCCATATCAAGTAAATACGTGCATATTATATATTTATTGCATCATGCATCAACATTTAAATGGAATTTCTTTTCCATAATCAAATGAATTTAAAATATATCAGAACATCAATATAATACATGATTATAAAAATTATTAATACTTTCAAAAGACTTGACTTCTATATGATACAAGTATTCTATAGGTATTCCATAATCAAAATTCAAACGAATGATAGGTTATCATGACACATTCTTAATGAATAAGTGAGATGATCTGAAAAAGAAGTATGGGGTTATTCAGTCAATCATGTAGCACCCGAGATAGAGTATCAGCTGTGACGTTGTCCCTACCCCTCAGGTGTTTTATGTTTAAGTCATAGGCTTGGAGGAATAAGCTCCATCTAACAAGCCTCTGGTTTTGCTTGACCCTGGAGAGAAAAGTCAGAGGGTTGTGGTCGGTCAGTATTTCTATCGGGTACCCAGAGCTGTTTACATAGAAATCAAACTGTTTTAACGCTAGGATCAACCCTAAAAGTTCCTTCTCACTTGTATTATAATTACGTTCATGGATATTGAATTTCTGTGAGTGGTAGCACACCGGGTGCTCCTCTCCGTGGTCATCCTGCTGAGTTAGCACCGCTCCCATCCCAGTATCGCACGCGTCTACTGCAATTTTAAAGGGTCTATCAAAACGCGGGGTCACCAAAATAGGTGCCCTGGATAATCTTAACTTCAACTCATCAAACGCCTTTTGGCACTTGTCAGACCAAACAAAGCGATTGTTCTTCTTTAGTAGGTCAGTTAAGGGGCAAGCTACCGTAGAAAAGTCCTGGCAAAACTTACGATAATACCCGGCCATTCCAAGGTAACTACGGAGTTGTTTCCTTGTCTGTGGCACTGGGACATTCTGAATAGTTTCTATTTTAGCATTTACTGGTTTAACCTTTCCACCACCCACTACATGTCCAAGATACTCGATAGTGGCATGTCCAAACTGACTCTTAGCCAGGTTTATTGTCAAATTGGCGTCATTCAGTCGTTCAAACAAGTGTCGTAGTTGACTGACATGTGTCTTGAAATCTGTACTATACACCACTATGTCGTCGAGGTTGGCATTACACTGGAAGATACCGCGAGTGAGGGTGTTTATAAGCCTTTGAAACGTCGCAGGGGCATTACGGAGTCCGAATGGCATGACCTTATACCTGTAAAGTCCGTCAGGTGTCACAAAGGCGGATACTTCCTGTGCCCGTGGCGTCAAAGGAATCTGAAAGTACGCGGAGAGAAGATCAATTTTTGTCACATACGTCGCATCACCTATCTTATCAATGAGGTCATCAATACGAGGAATGGGATACGAGTCAGTCTTTGTCAAATTATTTAATTTCCTAAAGTCTGTACAAAACCGCAATGTGTTGTCGGCTTTTGGTACCAACACACAGGGTGAAGACCACTCGCTATCACATTCTTCCACTATGTCATTTTCTAACATATACTTCACCTCTGCTCTAATATGTTCAAGTCTGATGGGGTTAACTCTATATGGATGCTGCTTAATTGGCCTGGCACCCTCAGTTAATACTACATCGTGTTCTATTAGATGCGTCCTCCTGGGAACATCTGTAAACAGTGACTTATATTCATGTACCAGCTCAATAATCTTCTCCTTATCTTCTACCGGAAGATGTTCTAGCCTTGTATCTAAACTCTTAAGGGCATCTGTATTATTAAGTTTACTTTCTGCAAACTTATATTCTATCCTAGATAAATCCGTCGGGACTCTAGCTAACGAAATCATGGGGACCTCCCGTGGTTTACTCTTTTCCCTGGAAACATAGGGCTTAAGTAAATTAATATGGCATACCCTCTGTTTTTGTCTCCGGTCAGGAGTCTTTATCAAATAATTGACCTCGCCAAGCTTTGACTCTATCTCATAGGGTCCACTAAACTTTGCACTTAAAGGCTGATTTTGCAAAGGTAGAAACACAAGAACTTTGTCACCTGGTGCAAAAGTTCTAGCTGTAGCTTTACGGTCATAGTTCTGTCTCATACGCTCCTGCATCTGTGGAAAATGAATCTTCACATGGTTAAAAGCATGATAAAGCCTATTTTTAAATTTATCTACATATGACAAAAGTCCAATCGGTTCACTGTCCGTTAGCCAAGTTTCATGTAGAAGTTTCAACGGACCTCTGACTGAGTGTCCATACACAAGTTCGAATGGGCTAAACCCCAGGGATTCCTGAGTGGCCTCCCTTGCAGCGAACAGTACATAAGGCACACCCTTATCCCAGTCTTTCTCGTTTTCATAACAGTACTTTTTAAGCATCGATTTTAATGTCTGATGAAACCTTTCCAGAGCTCCCTGGCTCTCAGGATGATAGGCACTTGATAGCCTATGGCTTATCCCTAATTGTTCCATGACTTGTTTGAAAATGTTCGAAGTAAAGTTAGTCCCCTGGTCGGACTGTACTGTCTTCGGTAGGCCATAACGTGTGAAGAAATTTGTCAGGGCGTCTACCACCTTCACTGTTGTTATGTTCCGCAACGGAATGGCTTCCGGGAAGCGAGTGGATGAACACATGACTGTGAGCAGGTATTGAAAACCGGCTTTTGTTTTCGGCAACGGGCCCACGCAATCAATGAGTATATGACTGAATGGTTCGTCGAACGCTGGTATCGGCTGGAGTGGAGCGACAGGAATTCGTTGGTTAGGACGTCCTACCATTTGGCATACGTGGCAAGTCTTGCAGTATTGTTCGACATCTCTTCTCAGTCCTGGCCAGTAGAAGTAGGGGAGGATACGGTGGTGCGTTTTTCGGACTCCCATGTGACCAGCGAAAGGAAGATCATGCGCCATACGCAGTATATCTTGACGATAGCACTTAGGTATTACAATCTGGTGAATACTGTCCCACTCGTTTGTACCTGAGTTGAGCGGTTTCGACTTTCTCATCAACACTTCATCTTTCATGTAGAAACATTCCGCCATTGCATCTGCAGTCTTTTCATCGACAGCTTTCATTCTGAGTTGCATTATTACTTCGTCATTCAATTGTTCTTTCACCAATTTCTGCTTTGGTGACAAAATGTTATCGTTCTCTGTTGCATCACCAGTTGTTAGTTCAGCAAAGAACGTAGCACTTAAATCGATGTCAGGTGTTTCAGTTATCACTGTTTCATTCGCATGTGTGTCTTCAGAACAGACAAACACATCTTTCGTTGCACTACACGGCGTAGCAGGAGTCTTTACCGACTTCTTTTTCTGCATTGCTCTTGTCAGTGCACATGTTGGGCGTTCATTGGCAGGACGTAGGTTTTTGTCCTCCGCCATCTTTGTCTCCAACACTTTAACCATGGGCTCGACAGTGACTCTGCCGCCCATAATGTCATTTCCTAATATCATGGAAACGCCTTTGACGGGTAGTGCGCGCCACACTCCCACTACGATGTTACCTGTAAAAATGTCCGACTCGAGTTTTATTCTGTGCAGTGGAGCTTCCACAGCCTCCATACTAGCACCTCTCAGCACAACAGACTCACCGGTACTGGTGGCATCCGTTAACGGCACACTGCCCTCCAGGATCACTCTGACAGCAGAACCCGTGTCACGTAATATCTGTATTTTCTTCTTGCTGAGTACATCGACTTCTGTCGACACTGTCCCCTCGTAGACAAAGGGTCGAAAATCGGATAGGTCGTCCTCTTCCGGGACTTCAGGAACCATCTGTTCCTCACGGCCTTCTGAAAGCATAATAGATTGAGTACAGCTATTCTCTTTTACCTTAGATAGACTGTTCTCAAAAACCATCGACTCCACAACTATGGGCGATGCCGGCCGCATTTCTTTTGAGTTTCTTGACCCTGTGTTGCACACTTCTTCTGTCTGCTTGCTATCTTTCTGCACTCTGGCACAGTGTAGAATAGCACCTTGCTTCTTGGTAAGGATCCAACAATCTTTCTTCATGTGGCCCTCTTTCTTGCAATTGAAACATACCACCTTTGCTTTATTTACATCTGTCTGCTTCCTGAAATGAACTAAGTTACTATTATTATTTACACCACTGTTCTTATTATTGTTTTCACTTGTCTCTTTTGGTTTACTAGCCTCCTTGGACTCTGGTTTGTGCACTTTGGGTTTGTCAGCATAATATGGCTTTATGCTGGCGTGAATTATGGCATAGTTATCTGCCAATATAGCAGCTTCATGCACATCTTCAACCCCTCGGTCTGAGATGTGAGTTTTAATATCCACTCTAATACAATCATTGAATTCCTCAAACAATATTAGGTTCTTGAGTTTATCAAACTCACTTACATTCTGTGACCTTAGCCACTGTTCTAACATTTTCTCCTTTTGTCTCAAAAAGTCTACATGAGTTTGATCATATGCCTTCTTTCTGTCTCTAAATAGCTTTCTATATTTTTCTGGTGTCAGGGAATAACTTTTTAGCACCCTATCTTTGATTACTTCATAGTCATTTATTTCCTCGGGTGTTAAACTCAACACTACGTCCAATGCTTTTCCTTTGTTGAGAGTTGACCTTAACAATAAAGCCATCTTATCATCAGGGAACTGATAATCTACAGCTATCCTCTCAAAAAGCAAAAAGAAATCTTGAACATCTTCTTCCCTGAATATAGGCAAGTGTTGCTTCATTGCGCTAATATCCATACCATTGCTGTCCCTACGATGGTCAGGTCTGTTCATGCGTGCCATCTCTATCCTTTCTCTGCTTTCAATCCTAATTCTTTCATTTTCCCTTTCAGTTTCTATCCTAATTCTTTCCAATTCCATTCTCTTCATAGCTAATTGGAATTTTAGGTTTTCACTCAACCCTTCATTTTCATCATTGTTTGATGATCTAGATGACATATTTCTTACCTCGTCTCCGTGGGCAATTACCTCGCCCCCACTGGGAGCTACATAACCTTCATTGATATCGTTCTGTCCCACTTCAACTACACTACCAGTGTTCATGGCATTCTGCCCGTTCAAACATGTCATAATTTCTTTGGTCAAACGATTACGATTAGGTCTTGCCTGTCCTGCCTCAATCCCAAAGGACTCAGCTAATTCTTTTAGTTCAGCAAATGACATGGCATTAAGTTCCTCACTTGATATATTCGAAGCCATAGTATAGCGTTCGAAATATTTGTTATAGTAGAGTAGTATATATTGTTTAATAAAATATAAAGTTCCAACTTACGATTTGTCCAGAAATTTGCACAATATAATATTAAACACTTCGTGGAATCTTCACACTTCCCAAGGAATAAAAACGCAAACCAGTTCTCTCCTCTTTTTAAATAGTTTCACAGTCCTAGAAAACGAAACACAAATATGCCGCTCTCAGTACTACTAATGTCACAAAATATTTATTGGTCAGGAAAAAAAATATAACTCAAATTTTCCAGACGAGATCAATAAATTTTTTCCAATCCTAGATCAAGAAAAGTAGAACTCAAATCTACCGAACGAGACTACCAAATCTTGTCAATCCTAGGTCAGGAAAAGTAGAACTCAAATATACCGGGCGAGACCACCAAATTTTGTTACGTCCACAATCCCCTTGTGGCCAGAGCTGTGTAGATCTTGCTGATAATTCTCTTTAGTCCTAGGGGAGACTTTAATTATTAGTATTTATGTTTCAGTATTACACGAACTCTTCTTATAGTCCTGGGCACAAATTCAGTATTTGTATTCCAACATTTCCTCTCTTGTAAATTATGGTAGTAGATAAATCTTATAGTAATGTATACAACACAATAGGATAGTAACTTGACAAAGGAGCTTCAGTGTAACTGTTGTTGATAGTTTATTTCAGGTGGTATGTTCAATATATACAATATATCTATTATGTACAGTTAGAATAAAATAGTGCAAACACAAACGTTCAAAGGAACATCTTTTGAAAAACTCTCTGTCTTTCAGACAAAACAAATCATTAAATACTATCCGGGTGGTGCAAGGGATAGACCCATTACCAGTAGGGGTGAAAATCATGGTATCATTACAAAACTCATAACAAAAACGATTGGAACTTCCCCTATTAAATAATGAGTCGTTCCCAGACTCTGAGAATTTGAGATCAACACAGAATCCCAGCATTACCTAGAACCTTTCGTTTTCCTACTAAACGTCCTAATATTGTGTGTAGTAAGAAAAGAGAGAGAGAGGAGAATAAACATTGCGTGTTCCAATTCTTGGAAAAACAACATACATGACAATATATATATATATATATATATATATATATATATATATATATATATATAGAGAGAGAGAGAGAGATAGATAGATAGATAGATAGATAGATAGATAGATAGATAGATAGATAACGGACTCGTTTTTTTCAATGGTTAAGACAATAACAATTCTTAAAGGGAGATAAAAAAAAAAAACATTTTGTAACTTTTCAAAACTTCATAAAAAAATTACAGCATAAAAATTAAAGTAAAATACCCGTCGGACCAAATTGATCCATAGGTCAGGTGAAGCAGCGTTCACCAGTTTATGTGGCCACGGCATACTAGGTGATTGTGTGGCCAGCACTATGCACAGCCGCCTTTTACTTTACCCCAACTTGGTAGACTCAGGGACACCCTCCAGACCCGGGGAAAATCCTAGCCTGCACCAGGATTCGAACCCAGGATACGCCTGCCGAACGCGTTGCCGCATACAATATAATTATATCAAAATGAAGGTGAATTAAAGTTATATGTATTTAAATAGTTTTCTTTCACATAACATATATATTTAAAATATGTATGGTTTGAATAGGGCGGGGGGGGGGGGGATTAAAGAAAACCAAAATAAATTTCATTTAATTTTTATTTAATAAATAGTTACTCCCATAGATAAGCTCATTATTTTAAAATACATAGGCATTATAGCTCTACGAGTTGTAACAGTTTATGTGTTATCACGTATTTATATAAAATGCAAGAATGGCTGGAACCGTGCAAGGGTTCGCATGCAGGAATAATAAATTTATTTTAAAACAATGTGTGTCTACCTAGAATAACATAAACTTACATTCAACTTTTTTTATGATAATTATACAAGCTACACTAAGCAAGTTTAGAATAATAAAAACTATTTGTCTCTGGTAACGGTTCGTCTTAAGCACCACAATTATTTTAATAGTATTAATAAACGTGTTGTTTTCATTCTCAAATTATAAGTTATTTGTATCTTCATTAGCAATAATTTGCTGCATTACCTTTATTTGAACATTTACCAAACATTTTAATTAAAGAATAAATGTTAAATGTAATTACTATCCCGAACTTGATTACTAGAATGTCAAAAGGGAGTGAAAATTATTAAAAACTTTTCCGAACACTTTTGAACTCAATAACTCGTAATGCAGGCCTGCAACTTTAAATCTGTGAGAATCAGGATTCAAGCTGCAAAGATATCTTATAATAAATAAGGCTTAAAAGATTGAACAGGAGAAACATTTTATTTTATTAAAAGCTGAGCTAGCTAGGAAGATCAATGCCGTGGAGATGATATGCTTTAGGAACCTTCTCGGCATCTGCTTTAAAGACTACTTCTCCATTGAGCAGAAATGGATATTCAAGGAAATTGGACACTACGATGACCTGCTGGCCACAGTCATGAAAAGGAAAATAGAACGGTATAGCCACATAACTAGAGCCAACGGGCTTGCTCAAACTATTCTGCAAGACATCACCAGAGGAGGGAGAAAAAGAGGAAGATAAAACCAGGAAACGGACAGGAGTACAACTGTGTGACATAATGAGAAGCGCTAAGTGACGGAAGGAATGGATGAGGCTGGTATACCTGGTGTGGCTGGTGTGGCGCCCCATTAGACTACGGGATATGTAGGATACACATATAACACGGTACTCACCTGGAGGACCGGGAGGACCCTTCATGGCTTCTAGCTCAGACGCTCCCAGTGTTTTTAAAGAAGACGTGATTCCATTATCACCTTTGATGCAGTGCACGGTATTACATTGGTGTAGGTAAACAATAGTGCACATTAATAACGCACATCAACAAAATAGGTCATATAAAAATGACTTTATCCATCTGTCTAAAATAATGTATTAATTTAAGAGGCCTTTTAAGCCTGTAAGATGGCCGTCTCTTAAAAAAGGCATAAGCCTGACCAATGAAAAAAAAAGTAATAGTCAACTTTACATTAAATTACATTTATTATTTTTATTGTTTTTCAATAAAAGTTCAATTATTTTTATTTTGCGTCGGCCACATGGCAAGTTGGAAACCAAAAGTTAATAAAACAAGAGGAAAGGTAGGACGGGAAAAAACATTAAATTCAAATCTTTACAAAAGATACTGCCTGTCAAGTAGTTAAGGAATAATATAGAAATCAAATTACTGATACCTTTATCTCCTTTATGACCTCTCGGACCAGGAACACCTGTGTAAGAATAAAAAAAAGGTAAAAATAATGCAAATCATTTTATTATGATCAAGCTACACCCGTTTTTGTCCACACAAACACAAGTGCAACACGTAGCACATTTTGGTCTAAAGTTACACATATTTATATTAATATTTCAGATTAAATGCAAACAATTCTATAACACTGCACACTTCTAAATAATACTCATCCATGCAGATTTTAAAATATAACTTTTCATACTAAATTAATTCTCTAAATTGTGACATCTCTAAATTTCTTCTTAATAATTACTGTTGTTTATGAACCCAAAAAAAAGTGAACATAAAATAATTGAAGCTTTCCTCAGACGTGTCAATAGTATTTATTTCCTCACATTATGTGACTTTTGGATATTTTAAAAAGTTATATTATGTTGACTAAACTACTTTTCAGTCATAAAATCAGTGCTTTTTTTGGTAAAAAAATAGGTGCCGGTACTCAGATATGGATTGCCTAACTTTTAATGCAGTTTCGCATTTTATATTTTAATTCTTATTGCGCGCAATTTTAAAATAATTCAATTTTAACAAAATAATAATATAATTAATTAATAATAAACGTTAAAATACAAGAAAAGTAATAATTTTTTCCCCACATTGAAAAAGGTGCCGGTACGCCGTACCGGTGCGTACCGTCACAAAAAAAAGCACTGCATAAAATATAAACATTTCTAAAGAGTCTAAGAATGAATTGTACTGTATTATGTTCGGCTATTGTCTACACACGAGAGACCAGTGCTATCTTGTAAATAATTAATGTACTCTTATGACCGAATTGATCATAGGGCCGGTAAAGTATTTTCTGTGGAAACGGCATACTAGGTGATTGTGGGACCAACACAATGCACAGTCGCCTTTGCTTTACATCAACTAAGGTGACGCACCCATCATAGCTGGGTAGACTCGGGGACACCCTCCAGACCCGGAAAAAAAATTCTAGTCTTCACTGGTGGGCCATGACAATATGTGCTATCTAATATGAGAGAAAATATTCAAATAAATGGGCAAAATGACAATGACATGAGGACTGATCTACCTCTTGGTCCCTTGGCTGCACAGTAGAGCTGAGCTTCTTTACAGTAAATTTTGGTGGCATTTGTCTGTGAAACCAATTGTATGCAATAAATAAACATGGAAATCTATGAGAAAAGTCATCAATAGAATTCGTTGTTCTAAGTTGGTTGTATCTAGATTGATAGATAAATGAATATGGCTAAAATAAACTATTTTACAATGTTGATCACGGTAAATAGTTTAAGGATGAATCCACAAATTTAGCTATAAAGAAAACAGCAATAGGAATTTGAATCTGGACCAGAAGTAGGCCTACCATCTTTCTCACATAAACTCTGATGTGTACCAGTATATACAAATCGACAACATAACATGAAGACCTCTGTGTTTTGTGAACAAACTATTGGACTGATAATTAGTTAACTTTGTATATGTGATAACTTTACATTTTAGGGTGTGTTTGTGTTTTGTAAAATTGAAACTGGTCGCTCAGACAGACACATCGGACACACACACACACACACACACATACACATACACACACACAAACATACCGACAGACAGACTTCACACACATAATCTATAGTATGGAATCATGGGAAATTACTATATGTACTGGAGTTGTAAGTGATAAATAAATCAACAACGCACAATATACTATTTCAGTGTCGTTATAACAACATTCAATAGTCAACCAAAAGTAAATAAATCTTTATTTTTTTTTAATGAAAAATTTAGTTTGGCTTATTTTTCATTCGTAGTTTTTATCTAGCTTCTAGTTTAACAATACTTGCAGAAACTCTAACAAAAGAACTCACCAGCATTAAATTATCACGAGCTCCTGAACCTTTGTCAACTTTAACTTGCCTTTTCTGTCTAGAGTTTGTAAACTCTGACCCGGTCCTGATGTCACTGAAAAGGAGGTCGCCGTCTTCAGACATCATGACAGAATCCTTTTGGCGAACATCGCCTTGATCAACAAACTCTACAACTTCTTCCAGGTTTGAGAATTTTGCTTTTAACGTGTTCATTTCCCCGAAGAAAATGATGATGAAAACACTTAAAACAATCTGCAATGCTGCCAAGCAACTTACAGAAAAGTAGAGAAATCTCACACGACTTTGCAGAGGACATGGCGCAGAATAATCTTTCCGTGATCCGGTGAAGTTGTCCATTTTACCAGCTTATTTTAAAGGCTGGTCGCAAATTCTAAGTGCACAGCGAGACTATATAAAAAATATTAGTCTAAAAATCTTTAAAAATTTATTTTTTAGCTTAATGTTTCACTGGACAATGCCTTCAGTCTAAATGATTGGAGTGCAATAGCAGAATACAGGCGTTGTTTAGTTACCTGCGTTTTCATTATTATACAGACACACAGACGACAGTTTAACTCTAAGGTTCTCAACCTTTTTTGGCTAAACACCCCCTTTTACCGCCCCATTCTTCCGTTCCCCTCCCCGCTTTTAGCTCTCACCCCCTCCAGAAATCCAACTAGTGTGTCAATGTGTTGTATCCATTTTCTATAGTATCATACCATCGCCGGTGGAGGAATTTGTTTCCTAAAAAGGCTTTAAGTAGAAGTAATATAGTTTAGCCTTAGGTATCATTAATTTATTTTGAGTGAAATGGGCAATTGTAAACTTTTTAAAGAAAATCAATGAAAGCTAAAAGTAACGCTTGATTATCTGGTAGAGTGACCTCATCAAGTTGTAAAGAAAAGTGAGATGGTTTTCGGTAATCACACAATTTCATCATAATCTGTCCGTTTGGAACGTAACGCTTCTGTCAATGCAAGCCACTCTCCACGGTCTCTTGCCAGTCGCTTCAGTTCTTCGCAGCTGTTTCCAGTTCGTCCACCGTCCTCCAACATTCTTCGTCTCCATGTAAGCTTGGGTCTGCCTCTGTGTCGTGCGCCCTACTCTGTTCACATCTCTCTCACAGCTTGGAGTTGTCTATCTTGTATTTTCAGTATATTTGCAGCGGTGTTCAAATTATTTCAATTTCGCTCGTAACATTCACTGGATTTTTTTTATTGATTGCCCATTTTTGAATTGAAATGAAACTTTTCTGTTCCTATGTTCAAAGATGGCTCAAAGAATGCTGACGCTCTTTGCAAACACACAATGTGCGATACAGCTTTATCTACTTGCTATCTGAACAAAATACATAAGTACTAAATGCGTCAAATGACATTATAGTTCCGACGGCAAAAATATGCAATTTTAAAAGAACTGATTTGCAGTGCTTTGTAACTGCATTCATTAAAATAAAATATGAAACGAATTATGAAAAATAAGTTTAAAAATATTATTTGTTGAACTTTTTTATTAAATAGGGATATACAACAGGCCCATGCATCTGGTTATTGGCAGTGCCTTTTAAGCGTAAATTTTTAAAGGGACCGCGAGCTATCAAAAATATATATCTAAGGGTACACCAGACCATCAATTCTTTAAAAGTTTAAGAACCAGTGTTCTAGGGCAACATATGTAGTTGCTAGACAAACAAACAGTAATTTAAGTTAAACCTTAAGCGGGACGTTGTTTTACCATTGTAATAAGAATGGAGTCAATTGTTTGACCGTCCTGCAAAGCAATACAATACATGCAAGAAATGAAATAAACTGTAGTTAAGCCTTTTGTTTCAAAATATATTGTTGATACTAAAACGGCGACCGTATGCAATGTCAAGTTGCCATTAAAGTCCCCTATGTTATGATTAAAGTTACAACTCTGTGCGTATGCATGTATATGTGTGTCTTGGTGAAGGTGGGGAGTGGAATGAGTCACCATTTACATGTCAATACGTGGCAGAACAAACATAAGGTCCTATAGTAGTGCGTGGCAATGAATGGCAAAATAATTTGACAGTAATTGCCAAACAAAATTTAGTGGTATTGGTATTCATCAGGTTGACTTCTACAGCACAGAGATTACTGGTTTCAATACAGTAGGGGTCGGCAACGTACGGCACGCGTGCTAGACATGGCACGCAGAAAGATTTTCAACGGCACGCGGAATACTCTAAAAAAGGCGTTTTAAGTATCTTCTATAACAAATTGAGTGCTTAAGCAGGGGACTCTTAGCCTGTTGGCACGCTGAACCAATTAGAATTTCCACTTTGGCATATTGTTCTGAAAAGTTTGCCGACCCCTGCTGCACAAGACAGTACAATAAGAACTGTACTAACACTCTACGATAGTTGATTCGATAGTGTTAATTGTGTCATTCTAACTAGGGATGTTAAACGAAAACCGGAATACCGGATTCCGGTTTTGAAACTGAAAACCGGTTTTGATTTTCAAAACCGGATTTCGGTTTGTTGGTTGGAAGTTGGAAGGTAATCATTACTTCAAGTAGAAGACCCTTTTTTTTCTAATGGAAATATTTTTAATAAATAATGTTGGATTATCACAAAACAATTCCTGAAATGCCTCGCTAACACTATTTAGTCTTTAGATAATGCGTTTCTTTTGTTTCCAAATACCAACTATGGCTTGCGATAAAAACAACATCAAACCAATTGTAAAGTTAGAGTTACAATTAACATGAATATTTTTACTTGTCGGTTCATCTTTTAAATGTGTACGCAATGTTGACGTACGCATTGGAAAGACGCAAACTAGCCATTCCCTGTGACCCTGGACAATTCGGCTAGACACCGCGTCTGTGCTTTATTTTTAACGGCACTATTAAATACACATTCTTTTTATTTGTGCTACGCGAAAGCTTTCAATACATTATTTTACAAGTTACCATATAGGCCAGCGATGGCGAACCTATGGCACGCGTGTCACAGCTGGCACGCAGAGCCATTTCTGTTGGCACGCGAGCGTTTACCAAAAATGGAACAGCTAAGTTATGGTATTTGGTTCTAATTGCTGTGTTGGCACGTTGAAAGAAATAAGTTGGTCTTGTGTTGTATTTTGGACACGCGGCCTCAAAAAGGTTCGCCATCACTGATATAGGCCTATGCCTCTCTAAATGCTTCTTAATATTATGGTCAACGATAATCAGTAATTTGATTATCACTATAAAAAATTTAAAGCTATTATCGCTTTTAATCAATTTATTTAGCCCAGATTTTTTTTAGTTCTAAAGAATTTTATGGTAAAGAGTACAAAATTACATTGTATTCACACAAATCAACGCCTTGAATGCCCTGCAAACACTAATTAAGTTTGAAGTATTTTTCAAATATGCCTACAAAACTACGCACATTTGGCTTTTCCGGCCTGTGACTTGTGACATTGCGTAAAGGGGGTGGGTGGGGGAACCAAAATCCGGTTTTAACATCCCTAATTCTAACAGCCTTGCACCTCTTGCTTACTTGAATCTATCATTCACCATTCACGACGCCTATCATACACCGTCCGAGAGTCCATTGCTTAACTTCCCCCATTGACTGAGATTTCTCCATTAGTGTTGAGTTTATGGCAGGCAAGGTACAAAGAAGTCATCTTAGCTCTAACCTTCTGTCCGATGCTAGGTTGCTTTTGACGTGTACTTGTTCCATTCGCATTCCCCTTTATCCGAATGTACATTTATTGCACCTTTAGAGTCCAGCAGAGCCTGCCTCGTTTTCTTCTTATGTGGTCTGGGAGATTTTGTTGTCCGAGAAGAGTTTGTCTGACACGAGGATGCCTCTCGACCAGAGCGGACACATACTCTCAAAAACAATTTTGAACCCAGATGTGTTAAGGATAATAACTGTATTCCCTTCCTGACGTCGCATTCCGCCCCACCCCCGATGGTCCTTCGCCGTAGAACAAATCTAATTCTAGTAATGCGGGAGTTATCAAACCCCAATCGTCTCCCAAAGAGATGGAGGTGGCTGCATACGGCGATCGCAGTCCTCTGATGCAGGGGTCGGTGACCTTTTGCTAACAATGTGCCTAATTAGGATTTCTAAATCATTCAGACTGCCAACAGATTAAAATTCAACATGCACTATTATACTTTTAAAACATTCTTTTTATAAGACAATTAATTCAACTCCGTTACGTCTGTAGCAAGACCAAGGCCACAATCAAAGAAGGTTATGTATAGAGAATATTGTTAAAGCGTTTTATAGTTAATACAAAAATAACATGTTTGTAATTATATCAAATGCAATATTTTATTACTAAACATGCACATTATGGTAATTCCTGTCGTAACATAATCATTTATTAGTCGACTGAGGATCTGACACTTGATAATATTCATTACATTTTGATCTCAGTTTATCTGAGAAGTCAGTCCCTTGTAAGCTTTTAAGATGATTTTTTTTTGCCATTGACGATGAGCTGAATTGATACATTAGTATCCATACGATTTCGGTAGTTAATGTTATGTTTAAAATTATACATATTGTGATGTATTAATAGCTTTCTCTCAACGCAAGTTTTGTGGGACGTACTAAGCCTAGACTATTCTAGGAATCCACTCTTGTGCCAACCTCAAATTCTCTAGGAATGGTTTATTATTTCTCCTACAGGAGATTTCATGTTAGAACTATCGTTTTTATTATGAGTTTTGTAATGATACCATTATTTTCACCCCTCCTAGTAATAGGTCTGTTCCCCGCTCTTCTCCGCGAGTATTTAGGCTAGGCGCACGGCTAGACAGTAGTTTTTGCATAGTTTTGTAGATATTTTCTTTTCAGTCTGTTGAGTTGACGCTTGTGTTTTGCACTATTTTATTCTAACTGTAAATAGTCTTCATATTGTATATTTTTGCACCTATTGGAGTGATCACCTGAATTAAATTATCAACAACATTTACACTGAAGCTTCCTCGTCAAATTACTATTTTATTTTATTGTCTACAATATTATAATATACATATTTTTTTTTACAACTACAACATCAAGGAAAGGAACTGTTAGAACGCAAATCTTGAGTTTGTGCCCAGAACAATAAGGAGAGTTCGTGTAATACTGAATATACTTAATATAAAAGATAATAACCAAAGTTTACCCTAGGACGAACGAGAATTATCAACAACATTTACACGGCTCTGACCACAAGGGGATTGTGGTCGTAACAATATACATTTTTAGTCATAATATTTACAAAGCTTTCAAAATCTTTTTAGATTTTCATCATTTCAAAGTTATAAATTACATGTCATTTATTCTTTTTTTTTTTTAAAAGAAACATATGAAACATTTTAGCTGAAATAAAATGGGTTAATATTCTCACTTTAGTAAAAAAAAAAGCGTTTCCACATTTGATGTAATAGTTATACCAAACATGTTATATTCTATAGTATGACAAATAATACTGACTATTTATTATTTTTTTTATCCAACATTAGGGTATTCATTAAAAGATTTAATTATTAGAAGATAAAAATAATTTACGTTAAACAGTTGTAAATAAACATTTCCTGCATTAATCGTGTTTTCATTTTAGGAGATATATTCTAAACATTTAAAATTACAGAAATTACATAATATAGTACTATTAGATACGTATCTTATATTTATTAAATTAATAATAGAATAAATTTGATTTAGAATTATTTATATTTATGTTGAATAAAGAAGAAGAGCATAAAACTCGTTTAAATGTAATTAGTCTGTATCAATTAATGAGCAGTCAAGTGTAAGTGACGTCTTTGTATTCTTTGTATGCTTTAAACAGATTGCATGTGTGATAAAATATGTTCACAAGTTTAAATTGAACCAAAAGCTGAAAGTAAAAGAGCGAATGCATAGAAGTTGAGAATTATGACTTTCATAAGCAGCTTTCTTCCAGATTGTTTTCGCAAACGGGCACATTGGGATGCCCATTTTTAAATGTTTAAAATTCAACTTGCTGCCTATTAACAACGTCACTATCCCGCCACTTAAAAAAAAAGATCTATATCTAAAAAGGTTATAGTAAGATCAAACCAGTTAGCCTTGATTTGGTCTACTTGATGTGATATGAAAAAAAATTAGTCCATCAATTAGAAAACTTTTATTAGAAAACTTCGATTTGATATATGCCTTAGTATAGGGATTTACGTGTAGTAAAATGTTTTGAAATTGATTTCAAGGCAAGATATGTTAAGTTACAGTTCAAATCCATTCCAGTGGTCCTTGTAAATGCAAGCTCAATACAATGAAATGTGTCGTTAATATCCTCTAGAAACATCAGCTTAAACAGTCAGTTTTCCTCATTTAGAACCGGAAATTGTTGTTATTTCTTTTATCAATAAAAAAACACATTTTGGAGATTTTTGCGTGCAATTAAAAATCGCTCTGCGTGCCAAGCTTTACACGTGAATTTAAGGTCTAGTGCATTGACCCACTGGTCTGAGTCCAGGGAACCAGTAGTTTACCACATTTCACCAAATTTGAGGCTCGTGAAAGTGCTCTCCTTCACTATCTTTTATCACTTCAGAATATTAACTACAAGCTACAATGCCCGGCGTTGCCAGAGTGAAAAATAATAGGACTGTATAAGGTGCAGATAAACATTTTATAAACTACAATTAAAAGAAAGCTATAAATGTAATATTTAATTTTTTTTTTTTTTACTGAAGAATTAATTAGGAAAGTAATTTAAAATAAATATTTTAATCGGGTAAAAAAATAGGCAAGTATTTTTATTTAACAAAAATCTAAATTGCCCGTAGATTTACAATGTCTTTTGTGTTTGAAAGTTTGAAAAAAAAGTGTTGAAAAAAAGTTATATTCTAACTGGAGAATCGAACCCTGGTCGCCCGCACAGCAGCCCTCTACGTTAACAACTTAGCTATAGAAGACACAGGTCAATTGTGAAAAGCTATTAGACAGTATATAGGACTAGGTCTAAATAAGTCAGTGACAAAAACTCACAAATTGACCAATGGGGATCCGTGGGAACACAAACACGATCTTTTAATATATTATATAGATTATTCTATGTTGTTGGTGTGTTTTTTTTACACAATATGTCTTCTTTCTCTTCTTATAGGCAGCATTCTTTCACCTTTTATTTCTTTCTATGTCTTTGGTCTCTTTCTCTTACTTTCTCTTTCTCTTACTTTCTCTTTCTCTTACTTTCTCTTTCTCTTACTTTCTCTTTCTCTTACTTTCTCTTACTTTCTCTTACTTTCTCTTACTTTCTCTTTCTCTTACTTTCTCTTACTTTCTCTTACTTTCTCTTTCTCTTACTTTCTCTTACTTTCTCTTACTTTCTCTTTCTCTTACTTTCTCTTTCTCTTACTTTCTCTTTCTCTTACTTTCTCTTTCTCTTACTTTCTCTTTCTCTTACTTTCTCTTTCTCTTACTTTCTCTTTCTCTTACTTTCTCTTTCTCTTACTTTCTCTTTCTCTTACTTTCTCTTTCTCTTACTTTCTCTTTCTCTTACTTTCTCTTTCTCTTACTTTCTCTTTCTCTTACTTTCTCTTACTTTCTCCTTCTCTTACTTTCTCTTTCTCTTACTTTCTCTTTCTCTTACTTTCTCTTTCTCTTACTTTCTCTTTCTCTTACTTTCTCTTTCTCTTACTTTCTCTTTCTCTTACTTTCTCTTTCTCTTTCTTTCTCTATCTCTTTCTTTCTCTCTCAATATTGATTTCTTTCATTTGCCCTCTCTACATTGTTATGTATTGAAAATATAATGGGCCAATGGTCCTATGATGTAGGTTAAAAGTATTTTGTAAAGAAGGATTGTCTGTATCATAAGATGAATACATAATAATATGTGACATGATATTAATTAGTCCAGGCATTTAGTCACTAAGCGATCTTTTTTTTTTTATTTCAATTAAATGACCTGAGTTATGTGCGCTGGCGTAACCATTCAAGCGAAAAGTGGTATTGTTAATCGCTCCTCTGTTTTTCTTTTATAAAAGACTTGCGTTTTGTTTATTAAGGGAACAATATGGATATCATTGTTCGTCGTTGTGTTGACATTGCTTTAAAGAAAATGAGAAAAACATATCTAGGTGACCGATCTATAGTAGACACATTTTGTTTAACCCGATTTATCTAGATATATCATTTATCTAGATCAGCGGTTCCCAAACTGGGGGGCGCGACCTCCTTGGGGGTCGAATGACCATTTCGCGGGGGTCGCCAAAGACCTTTCGGAAAACGTATGTTTTTGAAACACAGTTTATCTTTCCGTTTTCCAGCGAGTCCACCTACATGCAGATACATCCGCATACGACGTGTAGGTTACTTGGCATAATGACACCCATACAGGTGTATGTGACAATGTTGGCACCATAATGCACGTATGTGGACCAGTAACACGTGTGTAGAGAGTTGTGTTAACAAGCCTCTTCTCTGCAGCCATTGTGTTAAAAGCAGTAGTATTGGTGATAAAACGACCGACACTTCATGAATATTTACGAATTTAGTGTAGATTCTGTTCGGTCTGGATTTCAACACAATTAGTGACCAAAAGTAATCGGAGCTCACTGTATGATATATGGACAAATATTAGCAACGAAGACTTTGCCACACCAGTTAAAGAAGTAATATAAAGCGTCATAAGTTGTCTTTTTAGCGATCAGTGGTTGTGCCCTTTTGTAAAGACAAGGTCTTTAAACAGTCGACTATTTTCGCAATTGTGCAACTAGTATGATGCTCCGAACAATGCTAGCTAATGCACACTTGTGAGATGATTGTCGTCAGAAATTAAAACTTGTTTTATTTAGCTTCATGGTGAGCTAGTTTTTTTTATATATTTTATATCAGAAAGCAAGATTGCTCTTTGAAGCACTTTTCGGCGATTAAAGTGTACTGCAGACAATAACTTACTTAATTGACATTTTGTCGTCTTGAATGAGTTAAATTTATCACTGCAAGGAGGAAAATATAACATGCCTTAATTTATCTAAAAAGATCCGATCATTCCAAGTGAAATTTACCTTTTGCAAAAAAAAAATTGATGAAAATGAAATTATATGCTGTCTACTTCAGGCCCCACGAAGAGGACGTGTGTTTGTGTGTGTGTGTGTGTATGTAGTTATAAGAGTTTATCTTTGTAATATTATTTGTAAGATCAATGCTGAAGTTTAGAAAAAAGTTACATTAATTTAAATTAAAAACTGTACTTGATTAAAGTTTGTGAATAGGCTTGTAAGGTTGTGAATGATATGATTACATTCTAATGGTAATTCTTATGGCAGTTTCATAAAATGGTCCACAGACCTTTTAAAAGATTCCTGATTTCTATAAACGTATGTAATGCAAATAAATCATCTAGATTTGACTAGTGTTGAAAAGTGGGATCGAACCGGCACTTTTCTGTCCCAAGAATTTCTGAACCGATGAGAAATACGCAATGTCAACCATCACAATAGCTGACGTTCGTGTTGTAATTAGAAATATAGGCCTAAGCTTGGACCTATACAGATATCTTGCAATATTTAATTACGTTTTTTCTAATGTCTTCTTTTTTTTTAAAATGATTAATCGCTATGCTTTAATTAGGTTCAATTTGTAACAATAAAAATACATCCTGGATATTAGATATTTACATTACAATTCATAACAGTCGCAAAATGCAGTAATAAACTAGAAACAATTTTTTTTTTTTTTGGGAGGGGGGGAGGTCGCCAAAGCATAATACTGTAAAAAGGGGTCGCGGCCAAAAAAAGTTTGGGAACCACTGATCTAGATTGATAAACTAAGAGACAAATTTACGATTGACCCTCGCCATGCTATTGACTATAGACTATAGACCATACTTATTGTTGCCCACGAGGTGATTGACATTTCCTACCCCCGTGGTCTCGTCGTTATTATAATTAATTACCATTACTCAATTTATTTATTTTTTAAATTCTACTTTGAATACTATTTTTATAATAATATTACGGAATACGACTTCAATTACCCTTTACCTGCTCTTCACTACAACTTGTCATGTTAAGACATTGAACGTATTTTTCTTCTGAATTGTGTGACTGTTGTAAAAACCAACTTCTAGTTATTGGCTAATCACTCAATCTTTAAACACAAACTATTCCTTTTCACCTTCTTTTAAAAATTCACCTTAATACCTTTGTATGTACTCAAGATAACAGCGTCATTTCCTTTCCTTTTATGACTAAAATCTCAGTGTATTTATGGGTATAAAAGATAATAATATAGAAGATTCTTTTATTCGCTCTCTTTATCTCTTCCTCTCTTTCTTTCTCTGTGTGTCTCTCTCTCTCTCTGTCTCTCTTTACTCAAGTATGCTAAATGCCAAGATTCGTTTATGGTATTAATGTTAAAAATCACTTAAATAATGTAACAAAAACAATCAAGATCAGCAAGATACTTTTATTGTATAACATTCATTGTTCAATGCAAAGACAAAATTTAATGTTTCTTGAGAAGTAGCCTCTCGGTGTCGACGACTTCATTCCATTGTCCTTTATTGGTAGTAGTAGTTTTCTTCTTCACTCTTGGAAAGATAAAAATATAAAAATATTTACAATACACTGCTCGCTTTTATGAAAAGTATGTACTTTTTAATAAAAGTTTTGATTGGGCTTTAAATGTAGATTTGCTGAGGGTTATAGTGATGTAGTTGGTTGTCGAGCGAGAGTAAGCTAGAGTTATTTTTACTGTGAGCAAAGTCATTAGCTATGTGCTGAATGATGTTTAAAAAGTATTTTTAAGCTTAGAATTTCATTGTAAATGGATCTAAAATACACAGACTACATTCTTAATACACATAAACTGGCCGGAAAATTTCCAAAACAAATATTTTTTCTTAATAACCGAGTACATGATTTGGTTACATATACAGGCACATTAAGATACTAAATGCAGAGAAAAAACAATTTATCATTTAGCTGAGACTATTTTCATAGCATATTTAATTTGGAAAGAGAGAGTGAAAAAAATAGAGATAATAACTGACAGATTTTAACCGATATACATATATACACACGACTATAGCTATAGCCTATATAGATATTTAGAAAAAGAGAGAGAGAGATAAACAGAGAAAGAGAGAGAAAGAGAGAAAGAGAGAGAATTATGAACGTACTGTTGGAGTTTCCTTCTTTGTGTCTTGGTCAGAAGGTTTTTTCGGTGTTGTCACTAAAACAGCTTTAAAAACAAATACAACCATGTATTCATAAATATAAATGAATAAAGCGACATGTCATAATGGTACGAGCGTTCAATGTTGTTATATAAGTTATATAATATGGTGTTCACAATTGTCTCAACAATTCATTTACAGTTATTTAGTTATGCTTAATTGCGGCGTCGATATTATATGTGTACACTTGTATAAGTAATTGTTTTATTATTACGTTAGATCACATATATATGTTCTCGTAGTCTCTACAACTTTCTAGTAAATAGCTTTATTTATTTATGGTATTTGGGGAAATTTTATTCTAGCACTTTTAGCTCTAAACCTATAGGCTATAATCACGCAGAGGTTTAGTTTTGCTGTTATTGTTTTGCATAATAATAAAGAAGCTACTTATTTTTGATAAGTCAAGTTGAATATTATTATTGTACATCAACTCAAGCATAGAAGTATTCTAGAAACGTTTATCGAGTAGATTGAGTGTATTATTTCATAGTAAACCAGACTCTAAACTGGTGACAGTAAACCCGGACAGGAGGGGATAGCGTGTATTATTTCATAGTAAACCAGACTCTAAACTGGTGACAGTAAACCCGGACAGGAGGGGATAGAGTGTATTATTTCATAGTAAACCAGACTCTAAACTGGTGACAGTAAACCCGGACAGGAGGGGATAGAGTGTATTATTTCATAGTAAACCAGACCCTAAACTGGTGACAGTAAACCCGGACAGGAGGGGAGAGCGTGTTCCCTAATACGTTAAGCAGTATAATATAGTCAAGTTTGGAGCCTTAAACGCTTGTAAAGATAAACCACAATTAAAGTATATGGTCAGTCTACCAAGTATTTTTTTCTTGTTATGTCTTAAAAGAACAAAACTTACGTGGAGTTGTTTCTGCAGACTCATTACATTGAACTGAAATGAATCAAAATAAAATAAAGAATAAAGAAAAAAATCAAAGTTACACAATTTTTATTATATTTTCAATTAACTGTCTACTGTATCTCTAATCAACAAATGGACTAAAAACCAGATGCAGTAGTAAAAGAACAATCAAAAACACATTACACGACATTCTTAAGCTTTTATTTAAATTTGTTTATTAATTATTTTTGTAATTTAAAAAAGTGCCATTTTAATGTATGAAAGAGTAAGTCTATATTTTGAAACAACCAACAGCCGCCGATTTCTGACCATTGTAAGTTTATATATTTAAACATTAACATCAACTTTTAAAACTTTCGTCAATAAATTGTCAAATAATAGTACATTGTAACTTTTATTATGGGCATTGAAACTGCGACAAATTTAGCAATGATGTACTATACTGTGTTATTCTTTTATTATGCATGTAAAGTGTTTACCTGAGCAGACTCCCGGATCACCTCGTTCTCCTTTAAAACCGCGAAGACCTGAATTGGAAGAACGATGCTTTAAAACTAGTCTTAAAATTAACAGACAGAGACACAATGAAAAAAAGAAAAGACAGAAAAGTATAGCAGGAGAGCGAGAAAAAAAAAGTGAGAACATGTGTTGATGAAAGAAATACAAGTTGGTGGAAAGAAATAGAGAGAGAGAGAGAGAGAGAAAACTTAAAACGGTCGAGAAGTTTAGATGGAAGAGAAAAAAAAACAGCTGTATAGAGAAAGAAAGAGAAAACGCAAAGGCAGATAATGAATTAAAGAGTAAAAGTAAAATAGAAAGAGAGAAAAAGAGAAAGAGAGAAAGACATATAGGAGGGACTTGTGTAAAACTTGTGGACCATTGTCTATCTAATTTTTAATATGATTTGATACAATTAACAAACATAGATATTGTTTACCAGGCAAACCAATGTCTCCTGGTGGGCCGTCTATTCCAGGAAGCCCATTTTGTCCTTCAGTTCCAGGTAGTCCTTGGGGTCCATCGATTCCTGTCAGGGATGAAATGGTTGATATAGTTTAATTGATCAATGCGGAACATTATAATACTAAACTTAATGGTGCAGCAACACAACGAGAAATGAAGCCAAAATCAGCAGAAAAAAATACATACACGTCCCTTTTATATGGATTCTATCTGAACTAAGATGGCGGGTCAAGTCATAGCGTTATCCAAGTGGTAAAAGGTCGATGTTGTCATCCACATAGGGGTAATTACCATAAGTGAGAGGTCCCGTTCAATGGTTGGGAAAATAACCCGCTTGCACACCTGTGCTCCGTGCCGGGTTTCTCGCCAACAAACAAAAGACCCAAATGTAGTTATTACAACCTTCGAGAGACTCACCTGAATAAAGGGCCTGTGGTGGCGACTTATCTAACCAAGATGGCTATTGCCAATTCTTCTTTAATACAATCTGACCCGATGACGCGCCGTTGACTTTAAAAAAAAGATTACCCACTGGTGCGTCATGAACTGACAAGTGGAGAAGAGGACTGGAGGAGGGTTGGTGTAGAGTGTAGCGATTGGGACTTCGCCTTGACACCCAAATTACATTTAATTGTCCGTGAAATTCATTACTTTGTTTTAATAAATTTCATATCAAGACAGTAGCCATTACACTTTTACAAAAAGCTTTTTAAACAATCCAACCTAAAGCCTTACAACAATTATTTAATGCCCGATTTACAATTTTAGGAGATCGACCTCAAGTACTTGGACTACCAAAAAGCCTGAAAGGAAAAATAGTATTTAGGTGTGATGGTTTACCGTAATTATTGCTAGTTATATCTTTCTAGCTCTGTCCATAATGCATAAAGATAATTTATTAAACACACTCTCACTCAGTTCACATTACAATATATAGATAACACGATGATTCAAAAGTAAACTGTAACTGTATTGTGAACTTATGTACACCATTCTTTAAGTCTGTAAACAAACATCCAGATGGAATCATTCGTCTCGGTCTGTCTTTGTCTAATTATTACATGACTTACAGTCATAGCTGTCGTCGTTAAACTATCGTCTATTATCATTGAGTCTACCGTCGTTAAGCTATCGTCTATTATCATTGAGTCTACCGTCGTTAAACTATCGTCTATTATCATTAAGTCTACCGTCGTGAAACTATCGTCTATTATCATTGAGTCTACCGTCGTTAAACTATCGTCTATTATCATTGAGTCTACCCATTTACGGTTTTCTTTCGGGCTTATGTCTTGAAATTATTATCTTACATAAAGGAAATATTCTTTCTTCTAAGGGACACTGTGTCCGAGAAGGTCACGTTCACCTGGAGTACCAAAGGTTGTGGGTTTGTATCCTGGTGAAGGCTAGGACTTGTTCCCGGGTCTGGAGGTTGTCCCTGATTCTACCGAGCAATGATGGGCACTTGACATTAGTTGGGGTAACGTAAGTTCGGCGGGGCATTGTGCTGGCCACACTTCCCTAGTATTGATCAGTTTGGTCTAACCTATACTTTTTTAATGTATATTCTTTCTTTTTATTTCTAATGACTAGCTAACTAATACTACTGAACATGTAATAAGGATTCTAAAAAAAATGTCCACTATGAAACGATTGTATTACCTGGTTTCCCATTAGGTCCCATTGGTCCAGGAAAACCCATGTCTCCTTTTGTACCTGGTGATATCGACAGAGAAATGGCATTAATATCATGAACGTTTTTGAGAAATTTCAAAACCCATTTATAACAAAATTTATTCATATGACACTGTGAACTATTCCCAATTATAGTTCACGTCATTTATTAACATTATTTCAAATTTTATTCTATTATTTTTGATACTTGGAGGTTGGATAAAACCTAATCCTTCCTGCTTTTCAAATAAATACAAATAATAAAATGGCGATAATTAAAAAAATATATATAAATAAGCAACACCCCCCCCTTCCCCTACCAAGGTCGAAGAAAGGCATGCATTTTTTGAATGCTGTTTTCCACAAGGTTAGAGTTAAGTGTTTTTTTTTTTTTGTTGTTGATGTTTATAAAATTAATTCTAGCTGTTTTCATAAAATTATTAAAATGTCAAGTTTTAGCTAATTCGTGTACACATAGGTTGTTAAAAAGATCAACAATACAATGTGCTATAGTAACTGGTCAACAAACAAGAATGGCGCTTGTAAATTCAATGTTCAATTTTTTTTTTCATCTTTATAGATTCTCAATTTAATTGATAATTAGATAATATGTGATATTTCATCGAGACTTTAAAACGAATCAAAATAAATTATAATTACTACAATAGTGAACCAATCTTATATACTTGTGGACATATTTTTTTGTAAAGCACCACCCTACACATTATGGATAAACAAATGTTTACATTAATACCAATACCACAATATGTTAGTTTGAATACTCTACTTACCTAATTCACTTTGTTTACATTTAGTATCAATAATACTTTTAAGGATTTAAATTTCACTAACCATGGACTTTTTCTTATCATTATTTGCCTGTCTATAGTTTTGTTATGCCGCAGAGGTTTACTCTCACAAATATTGTTTATAAATGAGTTAAATTGCCCCTTTACATCAATGATATTTTAGTTAATTAGTAAATTAAAATGAAAACATTGCCCCTTAATGTATATAGATTGCAAAATCTTTCGTTTTTCTAAAAAAGTAAAAAACACCACCAACATTTACAAGAAGCAACGTTCGAGTATCCACTATCCATAAGTAATGATTCACGTATTAGAAATATTTGCTGCCGACTTGCCATTCACTGGCGAATCTAGAAACCCACTTTCCATTTATCTATTCGTACAACGTCATACTAAAACTTAATTATTCAAGGCCTTAACAGTTGGGCAATTCCATATCTCAATACGAGATCCACTCTGGTGTAGTAAAACGTATTGATTTTATAATCTTAGACTGTACCAAATAATTATAGACTTTGTTAGGAGTTGTCAAGGACTAATGTACTAAATGTTTTTCTATTAAAACTATTTTTTTTTAAATGTAATTATTACCTTTTGGTCCTGGTGCTCCTGGAAGTCCTTCCAGACCTAAAATGTTTGTTTATATTAGTAATAGAAAGCTTCTGATAAAATAAACTACAAAAAACGATCAAGAACGCAAAACAATAATAATAATAAACTATTATAATTTTAACATGTAAGAATTTTAGTTAATATTTTAAAAATAGAAATCAGTGACTATGTTAAATTGTATGTAGGGTTTCAGCATTAAGTTATGGCGACACTTAAAACTTTGTCATTAAAGTAAGTTGTGGTTAAAATACGAAAGTAAAATTATTTTCCATCATTACCTAAGACTAAATCGACTTCAGGGTCAAAATTCAAAAGTTTTCAGTTTATCCCCAAGCAACAATTTCTTTTTTTAATTGCTTCACTTAAAATAGTTATCCTAAATTGGGAACGGTTTAAAAACGAATACTAAGGGTTTGCTCTATTTTTTTTAATGTCTTTAAGATGTTCTATGTTGTTGTTAATTAAGTTGGTTACACCAGTTTATGTAGATTGAGAAGAAAATAATACATGTCCCAGGTGGTGAGCTTAAAAATTAAAGTAAAACATGTTTTATGGTTGCGTTTGAATTGAAACAATATATGCAACTATAAACGTATTGGATTTTTATCTGTGAAGCTGTTCCCATCTTGAATCGGACGCATTATTTTAGGCAGCTGTTTAATATATATGGCACATTATTTTATCAAAGGTTAAAATTGGCGCAATGTTCTTTGCAGCAATTGAATTTAGTGCGAGAAACTTGGATATTTCTTCACGGCAGCGGTTGTGAATGACACGTTTTTCTTGGAAGTGAATGAATATGGCACATCGCAGTAGTAGTAGTAATAATAATAATGGTTATTTATATAGCGCTTCTATCCATGCTATGTTATAATTCTCAGTGCGCTTCAGAAGATTATTACGTCCTCTAGTCCCAAAACTCCCACAGGGCGGCAGGGATCGGTCGGCTGCAGTGATAGAACCCGAGACGTGTCAGTTAGTTTTTGGTTGACAGTCCGGTGAACTAACCTCAGGACCATCCGGTTGAATATGGCGCATTGTCCTTGGCAAAAGTTGAATAATGGCGCATTATTTTTGGAAGCGGAAAGAAAACTGCCCTTGCCAGAAATGTTTTCGTTTTGTAAATGTTAGAATTTACAACATATGACATGCGCAATCTCACGCTTTGACTTAAAACAGCGTTGTTGGTCAATTCTTAAACCTAAACCATACGTATTCATTCATTTGCTGACTTCTATTGACTAAGTGTAACATGTACGGGGGCGATTTTATTAATTTTCGTTTTCTACATGACTACTTTTTAGCTTAACTACATTGTGTAGATTAGAACATCTTTGTTTCTATTCCATCCGTCCATCACTATGGCGCTAGAGCCCAAGGAGGGCTTTAGCCTGCTTCACCACCTCCTTCCATTTGGGCCTATCCCGGGCCTTCTTTCACCAAGCCCGCACACCAAGATTTTGTAGATCTGACTCTACAGCCTCGAGCCATCTTTGTCTTGGTCTGCCCCTAAGCCTCTTTCCTCTTGGTCTCTGGGGATGTACTATTCTGGCTGCTCTGCCGTTTGTTATTCTTTCCAATTGGCCTGCCCACCTCAAAATGCCCTTCTTTTTCTCAGCTACCACTGTTGGATCCTCGTACAGAGTGTTCAGTTTTTCATTTGTTCTTGACTTCCAGCCATCTGCGTCTTGCACAGCTCCATATATCGTCCGCAGCAATTTTCTTTCCCAGGTATTCAGCAAGGTCTCAATTGATTTTGTCATTGTCCTTGTTTCACTGCTATACATCACCACTGGTCTTATATTGGTTTTGTACATCACCTTCTTTGTCCTTTTCGATATATTTTTGTTGCGGAATACATTTTGGAGGCTGAAATAGGCACGATTTTCTGCAGCTATTCTTTCTTTTATTTCAGGTAGTATCTCATTCCTTTCATTAAGACTTGATCCTAAGTATTTGAAAGTATCTACTCTTTCAAATGTGCGATTCTTGGTTTTGAAGTCTTCCTTATCTTCTTCCTTTGTATCATCCCTCATTATGTTGGGGGCTTCTCTATTGAAATATTCTGTTATCGTCCCTCTAGTGTCTACATTAATGTTTCTAATGACTCTCTCTAATATTAGGTTAAATGGTAAGTCTCCTTGTCGTAGTCCTTGTTGAATTGGGAATTCACGCGAGTATTCTCCTTGCGCCTTGACTTTACTCCTAGACTTACACAGTGTCATGTATATTAGTCTAGTTATCTTATTAGGGATCCCAAAGAATTCCAATGTTTCATATAGATATTTTCTTTCAATACTATCATAAGCCATTTTGTTGTCTATGTAAATGCTGATGTACTGGTATATTATATTCATAACATTTTTCAAGAAGGCATCTAATGGTAAAGATCTGGTCGTTTGTGGATCTGTTAGGTCGGAATCCGCATTGGTAATTACCTAGTATATTTTCTGTATATTGTTGTAGTCTACTTGCTATTAATTTAGACATAGCCTTGTATGTAACATTTAAAAGGGAGATTCCTCTATAGTTTGCGCAATTAAGTTTTGATCCTTTCTTGTGTATTGCTGTTACTAATGCAGTTTCCCAGTCTGTAGGCATTTTTTTTTCTTGCCATATTTTTTTCTATTAGCTTGTGTATTTCTATGTGTTGCTCTCTCCCGCCATATTTAATAAGCTCTGCTGTGATAAGGTCCTCTCCTGGGGCTTTATGGTTCTTGAGTGACATTAATTCCTTTGTTGTTTCCTCTAGAGTTGGTGAGTTTACAAGAGGGTCTGGTCCTCCATAGGGCAGATTATATTGTTGTGTGTCATTTTCTCCTGTATTTGGTTTATTTAGTAGTTCATATAAGTATTCTGCCCATCTCTCTAGAACTCTGCTGTTTTCTGTTATTAGCTCACCCTACTTATTTTCACACATGTGGGGTCTTGCTTGAAAACTATTTTCTCATCCTTTATTTTCATGTATATTCCTCTCACATCTCGGTTCCTTGCCAGTTCTTCAATCTCCAATAATTTAGCTTTCTCCCACTCCTTTTTATCTCTGCATAATTTAGTGGCTTTCCTCCTAGCTTCTGTGTATAGTTGTCTGGTATTTCTTGTTTCTCTTTGTAGCATCATCATTCTTGTTTTGTTCCTGTCATCTAGAATTTGTCTGCATTCATTGTCAAACCATCCTCCTCTTTTATAGCTTTGTTTGTATCCTATTATTTCTTTAGTTGAGCTCTTTACTTTGCATTTTTAATTATATCCCAATGTTTGTTATTACGTGGCTAATTTAGGAGCCTAATGGAGTTAGTGTATTATATCTAGAGTTGACTCTCCTATTGGACCAGAATACTCACCATCACTACCATGTAGACCTGGTGGACCGGGTGGACCTCTCAAGGCTTGTAGCTCAGATGCTCCCAGTGTTTTTAAAGATGACGTGATTCCATTATCACCTTTGATGCAGTACAAGGAATTATATTGGTGTAGGTAAACAAAAGTGCACATTAATAAAGCAGAACACAAAAACATATTCAACATAACAAATAACTTATCCAAGTGTCTGAAGTAGGAATTTTAATAGAGACTTTTAGCATGCAAAATGACGGCTATTGATTATTTGATAATAATAGACGTTATGAGACAGAATAAAGCCAAAGTAAAAAAAAAGTGTTTATTTTGTTATGTCGTTTTTTTAAAAAATCAAACATTACAGTATATTCTATTATGTTTTTGCTACTGGGCTAGTTAAATGCTACACTTGGAAGAAACAAAAGGAAAGGTTTGGGGGGGGGGGGGAAGGGTTAATCATCATCATCCTGATCCAGCAGCCATTTGGGTACTTGCCCTTTGACCTAGGGGGAGGGGTCAAAACATTAAGTCTTTACAACAGATGCTGCCTCAAGTAGTCAAGGGATAGTAAAGAATATGTAAATCAAAGTACTGATACCTTTATCTCCTTTTTCACCTGCCAACCCAGTTAAACCTGTACAAGAATAAAAAAGGTGAAAATAATAAAAATTATTTTCACAATGAAGAACGTTATGTTGATGTGAGCTACACTATTTTTTTTTCTCACACAAACACACGAGTCATTTATATAGTCATAGCACTGGGAAGGACATTTTAGCTCTTAAAAATATTAGTGATCACCGATCACATACAAAATGGCAAAATAGGACGTTTGGGCACCACCGTTCTGGTGCGACAGATTCGGTGTGGCCTTTTTGGCGCAAATGCCGTTTTGGAGCTGGACGTTTTGTTGCTATTGAATAAAAACATATACGTACTGTAATAACTTAAATTGAGAAAAAAAATATTATTTTTATTATAATGAATCAAACAAAAAGTAAATAATATCAGTTTAAAACGATGTACTTTAATTCGCATTTAAGGACAAAAAACGTAAATAACTTTTTTAATATAATGTCTGATATATATATATATATCCACAATATATATAATTACCGTGAGTTTGTTTATATATATATATAAATATGTTTGTCCTCTATAGGCACCTAGGCCGTTTAACGAATCGGGACACAAGTTAAATGTATAAATTTGAAACGGTCTCTAAAAGAGATTTGTATTTTATCAACAATATTGCTTAATTCGTTAATTATTTTTTTTAAAATAAACTTCGAACTATTGATAATCACCGTATGTTAAAGTTTTAAACTTAGCGTCATTTCAAAATGATCTCTTTGAACGTTCATTTACTATGTTGAACGCGATGCCTTATCGGGTTTTCCCCTTACATTCAGGTGTTTATTAACGCGGCGTAAAATCCTTAATAAAAGGTACGCACCGGCGATTTGGCTTGGAGAGTTTTAATGTAGTTCTTAAAAAAAAACACTAGCGTTTAACGTAATGTCTATCAATTCATTTTTTTTTTCATTAATGGTAGATGTTTGCTTTATCCTATTAATTTTAAGTAATAGTAACCAAATGTTTTAATTATTTAATGGATTCACGTCGCTATTGAGCACATCCTTTAATGAGCGACTTTATACAATCTATCATTTAAGTGATACGAATTATAAAGAACAGTCTAAAAATATAGTAGGCCTATATAAATGATTATAACCGGTAACTGCCCCCTCCCGTGTTGGGTCGGCATCTTGCGATGACGCTGGAGTGTCCGCTCCAGTTGAGCTACAGAGCCTGGGCGAAATAATATGGAGAGCCAGCTGGTGCCCATGCAGCAGGCCCCCCTCTCCACGCAGCTGACGGATCCAGGGGAGCGACAAAGTCGATACATCTTGGCTTCAAATGCGCTGCAGGAGTTGCCGGTGATGACGTTACAGAGTCAAACCGCCCGATTCTAGCTCCTGATTTTTTGTCAGGGTTTACTCCCTTAGCCTTTCCCGTGAAGGGGTAAGCCGCAAGGCAGCGGAGGTTTGGAGTCAGAGTATCCTTATCCTAGACAGGTTACCATCCAAAGTTAACAAGCCACATCTGCCCGAAACGACTGGTTTTAAGGCACCAGAGCATGCAAGGAGTTCGGCCTGACCGTAAGCCTAAAAAAGACTAACGTTATGGCTCAGGGCACAGAGACCCCTCCAAACATTGTAATCGACGGACACACCTTGGAGGTTGTCAAGAACTTCACCTACCTTGGGTCCACTATCTTGTGTTCGCAGTCCATCGAGTCGGAGATCAACAGCAGGATCGCCAAGGCAGCCACAGTCATGGCCCAACTGAAACAGCGAGTGTGGGACAACTCCAGCCTCACCGAGAAGACTAGACTGCGCGTCTACCACGCCTGTGTACTCAGCACTCTTCTATATGGCTGTGAGTCATGGACCACCTACGCAAGGCATGAAAGGAAGCTCAACAGCTTCCACGTGAGGTGCCTACGGCGCCTACTGCGGATCCAGTGGCAGGATAGGGTCTCCAATACAGAGGTGCTGGAGCGAGGCAGCATGAGCAGCTTATATGCTGTGCTCAGCGAAAAACGCCTCAGGTGGCTCGGTTAAGTAAGGAGGATGAATGCAGGCCGCATCCCCAAAGACTTACTCTATGGAGAGCTGATTGAAGGTCATAGAAAGACAGGGCGCCCGAAACTGCGCTTCAAGGACCTGTGTAAAAGAGACTTGATTCAGAGCTTCATTGACCTCGACAATTGGGAATGTCAAGCTGCTGACCGACCAACCTGGAGGCTCGCAGTCAGGCGTGGCACATCGTGTGCAGAAACTGTGCGAAACAAGACTGCCATTCAGAAAAGAGCTAGGCGGAAACACCTGCTACAACAGCCATCCGCCTCCTTCAAATGCCTCAAGTGCTGCAGGGATTGCCACTCCCGAGTTGGTATACACAGCCATTCTCGGCGGTGCAGCCGGAGTCGGACACCTCGCCCATGAAGCTACACCATCGTCTCTCGAGACGGACGGATGCCAACAACAACAACAATATAAATGATTAATTTTTAATAAAAGAAGCTTGACGGCAACAATGAGTATGCATGTGCCAAGGCCAGGGTGACTGATAAAAAAGAACAGAAACTAAATACAGAAAGAAACGTTCTCAATACTCTTTTGTATTGATACAATAAGCAAGAACACAAATTAAATACTGAAAAAACTTTCTCATTACACTTTTTATTGTATTGAAATATTATTATGTACTTTTTTTTTACTATTTACTTTTTTATTGTTTGGTATTTGTTTTTTTTATCTTCTTGATAGTATTGTTGTTAATTTAATATTAGGCCTATTAATAACAGGTCAAGTCAACACAACTGTTAGCTACATTTTAATACCAGATGCTTGACATCAACAATTCTTTGAATGTGCCAGGACCAGGGTGACCAGAAACAATAAAAAAAACACTAAATATCGAAGGAAACTTTCTCACTGCAGTTTTTATTGTAATTTTATTTTTTTATCTCTTAACAAAACACATTATAGTCATTCGTTTCTCCGTCATTTTGACAGGCATAACCACTAGTATATATATAATTGTGTATAGCTAAGAAAGTCTTTGTTCCTAATACGTGGCTTAATTATGAGCATAATGGAGTAAATAGTTTATTATATTCGTTTCGTTTTACGACTGGACCAGATTACTCACCAGCAGGACCCGGTGGACCTCTCAAGGTTCTTATCTTAGAACCTCTTGGTAATCCCACGGATGACGTACTTCCATCATTACCTTTGATACAGAACACGTTATTACATTGTCGTAGGTAAACAATAGTGTACATTAATAATGCAGAACAACAAAATAGTTCATATAACAAATATCTTTATCCACATATCTAAAGTAATAATTAAGTAGGTGCTTGTAACATGGCCCGGCGCTTTAGAAAAACAAGCAGAATAAGACGAAACAAAGTTAAGGAAATAATAAAGTTGTGTTTCACGTCACTTTTAGTATAATTCGTTAACATTTTTATCATTTGTTATTTAAAATTAAATTAGTTTTATTCTGTTACGGCCACTGGGCAAGATGAATGAATGCTACACGTTAATAAAACAAGAGGAAAGGTAAGTCGGGTCGAAATATTAAATCTCCATAACAGACGCTGCATGTCTAATAGTTAAAGAAAAATATAAAATTTTTTACTGATACCTTTATCTCCCTTTGGACCATCGAGCCCAGGAAGACCTGTATAATAATACAAAGGTGAAAATAATAAACATGATTTTGTAACATAAAATGTAATGTTGATTTAAGCTACAATTTTTATGTTTCCCACACGAGCAAACACGCAAAACATATTATATATAATATATTATTTCGCTATGGTATTTGCTGTCCATTTTGTTAATCGTCGACAATATTTAGCTGCTAAAAATCTCAATTATAACTGCGTCACTTACGCATTATTCTTGACAGCGGTTGATTATATGGCGGATTATTCTTGACAGCGGATAATTATATGGCGCATTATTTTTGACAGCGGTTGATTACAAGGCGTATTATTCTTAATAACGGTTGAATATATGGTGCATTAATTGACAGCGGTTGATTATATGGCGCATTATTCTTAACAGCGGTTGAATATATGGCGCATTGGACTTTACAGCGGTGGAATACATGGCTAATTTATTCCGTACAGCGATTGAATATATGGCGCATTATTCTTGACAGCGGTTGATTATATGGCGCATTATTCTTGACAGCGTTTGATTATATGGCGCATTATTCTTGACAGCGGTTGAATATATGGCGCATTATTTGAATCAGCGATTGAATAAATGGCACAGAATTCCGAACAGCGGTTGATTATATGGCGCATTATTTTAAACAGCGGTTGAATATATGACATATTATTCTCGATAGTGGTTTAATATATGGCGCATTATTCTTGACCGCGGTTGAATATATGGCGCATTATTCTTAACAGTGGTTGAATATATGGCGCATTATTCTTAACAGCGGTTGAATATATGGCGCATTAGACTAAATTAGGCTAAATTAAGAGCTAATGGAGTTAGTGTATTATATATCGATTTGATTCTCCTATTGGACCAGAATACTCACCATCACTACCAGCTAGACCTGGTGGACCTGGTGGACCTCGCAAGGCTTGTAGCTCAGACGCTCCCAGTGTTTTTAAAGTGGACGTGATTCCAATATCACCTTTGATATATTACAAGTTATTACATTGGTGTAGGTAAATAATAGTGCACATTAATAACGCAGAACACAAAAAAATTATACATAACATTTGACTTGATCCGCCTGACTAAACTATTAATTGTAGGTGCTTTTAGCCCGCTTCATGGCCCGGCGCTAATTAAAAACAAGATGCATAAGTCGGACAAAGTTACTAAAAAAAGCAAGTATTTTTTTTTTACTTGAGCTTACATTTAGTAACATTTGTTATTATTTATATCGTTTGTACTAAAAAAAATTTTAATGTTTTTTTTTGTTACGGCCACTGGGCAAGTTGGATATTACAAGTTAATTAAACAAGAGAAAAAAAAAGGCGGGTCAAAACATTAATACTTGATTACAGACACCGCCTGTCGAGAATAATATAGAATTGTGTTAATCAAAGTACTGATACCTTTATCTCCTTTGAGCCCAGGTAAACCTGTATAGGTATAAAAAGGTGAAAATTAAAAAAAATATTGTATACTGAAAAATATTTTGTTTATTCAAGCACGCAGCTCATATTATAAATATAGATACCAGATATACCTGTGTGTGTTGAACAATTACAAATTGCATATTTACATAGCGCTTTTCATAACAAAGTCTTCGAATGCGCTTTACATTTACCATACGTTATTAAAATAAATCAAAAAAGTGTGTTTTTAATTTTGTAAGTACCTGCTGGTCCACTGGCTGCACAATAGTTCTTAGTTTCTTGACAGTAACTTTTGATGGCCTTTGTCTGTGAAGCAAATGGTATACAATAAATTAACATTGCTGTCTATGTGAATTTTTCTTTTAAAGTTATAAAATCTTCTGTTTTATGTTGGCTGTATCTAGAAGTATAGATATATGACAAGAATAGGCCTACACCGTTTTACATTGTTATCGTTGTTAAATAATGTTTCCACAGGAGTAATTAAAGAGGTTTGCGCTCTGAAGAGGACACTCCAGCTTTGCTCTTTAACCTGGAGCCAATGATGAGTTTAAGAGAAATTAATAATTTCGAGATTTTAATTGTGGTGCGGATGTATCGTCTCGCTCACATTAACTCTTTTGCACGACAATATAAACAAGTTGGAAATATACTGTGTGTGCCTGTGATTTTGGGCTGTAGAATCTTAAAAATATATATCCTATATTAGTAAAACTCTATTAAAATGATTTACTTAGCTAGTTACTTATATAAACTCATTTTTTTACATAACTGAAATTGTTCATAACTATAATTAATTATAAAAAGACGTTAATATAATATAAATAAATGAACATTTTCTCGGGCTTTTTTCTTTTTTTTATCTTTTGAACTAATGACTTAGGCATCAGATACAAAGACATACACACAATACCACAAACACTTTTATTTAGTATAGAATCAAATATTCGCAAGGAAATAAATCATGTGAGCTGATAATAAAGTTTTGTACCCATGGGCCACAAGATTTGACGAAGTGTATAGACCGCCATTATGCTTATATTAGAAGCACACCGGTGGAAAAACGCAAAGGGAACATCCCCTGTTACGCGTGCGAGGAGCATGCACCGCCGAAAGGCTCCGAGACTTGGTGGAAATGAAGCAATGTGCGCAACAGCCCGATTCAGCCTCGCTGGTGCCTGGATTTCCAGACCTATAGTCTTTGATTCGTATTACCGGGTGACAGTGAAGGTATTCGAGCGTGCCCCCACAATAACGATCCAATGGGAATTCCGCAGGCGGTGAGAGAAGTGTATGTACTGCTTAGACATTAACATATGTTAACGACACGCCTTATCCGCGTGCCGTGGGGTGGCTAGTCTCTAACTGGATCTTGTTGTGCCGCCATTAAACTATTCTTTAAAATTGTTACACCCTGAACGCAAGGACCAAAAGGCTTGTTCAGTATTATTTGAGACAACTATAGATAGAAAATGCTCGAGTTGGCTTTTTGTTTTGAACAAAACAACAATGCACAATAGACTAATTTAATTACACCATATTCAAAGTAAAAATGTGAAACCACCAATAACAAGGCGACGAATTTGAAATGTAAACGTGTGTCTTAATACCGCTTGCACTTTGCGTAAAAGCAACACATTTTACTTTTTTCAAAATATACCAAGCTAGAGGAAAACATTTCAAGTTATACTTGAATTATAAGCTGAGGTTGGCTTTTTTTAAGCTGAACAATTTATCTGGCTTATAATCCAGCAATACTTACAGGAATTCTTGCAGAAGAGCTCATCCACATCCAATCATCCGCATCCCCTGAGCCTTCGCGAACTCCAACGTTCCTTTTCTGTCTAGAGTTTATAAACTCTGAGCCCATTTTGATGCCATCAAAAGGGAGGTCGCCGTCTTCAGACATCATGACAGAATCTTTTTGTCGAACGTCGCCTTGATCAACAAACTCTACAACCACTTCTAAGTCTGAGAAATGTACTTTTAACTTGTTCATTTCACCGTAGAATAAGATGAAGAAAACTGTTAAAACAATCTGCAATGCTGCCAGGCTGCTCACAGAAAAGGACAGAAATTTTACACGACCTTGCTGAGGGCATTGTACAGAATCATCTTTCTTGTAGTTTTCCATTTTACCAAATTAATCTTAAGTGTCCAGTATTGCTATTCCAAAAATGTAATTACTTTTAGTTTTTGTTCTTGTTTTATACATTTTTGTTTATCGTTGTTTTCTGTTGTTGTTATCTTTTGTCTGAATGTGACGCAATGTGAGAATAAAATTTCAGTGCATCTCAAATATTTTACTAGCATATATATATATATATATATATATATAAAACAAATAGTAAACCTATTAATTTCCTTTTAAGAAAATCAACATATTAATTATTGAATTAGATTAAATTAGATTATAAAGTGCAATTTACTTAAAATTTATACATCTTTTATGTTATTCTAGCTATCTTTATAGAATCTATATTATGATTTTAAAAAATAATTTTCTCTTTAAATGAAAAATGTTGCAACAATATCTCATTTAATAAATACAACATAAAATAGACTCGCCAATTTTATTTGAAATATTATTATTATGCCATGTAGGTATGTCGCCTTCCGTTTTTGTTTTTTTCACACTAAAGTAGACGTAGCCTATATAAGTTTGTGGTCTACCTAGCTGGGAACTGGGAACCACTGCTTTGACGTAAATAGATGTAATGATATATGCTGCATACATATACAGAAACACTATTCAGTGGCGTAGCGATGACGTGGGAGAGGGGAGAAGAAGGGCACAAGCCGCTCTTCCTAAAATCATTTTCCCTTAAAAGTGAAATAAACCAGTAAAGCCTAGTATAGTAATATTTTAATTAATTTGACTAGTACAGGTCTGAATAAAAGCCAAGATTATTAGTTTTAGCTGCAGCAGAATAATTATCGTTTAAAACTAGACAACAAACCTTCCCACTTATTCTAACTCCACTTATGACAAGGCGATGTGTTGAAATCGTAAACAACAATGCTGCCAATTATGTGACCATACTATAAAGCATTACGGAACATGCAATACAGAAGATATACTGTCGATAAGCCTGTTGTCCAAAAAGATATTGTTCACACTGAACCAGCGACCACATGCAATGCCATATTGACATTAAAGTCTTCTACGCCAAGATATAGGTTTAAAATATGTGTGTATGGTTTGTAGGTGTGTGTGTGTGTGCCAAAGTGTAGACAGTCAAAGGGGTCAAGAATTACGTCAACAATACGTAGCAGAGTTGAGCAACATTGAAGTGCGCGCGTGGACAAAAACTGACGAAAACTCTTTAAAAAAATTCTCTCGCGTGCCAACCAAAATTTCGTGAGATTTATTTTCTAAACAGTAGCTTATATGATGAATAAAAATCCATTTATTTATCTTTAAAACAAAATGAAATTAGCAACAACTCCTTCCACTTACAAAAGAAGTTATCTGATAAGATATGACTGGCAGAAAACTTGCAAGTGATGTGTTATTTTGTATTGGGACATTTTAGTTTTTAAAATGTCAGAAAAAAAAGTGTTATCTAAAAACTTTCCTCCTTTCTTTGTTATATATTTATCAGGTTGATTTCGCTTAATGCAATACTGGCAAATACACACACTACTACAGATATATACACAAACTACTATGTTCATCTGTCATGATACTCCTATGAAAAGGTTATGTAAACTTCATCAATGAGAACAAAGATTTACAAAGCCATGTAGATGAATACATTCAGAGTATTGCTGTTTAATTTTTTTAACATGTCAAATTTACTAGTAGGGAATTTCAAAACATTAATTGTTTGTTTAAATGACTTATCATTGATTTTGTAATCTCTAACACTTTTTTTTTCATGTTTTCTGGTCTCGTATAGTACACTATCGTAGCCTCGAGGAGTGGGGTGTTGGGGTGGGAAAATGTGTAGCAGTTGCTACGCCATAGTCCAAGTGGGGCCGCTAAAAGAATAACACAAATACCTTTTTTTTTTGGAATAAACTAAATACTGTCTTTTCAAGAAAAATAGTATTTTCAAGAACAAATGTTTGGGTCTTTTCAAGAATAAAAAGTAATGTCTGCTTGTCCCAGATCTGTTCCATCTTTAAGATAAGACTACGAAATACTTTTCTCTTCAGTTTAGGGACGTCACCTTTAGACATACAGCATACAGCAACAGAGTTGGGGGGCGTGTCTGGACTTTGTAATCGGACAAGAGTATTGTTATTGCAAAACAAAAAGTTAAAAGCAATCATGGATAAAGTTGTAAAGTTTGTTGACCAAGGCGATGCTAGCAAAAAGGATTCTGTAATGATGTCTGAAGTCGGTGACCTCCTTTTGGTGACATCAGGACGGGGTTAGAAGTTAAAAGCTCTAGGCACAAAAGGAATTCTGGGTTTCATCAAATGGATGAGTTCTTTTTCAAGAGTTCCTTTAAGTATTGCTAAATGTATAGCCAGATTAAAAGTGTGATTCTAAAAATGCCACACATTACCTTACATTTTAGTAATAGTCCTTTTTTTTGGTGTATTTTACGAGTCTTTTTATTTTCTTATATTAGTTATAAAAAAAAATTAGTTTGCTTTTACATATTTTTGAAACTGGTATTTATTTTTTTCTCCATTCGCAAAACGAAATTGTAACTAAGAACCCTGTTTACCTTACCAATTATGATTAAGAACGCTATGTTAAAAGGGGTGTCTCCTTTTTAATGTTGTTATGACGGCAATGAAATAGTATATTGGGCGTTGATGTTTTGTTCAGAACCAGAAACTTAATTCGAGCACTTGCTATCAGGCCACACTAGTTATTTCCATGCGGTAACACGATTCCATACTATAGATAAATGTAATATTGTTTGTATGTGTAGACGTGTTTGTTTGTATGTGAATTTCTAGGTCGACTCTAGTTTAAATGTTAAAAATTTCATACAAAACTTACAGAAAAATGTTACCTATTTCTAAACTATAACGATTATAAGCTATCAATAACTAATAACGCAAGCCTTCGTTGGTCTTTTTGAAGTAGGTTCTGAGTTTTCCAGCTGACGCTGAACTTCATCGGCAGAATGTGTGTGTGTTTGTATGGGTGTGTCTTTGTGGTTCCAGTCCCCAATGACTGGCTAAACGCACGACTAATTTTAAAGTTTAAAATTTATTACGGAAAGTAACATTGTTGACCTCAACTTTTTTTTTACCCCCCCCTCCCCTCCCATAATAACATTTGTCAAACTTTTCCCAATTACCTCTTTCCCCCGCCCTCTTTTGTTGACATAATAAATGGACACCCCTGTCATGGGGCTATGTTGACGCTGACCCATTGACAAGTTGAGAAACTTTGCGATAGTTCTACGCTTGTCCGATTACAAGGTCCAGACACGCCCCCTAATTTTGTTGCACACAAAGAGCAGGATCGAATCAAAGTCAGTTCTCACGATCATGAGTGCTGGATCTGGTATCAAACATCTCCCTTCATGTCTTGGGAGATGTTAGGAGTGTTTCCCGGCATGGTCACTATCAATATCGGAATAGCAAGCATGGACATGAACGAACCCATTAAATGGATCTATAATCTATTCGAAAGGCACAAAAAGGACGAGTACAGGCAGGTCCTTTGTCACTGCTCTAGAATAGGTGAACGTATATTTTAGTCGAAACCTCAACTTAGCGTATGATGAAAGCAAAATACGATCCCGAGGTCCGATGCGTAGCAAAAAATCAGGCTATATTGGAGAATAGCCATTGAGAAGGCTGCTCGAAAAAAGACGAGCACGTGGAAAACGGCCGAGATCCGGAGGCTTACAATCAGCTATTGACTGAGGTTGGTCGTGCGATTTCGGAGGCGAAACTTACTAATTTGACTAATACTTGTGCTTGGTTGGATCTAGTGGATGGTTAAAAGACTCGGAACTTCATCAACCACAAAGAGAAGGCAGTGAATGCTAGAGATGAGGTGCCAACTCAGAGACGTACATGTATCCAAGGTAACGGGTGGCAAGCGAGCAAAGAAGCTCAAATGGTATTTCGTGAGTGTGTGAAAGACAGGTGGTAGTCCAATAGGAAACTGAGAAACCAAGGACGAGAGACGAGAAGGTGGCCACATTATCGGTGCAATTTTTCAGGAAGAACTGGATTATGTTTTGCGACAATAGCAAGGTAAAAAGGCCCAAGGTAGTAACACTATATCAAACGAACTCATTATGCACTTGGAATACGGTGCAAGCGAAACGCATGGAACAAATAAAGAGACCGTAGTCCGAAGTGTCTCCTTTAAACTATGGAGACAAGCAGTAATCGTCCCCTTCTAAAATAAGGGTAAAGATTCGGAACAAGCCAACAGCAACAGGCCGATTTCCCTTAATAAGGTAGCTAAGCGTTTGGTAAATCGGAAACTTGTGATGAGATGATTGAATGGCCAACAGGTTGCTCCACCTGGAGCGTGCGTGTCCAGTAATATCAACCTTTCTTTATTAAAACTCTATATAAAACTTTTTAAATGGATACTCTATTGCCGACTAAACCCTTTTTTTTTCTCGAGGCTATAATGGCAGAACTTCTACCTTGGTCTTTGTCGGAACATATTACACGATATTTTAATTTGTTGTATGCAAACGATTGTAATCACTCAATAAGGATGCACACACAGTAAAATAATTCATTAAAATGCACTGTTTAATTAACTGGATTTTTCTGATTACTGGCACAAAAAGAAGTCATTTGTGTTACGGTTAAGCTCATGTCACTTCAGATACCTTGTCTTATATCTTATCAGGCAAACTGGCCTAGATCACACTTGTAATGGTATATTAATGGTATACATATATATATACCATAGGTGGAGAATGCAAAAGTGGAGAAAGTTGACTGAAGAGGTGTCAATTCGCTCCCCCAACGACCACAACGGTCATGGGATTGATGATGATGATGATGAATATTTAACTACAACAATGAACAATATTAAATCGATCAAAAACTAGGGGAGGCTATTAATTAAACAATTATTTTATAAAAAATTTTTTATAAGTTTTCTCCCTCAAACGAAAAAAAAAGTTTGACAAAACGTGTATTTATAAATGTATTTTTTACCACCATAATTACAATTTAACATTATAGTATTTATTAGAATATTTTTTTAACCCATTATCAGATTCCTGTTATATTACTTATATGACTTATAAAAACCTAAATTAGTTTTTTCCAATGTACTATAATTCGAATTTAACTATAACTTTGTTTTGCGAACCAAATTTTACTTTTAACTATATAGAGTAACATTGTACGGTACATCATTGCTAAATGTGTTGCAGTTTCAATGCCCAGTACAAAAGCTACAATGTACGATTATTAACACATTTTCTGCTAGCGTCCCACTTATGGGACTTCTCGTAAAAAAATCCTATTAAATATTTATATGCCTTATAAAAACAAAAGTTTTTTGCGTTGCACGATACATAGTTAGACTTTAACTTTAACTTTGATTTGCGAACAAAATGTTACTTTTAATAAGATTTACTAAAATGTAAGAACTACGTCGTAGTTTTTTGTTAAGACTTTCATTAAAAATGAGCTTTTACAAAGGATTCAAATCGCTTTATAGATATCTTATTTTAAATTTCCATGCAGTTTTTATTCCCAAGGAATTGCTATAAAACTTTACACGAAGTCTTGTCTTAGAAAGAAAACTCTGTTGTAATGTTGGCACTAAAGAGTACGTTTATCGTCCAACTGTTTTCAATGTATGAAATAACCAGTCTTAAATATTATTATGCATGCATACGTTTTGGATGCAACTTCAATGGCCCGTATTGCTGCTGAGAGTTAACACCCTTGCCCCTTATACAAGTCAAACTTATATGACTGAATTGTAAAGATTGCTGCTGAGAGTTAACACCCTTGCCCCTTATACAAGTCAATCTTATATGACTGAATTGTAAAATGGGCAAGGGTGTTAACTCTCAGCAGCAATACGGCCCATTCCGATCCTATTCGCTAAATTTGATTTAAAAAAATGGCTGCCTTCTGCTATAAATTCTGGCATACTCACTTTTAATATTGAAGACATAATCCTCACAATAACACTTAAAGCCTTTAATTATTTGTAGTTGGCCTGAACTTGCAATTGAAAGTGCAATGAATTTCTCAACATCCGTGAAGGTTAAGTCAGCAACAAGGCGTAAATCTTTGCTTGCAACCGTATTGGTTGCCATTGTAAGCAAAACAAAATGAAAACGGAAGTTCCGCAATGCACTTGTAACATACCGAAAATATCCTTGTACGAATGTTTACGGAAATATAGCGGAAATGAATTTGCATCAAATTTGCCTATTTAAGACTCGTCAAAAGGGGTAGTCTAAGTAAACCGATCTCATTTGAAATTCGCACTACAGCAAAACTATTTGTTGGAGGGTCAAGAATCTGCATACATTTCCAGATGTGATACTTACTACGTTTTGCATTTCTAAATGAAGCATATCATTATATTTGATGTAGCTATTAAATGTCTCGAAACCCTGGAGTTGCCTGGATTCAAATCGTCAGTTCCCCATCACCCACCCCTTAACCCGTGGGTTGGTCACTCGTCGTCGTCGGCATCCGTCCGTCTCCAAGAGACGATGGTGTAGCTTCATGGCAAAGGTGACCAGCTGCACCGCCGAGAATGGCTGTGGAGGCCAACTCGGGAGTGGCAATCCCTGCCGCACTTCAGGCATTTGAAGGTGGATGGCTGTTGTAAAGGAACCTTCCGCCTCGCTCTTTTCTGGATGGCAGCTTCCATGCGCCCAGTTTCTGCGCGGGATGTGCCAAGCCTGACTGCGAGCCTCCAGGTTGGTCGGTCAGAAGCTTGGCATTCCCATGTGTCAAGGTCAATTGAGCTCTCGTTCAGGTCTCTTTTGCAAAGGTCCTTGAATCGCAGTTTTGGGCGCCCTATCTTCCGGTGGCCTTCGACCAGTTCTCCATAGAGGAGGTCTTTAGGAATGCGACCTGCATTCATCCTTTTCACATGGCCGAGCCACCTGAGGCGTTTCTCACTGAGCACAGCGTGAAGGCTGCTCGTGTTGGCTCTCTCCAGCACCTCTGTGTTGGAGACCCTATCCTGCCACTTGATCTGCAGTATTCTCCGTAGGCACCTCATATGGAAGCTGTTGAGTTTCTTCTCGTGCCTCGCGTAGGTGGTCCATGACTCACAGCCATACAGGAGAGTGCTGAGTACGCAGGCGTGATAGACGCGCAGTCTGGTCCTCTCGGTGAGGCTGGAGTTGTCCCACACTCGCTGTTTTAGTTGGGCCATGACTGTGGCTGCCCTGGCGATCCTGCTGTTGATCTCCAAGTCGATGGACTGTGAACTGGAGATAATGGATCCGAGGTAGGTGTAGTTCTCGACCACCTCCAAGGTGTGTCCATCGATGACAATGTTTGGAGGGGTCTCCGTACCCTGAGCCATGACGTTTGTCTTTTTCAGGCTTACAGTCAGGCCGAACTCCTTGCATGCTTGGGAGAAGCAAGTGACGAGCTGCTGGAGTCCGTCTTCTGTGTGTGATGTCAAGGCTGCATCATCAGCGAAGAGCATCTCTCGAATGAGGACCTTTGTGACTTTGGTCTTGGCACGAAGGCGCGCTATGTTGTAGAGCTTGCCATCAGACCTTGTGTGAATGAAAACACCCTCGCTGCAGTCCTTGAAGGCGTGTTGGAGGAGCATGGAGAAAAAGATGCCGAAGAGTGTAGGCGCGAGGACGCAGCCCTGCTTTACTCCGCTGCTGACTGGGAATTCCTTGGAGGTTGCGCCATTGTAACAGACAGTGCTGTGCATGTTGTCATGGAAGGACCTGACCACCGCAAGCAGGTGTGGGGGACATCCGATCTTCTGCAGCAAGCTAAATAGTCCGCCACGGCTTACCAGATCAAATGCCTTTGTGAGGTCGATGAAGGCTATGTAGAGTGGCATCTGCTGTTCCTGACACTTCTCCTGGAGCTGGCGTAGTGAGAAGATCATGTCAACCGTTGATCGACCAGCCCTGAAGCCACACTGTGACTCTGGGTAGATGCGTGAAGCGAGGGTCTGCAGGCGGCTAAGGATGACGCGGGCGAACGCTTTACCAACGATACTGAGGAGGGAGATGCCCCGATAGTTGTTACAGTCGCTCCTGTCACCTTTGTTTTTGTACAAAGTGATGATGTTAGCGTCTCTCATATCTTGTGAAATGTAACCCTGTTCCCAGCAAAGGCATAGGAGGTCGTGAAGTTGCTGTAGCAGGGCTGGTTTCCCGCTCTTTAGTACTTCTGGTGGGATTCCGTCGCTCCCAGGTGCTTTACCGCAGGCGAGACGGTCGATGGCCTTGCTGAGCTCATCCGCTCTGAGAGCGGAGTCTGTTACAGTGTTCTGCGTTGCGTACAGTTCGAGGTAATGCTCTACCCACCTCTGCATCTGCCTTTCCGGATCGGTGATAACCTCGCCTGTTTTGGACTTGAGGGGGGCTGTCTTAGAGGGGGTTGGACCTATTGCCTTCTTGATGCCCTCGTACATCCCTCTTGCGTTGCCTGTATCGGCAGCTGTCTGTATGCTGTTACAGATATTCAGCCAGTAGGTGTTGGCACAATGACGGGCAGTCTGCTGGGCTTTGCTCCTGGCAGTCCGTAGAGCTTGTAGTGTACTGGCGCTAGGCTTAGCCTTGTATGCCTAGTTTCTTTAAGACCTGGTTAAACAGCTTTGATGTAAAGTTAGATCCTTGGTCTGACTGTATAGTCTTTGGAAGACCGTATCTTGAACAAAATGCAATCAGTGCGTCAGATATCTTATCTGCGTTAATGTTGCGTAGCGGAATAGCTTCAGGATATCTCGTGGCAGTGCACATTATAGTGAATAAGTACTTGTGTCCTGTCTTTGTTTTAGGTAAAGGACCCACACATTCTTTTAGCAAGTGGCTAAATGGTTCTGCAAAGGCAGGTATTGGCTTTAGAGGTGCTACCGGTATAGTCTGGTTAGGTTTACCAACTATCTGGCATGTATTGCATGACTTGCAGTATTTTGTGACGTCACGATGTAGTCCAGGCCAATAGAAGTACGGAAGAATTCGACGGTAAGTCTTGTTCACTCCTAGATGACCAGCATATGGTGTGTCATGAGCCATGTGTAAGATGTCATTGCGATATATGGCTGGTACCACAATCTGACTTCCTTCTCTGCAATTGTCATTATCACATTTCACATCTCTCCATTTTTGCATTAATATTCCCTCCTTCAGAAAAAATCCATTTCCTTTAATTTCTGCCTCCTGTTCAGTTATCACCTTTTTCTTCAGGTGTTTAATTCCTGAATCTCTATTCTGTTCTAATAGGAGTAATTGTCGAGGTGACAAATTACTTACAGTAGTCTTGACTGAGGGACCACTCAAAATGTCAGCCAGGAAAGTTGCCTGTAGGTCAATTTCTGGTTCTATTTTTGACTTTGACATGGTTTCGACAGACTTTTGTTGTTGGGCCATACCTCTCGTGACGATGCATATAGGTTTGATAAAGCTCTCACTTTTATTGAGGTATTGTTTTTTCTTGGATATGGAATGCACCACATCTCCAGCAATATCATTTCCCAGTATTAAAGAAACGCCTTTAAAAGGAAGTGATTTGTATACACCCACAACTACATTTCCAGTGAAGTACGCACTCTTCAGCTGTATTTGATGCAAAGGAACTGGTACATTTTTCCTTGATACACCTTGAATAGTAAGATCCTGTCCTGTATATGTCGATTGTGACGTAGGAACAGTATTCTCTAAAAGTAGTGAAACCTCAGCCCCTGTATCACGGAGTATTCTGATGTTCTTTTCACTAGTGACACCATTTATTATGGATGACACGGTACCTTCTTCAATGAATGGTAAACAATTACTTGGTATCTCAGTATCGATGAGATCTGTATCCAAGTTATTTTTGTAAGAGGTATGTTTAGTACTCATGGTGGTTCTATCTGATATAGACTCCTTGGAACTCAGATTAGAATTAGAATTATTGAAAACCATTGTCTCTATTTCAGGAACTATTTCTGGTTTCAAGTTTCCAAGATACGTGTGTTTTGTCAGGTTATCTGCATTAGCACTAGGTATCTCTGTTTGAGTTCTAACATCCTTCTTTACAATTACATGAGTTCTTTGCTTTGGCATTGCTACATACGATAAGACAACATTCTTTTTATTCGGGTTCCCATTCAATATCCAGCACTTTTCCTTAGTATGTCCAATTCGTTTACAATGGCTACAGGTTGGCTTGGAATTTGTTGGACCTTCATTGCTCTGCTGATGTCTCTTTGATTGATAGGATTCATTTGGATTTATGGTTTTCTTTTCTACCTTCATATCTCGATTCTGGAATTTTGATTTATCAACTGTTGTAAATTTATTGCTGGAATGGATAATAACATATTCGTCTGCCATTACTGCTGCTGTTTCTACTTGTTCTACACCTTTGTCTGCTAAATGTATTCTTACATCACCTCTGATGTTATTGTTAAAGTCTTCCATTAGCATAAGATTGGCTAATTTATCAAAGTCTTTGTTTACACCTTTGGATCGAATCCATCTTTCAAAATATTTCTTTTTCTGTCTTAGAAAATCAACATGGGATTGTTCCTGTTCTTTCTTAGACTCACGAAACACTTTTCTATATTTTTCAGGTGTTAATGCATAACTTAGCAGTACTCTATTCTTGATCAGTTCATAATCATTCAATTCCTATTCAGTAAGACTTAATACAACATCAAGTGCCTTTCCTTTGTTCAGAGCTGAGCGTAGGAGTATAGCTTTCTTGCCCTCGGGAAATTGATAGTCTCTAGCGTTTCTCTCGAAAATCATGAAGAACTCTTCCACCGAATTATCTTCAAAAACTGGAATATGTTTCTTAAACTTATACAGTTCTGCATCTGCTTCAGAGCTTGCATTCGAATGATTTGACGTACGAGACCTTGCTATCTCAATTCTTTCTTGGCTTGCTATTTTCTCTCTTGCTATTTCTCTTTCCATCTCAATTCTCTGGCTTTCTCTCTCTCTTTCCATCTCAATTCTCTTGTTTTCTCTTTCTCTTTCCATCTCTAATTCCATCTTTCTTAACTCAAGTTTAAATTTCAATTCATCACTTAAGTCACCAGTTGTATGCTTTACTCTTTGTTTTATAGGAAAAGGTAATTCATCATCTGATTCATCATTAATGTTATCATTAGCAGTAGTTTCTTCAATAATTAGTGTACCTTGTTTTCTTAAACACTCAGTTACCTCTTGAAGTAATTTAGTTTTTGATGGCCTAGTTTCTGTGATAGAAATGCCCAATGATTTAGCCAATTCTTTTAATTGTATCATTGACATTTTATTAAGCTGTTCTGAGGTTAGATCAAATATCTCTGGATCCAATGTAAGATTATTTGTGACTTCCATTTTATATATTATTAAAAGTTACTATAAATCTTGTTAATAATACAATAAAGAGCCTAACTTACTTTCTGTCCTTTGAATAATTCACTACACCACACAGTTCAGATTTGTCACAACAAGGTCACAAAAAAAATACTTTCTTAGAGTTACTTTGTTTGACAAGATAATACAACAGATAATTTTCCAGGCGGAATAGTTAAGTTTTCCGATTCTCAATAGCAATGTTCAATTCAATCACAATCTTTAGTATATTGTATATTGTTCATATTTTCCAACACAATCCATCCTAGTTACGAGTATGTATTACGGCAGTTGTAAATAGTTTGTGTAAATAGTATAACGATTCTTGAAATTGAAGTAAATCCTCCAAACGTTTGTTAGTAAATCACTGACGAGCAAAACCCATTTTATTACAAGGCAATTTATTCACCATAATAAATTATGGATGAGATCTTCTATTTATATCACACAGTATAATTATAATTTATAATGTTATTACGGCTAGAGCCCCCATTCAATTTATGAAAATGATAGTTATAGTATTGTTATTGTTAGTGTGAGTATCCTTGTATTAGTGAAGATCTTATTGTATCATTCTGAAGTTTATTTGTAGTTGTCTAGAGTATTCCTGGTTCTTATAATCCCCTGGCAATTCACATAGCGTAGTTTTAGAGTTTTCAGTTGATTTACTTCATGTATAATTATTTGTGTGGCTCATATTATACAGCAAGAACCTCGATGTTGAGTTGTAGTGTAGATTATTAATATAGTTGAATAAATATTACACATACACACCTGTAGATAACTTTGATATATTGACGTTAACCAAGTTGTGTAGAAAGCAACGATAAATTTGGTTTAATTTACAACATCAATCCAGTAGGAATCCAAATAATATTATATACACAATCAAGAAATACACATATTCCAATTAGTAATGAATATCCTCAATGAACATATAGCATTGTAGTTAATAGTAGAATAATAAATTTTCCATAATACAACTCAAATAGAAATGATACTCAGAGCGGAGAATATTTGATGTTACTAGATCGAATGTACGCCAAGAACTAAACTAAAAGTGTCGAATTGCGTAGAAATATGTTATGGGTCAATCGTTGGAAAATCCCGCCAGCCTAGTGACACGAGAATTTTAATCAAGCCTGCGTGCTGACTGCGTGATCAGAATGTCTTTTATTAAGAACAAGCAATAATGCTCTAACAAAATAAGGAGAGACCGGACGGCCTTGACACGCTGTAGGTACGTGGGCAGTTCATGTTTTTATCGAGGTTAATAAAAAAACAATAATGCTCTCATTAGGTTAGGAAAAACCCGGGGGAAACTTTGAGCTGAGAAATATTTATATCGTTTAAACGCAATTCGCTTAAATGATTTAGTTGGTTTATTAACATTACAATGTAGGGAATTTACGTTTCGTAACAATGTTAAGTTAATAAAAATAAAATAAATCTATTAGTTTTTCTCTTTTTCTTTTCTTGTAGGCTTCGTTCTCTCAACGTTTCTGTTTTTTCTTTGTCTTTCGTCTCTTTCTCTCACTTTCTCTCTCTCTCTCTCTCTCTTTCTCTCTCCCTATTCATTTCTTGTATTTTTTCGTTCTACATTAATATGTGTTTAAATATTTGGCAAATGATTGTAGGATGTAAAAATATTCTGTATAGAAGGAGCGTCTGTGTCATAGGTTGAATAACTGTTTGACCTGAGATTAATTAGTCCAGGCGATTACTTCTTTATAACTTTTTAAAAATAACTGTCCTGGCATTGATCAGCTAACTGAAGCTGTCAATTCGTTCAATATTGTATGTGTAAACCATATTGAGACAATATTATCGGATGACTAAAGAAATTAAAGAATCAATATCAAACAATAAAAGTATTTTCAAGAATGGTACATTAGAATTTGCACTTTGATCAAGTCTCGCAATAGAAATATATTGGCGTTACAATCAATGACAAGGTGTCTTGGTCTGATCACTGCCAAAGACTTTGTAAGAACTGCCAAAGACTTTGTAAGAACTACCAAAGACTTTCTGTCTTTGAAAACTAAAGACATTTCATTTGTTGGTAGCAGCATCACCTTCACAATTACCTGTGGGTGTGGTAATGCCGCCACTACATTAAACAAACACCGGATATACCGCCTAATAAACAAAGTCTCTCGTACAACACAGACACAGCTACCAGCTCTTGGAGATCTATCCAATTCAAGATGCCCGTGTTTGATAAAATTCTACGGAACCAAGCACACCCACTTAACGACAGTACATCATATCTAGTCGAAATAGTCTGCTTCTTTCAATAAGGGCAAGAACAGAGAGATTTAGGAACTCTTTTGTTTCACATTCAGTGAGAATCTTTCAATAGAATGGTCAGTCAGCCAGAAAATACCAGAGCTGACTCCTAATAATACTTTTTATTGTATGATAAATGGTATGATAGTATGCGTGCATATCTATTTGTATAAGTATATTTCTGTGCTTGAGTAGAAACATATCTTTTATACTGTTTAAAATATGCTTAAAGACAGAATTATGTAATTAACTCAAATTCCCATTTGATTTGCTAAAAAAAAAGCAATTTATCTTATCTTAGCCTTTTCCATTTTGTTATTTAAAACATATGATCTGATTAGCTTTAGGTATAGCTTGTTAAATGCTTGTGTGATACGTCTAGTCTGACAGCACTATCCTAGCTGTCACCGCAGCAGAGCAAAAGTGTAAAGGGAGTGCAATCAGTAAGTCGCTCTTGCCAGTATATATACTGTCCACAACAAGTCCTAAGCAGTATCTCGTTGTGGTGGCAGATGTATACTGTAGCTGCTAGGCTCCAGGCGGAACTGCAAGGATCTTGAAGGAGGTTTGTTCCCTAGATGTAAGGCAGTCATCGCCCGATGGCGTGCGGACACGCCCTGCTGCTCACACACCAAAATCCCTTGGTATAGGTTGATAGCCGCACCACCTTTTCCTTCTCACCTTCTGTTAAAAAATGACCTCAATACCTTTGTATGTACACACAAGCACAGAGCGCTTCTTATTCTTTTTATGATTGAAATCTAAGTGTAATTTTAGTATAAATAGTACCGACTTGACTCACCTCTCTCTCTCTCTCTCTCTCTTTATTCAAGTATGCTAAATGCCTAGGTTAGTTTATAGTATTCGTTTTTAAAATCAATTAAATAATGTAACAAAAACAATCATGATCACACCAAGATACTTTTATTGTATATCATTCATTGTTCAATACATAGAGAAGTATTGGTGTTGACAACTTCTTTCCAATGTCCTTTATTTGTAGTCTTGGTCTAGTTCTTAGATCTTGGAAAGATATACAAATAGATACATGTTTATAATACACAGCGCACTGTAAAGAAATGAATTTTTTTTTAATTATTTTAAGATTAGATTTTCATTTTAAATTGACCTAAAATACTCAGACTACATTTTTACTACATATAAACTGGTCGCAAAATGCACACAACATGAAAGGTAAATACACAGAAATAACATTTTTCTTAATCACCGGGTACAATACTTTGGTTACAGTTACAGGCACATGAAGGTTGCAGGGAAAAACCATGTTATGATTAGCAGAGACTTTTTTCATGCATACTTAAAAAAAGAAAGAGAGAGAAATAGTGATAAGGACAGATAGAGGAGGAAAGATGAAAACCGATATACATAATATATACATAAGCATATGTATATATATAAATATATATATGCAGAGAATTAGAGAGAAAATTATAAATGTACTGTTGTAGTTTCCTACTTTACAAGAAAAGACACCTGTCTAAAGAAATAAATATAAACAAATGATTCAGTTTACCTGACAATTTTCAATTACCCAATCAGATTTAGTTGTGTGTTTTATGTTTACTTGGGGTGAACGATTATTTTTTGATATATTTTTTGCCATAGCAACCAAATAAATGGCCGATAAACTCATTTATAAAATTGTTTAAAAACATTTTTTACTAAGAAGACTATTCAATTTTTTGTGTTTTCTGTTTTATTTTGAATTTATATTGTCCATCTTTTCATGCATGATTTTCCTCATAGTTTTAATATTAACACATTTATATTTTTGTAATGCTAAAACAGCATTATTAAATTAACTACTGATACATAAAATAAAAAATAAAACGAAGTTCTAAACAAATCATCAAGATCATAGTGATTAAGAATTACTGCGAAATTATAATTTTTTGCAATATTTAATTACATAGTACTAGCCTAGCAAATTAACTGAAGGAAAATGAAAAAAAAAATGCAATAATGAGAAAAAAAGGAAAAATAACATACAGTTCTCAAAGGAACTAATCATGAATGCTAAAATGTGTAATAAAAGGCTTTGGAAGCTCAAATCTTATGTGGCTTATGTAGTTTATTATTTTAAAAAATGGTTAAATTGTTTCCATATGTAAAAATCTCAAATGCAAAAAAAAATAACAATAATAATAATTACAAAATGTTTACGCATAATTAGACAGGTTCAGGACCTTCTTCGTCGGAAGGATTTTGCGGTGTTGTCAGTGAAGGAGCTGTAAAGAATATACACACATACATTTATAGTTAATGTAAATAGTTATAATGGCCAACTTGAATGTAGAAATTGTATCAAGCAATGACTAGCACTGAATTCATCTGTTTATTTTGTAAAGAATGGTCGAAGGTAGAGCTAAGGATTGGAACCATTTTCACCATAGAGTTTACCATTCAGAGGGCCGTTTACCCAGTTGGTTGAACTATTTTATCAATCTCTACCATCCACTAAACAACATATAAAGCTGGCATTAGCTGAAGAACGCGACATGTCACTATTTTAGGAGCGTTCATCGCCAAAAAGTATCCCGTCGGACCAAATTGATCCACAGGGCCGGTGGAGCAGCGTTCACCCGTTTCCGTGGCCACTGCATACTAGGTGATTGTGTGGCCAGCACTATGCACAGTCGCTTTTATTTTACCCCAACTAAGGTCAGGTACCCTTCAGAGCTTGGTCGATTCAGAGACACCCTAAATCCTGGGAAAATATCCTAGCCTCCACAAGGATTCGAACCCAGAACCCTTAGATCGCCAGTCGAACGCGCTGCCGCACGGCTACCGTGCCCCATTCATCGCCATTTTTTTTACCAAAATTCCAACAAAATGTTATCTTATAAGTACAACATGTTTAAATAGTTTTCATATTGTATTTAGATATGTCTGAATAATTTATTAAGAATTATTTAATTATATTTAATTGCGGCGTAAAGATCATATGTGCACTACTGTATATTCTTTATGATTACCTAATAACTCCAATATGTGTTCTCGTCATTTCTTTAACTTTCTTGTAAGCATTGTCTTATGCCTTTTGAGAATAATGGGAGAAATCTATTCCATCACTTTTTGCTTCAGTCTATAAGGAACGCATATGTATAAGTTTGGCTGTTATTGTTTAGCATATCTATGTATTATTGACCAGTAAAGTTGTATATTATTATTGTACATAAAGTTAAACATACTATTATTATATAAACGTTCATTGAGTTGCTTGAGTGTATTATTTCATAATGAACCAGATCATAGAAATTTGACAGAAGTCCCGATTTGTGACAAAGTGAACCACTGCCATTGAAACACGACGGTTTTAAATCATAACATAGTCAAGGTTTCAGCCTAAAACACTAACGGTATAACTGTTTCCAGTACATTATCGTGTAATAATAAACTTAAATTATATCAGACCCAAGACTTTTTGTCTTAGTTATACATGATCAAAGGTTTTAAAAGAACAAAACTTACTTGGAGTTGTTTCTGTAGACTCCTTACATTGAACTGAAATCAATGAAAATAAAATATAATTAAGATAGAAATCAAAGCTACATTTTTATAATGCTTTCAATTACCTGTCCACTATATGTTTGATCAAAACGTGTTATAGGAAACAGATGAAGTAATAAAACAACAGTCAGCAATATTCCACGACATGTTTATTTTAATTTCATTAATAATAAAAAAAATTTTAATCAAATAAGAAAGAGCGATTTTTAATACGTTGAAACAGCCAACAGTCATCTATTTCTGCCCATTCAATCTATAGCTTAGAAATATCAACTTTAAGAACTTTGTGTAATACATTTTCGAATAATCGTACAGTTTTATACTGAGCATTGAAACTGCAATAAACTCAACAAGTATGTATCGTACTTTGTTACTCTATATAATTAATCCAGGTAAATCTTCACCTAAGCAAAATTCCGGTTCTCCTTTTTCGCCATTAGCACCTTTTAAACCTGAATGGGAAGAAAATGTGCTTTAAAATTAGTCTTTTAATATAGTACACATGGTCAGAATGAAACAGTAAAGAGAAAAGCAAAGAATGAGAGCGATACAAAGAAAGGGAGGACAGGCAAAGAGAAAGAATATATTAGAACAAGAAATACACATTGGCGGAAAGAGACAGTGAAAACCTGAAACGATCGAGAAACTGAAAGTTTGAAGGTTTGGGTTTAGGAGAGAAAAACAAGAAACCTATAGAGAGAAATAAAGAAAAAAAGCAAAGCAGAAAATCAAAGAGTAAAAGAAAAATAGAAAGAGAAAAATAGAAAGAGAAAAATAGAAAGAGAAAAATAGAAAGAGAAAAATAGAAAGAGAAAAATAGAAAGAGAAAAATAGAAAGAGAAAAATAGAAAGAGAAAAATAGAAAGAGAAAAATAGAAAGAGAAAAATAGAAAGAGAAAAATAGAAAGAGAAAAATAGAAAGAGAAAAATAGAAAGAAATAAAGACATATAGTAAGGACTTGTGTAGAATTTGTGGACCAATATCTTTATAATTTGTAATCATATTTTTACTTAGTCATGTAATTATATTACGGTATATGGCTATGAATTGATACAATAAACAAACATTGGTATTGCTTACCTGGCAAACCTGTTTCTCCTGGCATGCCTTTCATTCCAATAAGCCCTTCTAGTCCATCAGTTCCAGGTCGTCCACTCATTCCAATAATTCCTGTTAGCGATGAAATGGTTGATTTGGTTTTAGTGGTCAAGGTGAAACATCATTCAACACTAATTATGAAGGTTTTTTGTTTGATGTTGAGATGTATGCGAAAATAACATACAGTTGACAAATTTAAAGATAATTGACCACCTTCATTGCAAAGATGAAATTGTTGTTGAATTGTAAAGTGTGTTTACGCATTTTTTATTCATTGTGCTGACGACACCAATAAATATTGTTTAAGTAACCAGGTCACATTAACTAAAACATTTTAAAATAATTATATCAAAAGTTTTAAAACAATAATTGTATTTAATGCCAGATTTACAATTTAAGAAGAAATTCCTCAATTTCTTAGCTTGGTCTGAAAGGCAAATAGTATCTAGGTGTGATGGTTTACAGTAATTGCTATTAGTTTTATCTTTCTAGCTCCGCTCACAATGTGTAAAGATAATTTATAAAACTCACTCTCACTCAGAGCACGTTACAATATATAGATAACACAATGATTTAAAAGTAAACTGTAACTGTAGTCAATCTACTCGGTCTGTCTTTGTCTTTTAATCAAATGATCAATAGAAATGGCTATCGTCTCTATCGCCTATGTCATTGAGTCTACCCATTTAAGTTTTTCTTTCGGGCTTGGAGGTTGAATTTATTATCTAACAAAAAGGAAATATTCTTTGTTCTAGGGGCAATATGTCCGAGAAGCAGCATGTTCGCAGGGAGTACCAAAATTCATGGGTTTAAATCCTCGTGAAGGCTAAGATTTGTCCCTGAGTCTACCGAGCTATGACGGGCACTTGACATTAGTTGGGGTGAGTAAGTTTGGCGGAGCATTGTGCTGGCCACACTAACCTAGTATGGATCATGTCGGTCTGACGTATATTTTTTTTAATGCATTGTCTTACTGTTTATTTCTAATGACTATTTATCTATTATTACTAAACATAATGATTCTAAAAAGGACCACTTTGAATCGGTTTATTACCTTTTTCCCCTTGATGTCCTTTCTGTCCAGGATGACCTACGTCTCCTTGTGTACCTGATGATATCGACAAAGAAAATATTAACATCATGAATTAATTTATAAAATAAAGCCACGTGGTGGCTCCCCGTATACCTGCACTGTCATACGGTAACTCAAATCCTACACTATAGGTACAGATATCAAGGCACCGCGTGTTTCTGAGACGGGGTTGCTGGGTCCATTGCTTCCTTCCCACCGAGACCCCGTGGCTTTGTGTCTCGGACCTGCAGAGGGAGCTGTCCCTCATGCGTTCGCCCACCAGTGTAATCTTAATGGGATCATATAAGCAGTTTACACACTTCGCCAGTCTTTGAGGCTTATGGGTACAGAAGTGCATAGGGCTGGGAAAGCAGTGTTCACCCGTTTCTGTGGCCACGTCATACGAGTGGATGTGTGGCCAGCACAATGCCCAGCCGCCTTTACTTTACCCCAACTAGTGTCAGGTACCCATCAGAGCTGGGTAGACTCAGGAGCACCCTCAAGTCCCGGGAAAAAAATCCTAGCCTGCAATCAAGATTCGAACCCAGAACCTTCGCCAGTCGAACGCGCTGCATAGTTTGACTCGGCTACCATTCCCCTGTGAGGCTCATAAGTACAAGGTACAGCAATAAATATTAAACTGTGAATTATTCTAAAATAATTTTTTCGTCATTGAATGACAATCTCTATCTTTATCTTTAAATTATTCATTATTTCATTGTTGTTGTATTTTCCAATTGTTTTGATATTCGGAGGGTAGATAAAACCGAATTCTCACTGCTTTCAAATAAATAAAAAAATAACAAGTCGAAAACTATAAATAAATGTAAGATTATGTAACAATAACACTCCCCCTTTTTTTCTCTACAACGGCCTATCAAAGGTCTGCTCTTTCCAATGTTATATGCAACAAAGTTAGAGTTGGGTGTTGTTTTATTAGTTGTGTATTTGAGGTGCATAAAATTACATCCAGCTGTTTGAAAACATAGTCCTTCAGTTTTTCATTGGTAGCAAAAAAACAAAGTGTATTTTTTCTAATAACATCACCAAGCAACGTTCGATTATCCACTATCCACCATTAATAATTCACGTATTAGAAATGTATTATTTGCATCCGACTTGCCATTAACAGGCGAATCTAGGAACCCACTTTCCATTTATGTCTTCATACAACGTCATACTAAAACTTAATTATTCAAAGGCTCTAACAGTTGGTCAATTCCATCTCTCAATACGAGATCCACTCTGGTGTTGTAAAACATATTGATTTTATAATCAAAGACTGTACCAAATAATTATAGACTTTGTTAGGGTTTGTCAGAGACTAATGTACTAAATGTTTTTCTATTAAAACTTTTTAAAAAAATGTAATCATTACCTTTTGGTCCTGGTGCTCCGGGCTGTCCATCTAGACCTAAAATGTTTGTTTATGTTAGTAATAGAAAACTTTAGATAAAATAAATTACAAATACATCAACAAGCTACACTGGGAGTCAATAATACATACAAAATAACTACAAATACATCAACAAGCTACACTGGGAGTCAATAATACATACAAATTAACTACAACGACTTGCAATGTTTGTTTATTAATCTTTTTATATCGGACAAATCGTCACAATGATTTTATTGTTATTTTTGATGAAAGAGTAGATTATATTGATATATTTAGTTAGCTTAGTTTGGGGTGTTGGTCGGTGTTAATATGGATACCTGACAATAAAGTCTTCGAAAATTGCCAAGTAATCGAAACAAATTGAGCCTGGCTGGTAATACGTAAGTCAAGGCGTAATTTTGCCACAGCTCTCCTGTGTCGGCTCCATTGGCTTTCTGTGAGAGCCAAAATTGGTTACAAAATGGCGGTATTTTGGCATCAGTGCCTACATAACAACGAGATGCCTTCCTATCTCGAAAAACTAATCAAGCCGTATGCTCCGCACAAAAAAAAAAAAAAAAGAAATTCGATCTGCCCACTCCTCACTTCTGGAAGTGCCCCGTTTTTCTATCACGAACGATGGCCTTGTAGCTTTCTCAATATCTGGACCCAAAGTATGGAATCAACTTCCATCTAACTCAGGAAAAAAAGTTATATCGTCATGTTTAAAAATAACCTCAAAAACACATATTTTTTTTTTTACATTTACCTTCGTTTATATTAGGTCGGTTCATTGTTTACTACATTTATTTGCTTGGTCCTTTGTTTGTAAAGTTTATAATTATTATTTTTTTTAGCCTAGGGCCTAGAGGTTATAACCGAGTTTTAAATAGTTTGTTCCTCAATGCTACATGCACTCTGAGCTTACATTATGTTTGTTGGCAGCGCTATAAGAAATACAAAATATAAGTTTACTACTATTCTATTTCTTTTTTCATCTTCTATATTACAGACGCTCCTTCTATAAAGATTATTTCGTCCTACGCTTATGCGTGGTCTAAGTATAGTTAGTATCTAAGCATTGAATGAGATTATTATTTCAAAAAAGCAAAAAAAATAATTTCTAAGTTATATCATTTATATATCTAATTATATCATTGTGTAAATATTGTATTAATACCTGGTTCTGCTTTAGATTATTCAAGTCAAGGAGAACCTGCCTCTTCATATTCATATAATGACTGTTTTTAAGTAGTAATTGAAACAAAATAAAATCAAATGTTACTATTTCTTCTGTCAAAAAGACTGCAGAGATTTTTGATATCTTGACGTAAGTGCCAAAACAAACATTTATTTTTAAATCTTTATAGGATGTTCTGTGTGTTGTAGTTAATGAAGTTGCTTATGGTAGGCTAGGTAAGTTGATCGAGAAATACTTCATGTTTCCAGATGATTAGTTTAAAATATCCAAGTAAGACTTGACCTTTTGTTGCATTTGAGTTTAAACAATGTGTAAAGCAAAACAAATCTGGTGACTACAAAGGACTAAGGGTAACATGTAGACTGTAGACTAAGGAGACCAATGTCTTAGGTCGTTTTTTTTCCTTTTATTTGGATAAATTATGAGCATTATTTGAGTTAGTAAATATTGTATAGCATTTGTTTGATTACTCACCAATTCCACCAACTCGACCTGGTAGTCCGGTTGGACCTCTCAAGGCTTGTAGCTCAGATGCTCCCAGTGTTGTTAAAGACGGGATTCCATTATCACCTTTGATACAGTACAAGGTATTTCATTGACGTAGGTAAACAGTAGGGATCAATGTGTAGGTAAAAAATAAGGCACAGTTAAAACGTATAAGACTAAAAAAGTTAATATAACTAATAATTTTATCCAACTGCCCCAAATAATAATACTTGTAGTGGGTACTTCATAAAACCAAGCAACATTAGACAGAACAAAACCAAAGAAAAAAAAACAAGTAGTGAATCATGTTTTTTTTTTTTTTTGTAAAATCAAGTGTTATTATTTATATCGTTTTTTATAAAACATTAAAATATTTTCATTCTGGCACTGCCACTGGGCAAGCTGAATTAAACAACAATAATGGTGGAGGGTGGGGGAGGTCAAAACATTAAGCTTTCACAACAGATATTGCCTTTCAAATAATTATTGTAAAATAGAGAATTGTGTAAATCAAAGTACAAATACCTTTATCTCCCCTTTCACCTTTGGGTCCAGCAATACCTGTAAACGTATGAAAAGGTGATAATAAAACTGATTTTTAAAAAAGGAATATTAATGTAAGCCTTCATTTTTTTTTCCACACATAATAAAAAAACAACATGGGTAAACACGAAGCAAATATTTTTTATTATTATATAACCATAGTATTGGCTGTCCATTGCGTGATTCATCGACACGATTTAACTGCTAGATATATCTCATTTAATTTGTTTCGGCAGCAGTTGTATATAATTCATTGTTCTTGGTAGTATTTTAATATAGATCTTTGTTTTGGCAGCGTTTAAAAATGGCACATACTTCTTGGCAGTAGTTGAACATAGTTTTTTTTGTTCTTGGAAGAGTTTGAATATGGCGCATTGGTCTAGTCAACGTTTAATAATGGTGCATTATTCTTAGAAGCACTTGAATATAGCTCTTTGTTCTTGGCAGAGGTTGGATCTCACGCATTAATCAGGGCAACTGTTGAATACATTGTTTTTGGCAGTGATTGAATATGGCGATTTGTTAATAGCTTTAGTTGGATCTGGATTATTGTTCATGACAGAGGTTGAATATGGAGCATTGTTCTTGGCGGCGGTTAGATCTGTCCAATTGATTATGGCAGCCATTGAATATGGTGCTTTTTATGTTAGTGGTTGGATCTGGGCATTATTCTTGATGGCGTGTGCATCTGGCGAATCGGTCTTTTTAGTGCTTGAATTCGGCGCATTCTTCTTGGCAACATTAGAAAAAGGTCTCTTATTCCTCGCCGAATAAGAAAAGAGTCATGCCAGAAATTTTACACCTCAGAATATACAACAGGTCATATCTACAGGCTCACGCAATTGCTCAGCCTAATAGTGTGTAGCTATAAAAGTCTTTGTTCTTATTGCGTGGCAAAATTATGGGCATAATGGTGTTAGTTAATATTGTACTGTATTTGTTTGATCATATGACTGGACTAGTTTACTCACCAGGAAGGCCGGGATGACCTCTAAAGGCTCGTGTCCCAGATACTCTCGGTTTTTCATCAAATGACCCAATGACTCCAGGAATACCTTTGATAGAGTACAAGGTATTACATTGTCGTAGGTAAACAATACTGCACATTGATAACTTAAAACAACAAAATAGATAAAAATAACAAACGTCTTTATAAGTATCTTTATAGTATTAATTTTAGGAGGTGCTTTTAGCTTAAGCTTAATAAAAAGAAGATGCATGAGACGGAACAAAGTAAAGGAAAAAACAAAAAAAGTTGTGTTTTATGTTACTTTTAGTGTCATTTGTTTTTATTTATATCGTTTTTATTTCAAATTAATAACATATGGTAAATGTAAAGCGCATTCGAAGACTTTGTGTTATGAATAGCGCATTATAAATATGTCATTTTTTAATTTTTTAATTTGTTAGTCATTTATTGAATTATGTTTTTGTCTTATTCGGAAATATTATTTTGCTATCTTATTATTTGCCTTGGTAATGGTATATTTGGCCTAGGTAAATGTTCGATGTGATTTCCAGTTTAGCCCTAAGAAATAGTTGTATATTAATATCCTTTTTTATTTTAGTGGTTTAATTTTAGTTTTTTTTTTGTTTTTTTTTAAATCCTGTTATTTTGTGCACGTTTTATTACACTGTTTCTTCAACAATATGTTTAGAATGATATTAAATGTTCTTTTTTCTGCCTCTCGGTTTAATTAAAGGTATTAGCGAAATGAAACAAACATATTACCTGCAAAAACATTTACTTTAATACTCTCTAAGCGGCCTTTGGCTGAGCGACATACATAGAGCCCAGCGTCTGCATCTTGACTTCTATTTATCAACAGCTCACTCACTAGTAAACTGAAATATATATTTTCATATTGCCAGGCATTGGGTTACTCCAGAAGTCAGGGGGACAAAAATACATTCACAAAATACAAAGTCTCTAACTACATTTCTCTTCCAACTGACTTCCATTGCTTCCATTCATTTTAAAAAATAATTACCTTGTTGTCCGTTTACTAGAGAGTGATGATGCTCGTATTAATTTTTGTGTTTACTAGATTATTTTCAGGTCACTAAAACCCCTCTGTACCGATGCATATGTCATAGAGTGTCACATAGTGACTGCCCCCCCCCCATTCACTCAATTCTTAAAACATGTCAAAATCACCTCACTTCCTCTCCATCCCAATATACCTCAGTCCACAAGCCACAATTCACCCCACACCCTCACCCCCACAAACACAGCCTTATTTTAAAGTAAAGGTATAGTTAGATAAAAAGATCGATTCACAGAAAAAATGTATAGGCCTATAGTTAGAAAGATTTGTAGAGATACATGTAAGCATATAAAAATGCATCTTTATATTTACAGATGATTGAGCATTGTTAGAGGCACAGATAAATTGTTAGTTAGATATGTAGGTTTTTAGGTAGATTGCTAGTAAGATAATACGTAGATTGTTTGATTGAGTGCTAATTAGTTAGATAGGTTGATTGTTCGGTAGATTGCTTGTAACATGAGAAGATTGCTCACAAGAAACCTAGATTCATAGGCATGTTGCTAGTAAGACTGGTAGATTGTTAGGTACATTTCTAGTTTAATGGGTAGCTTGGTGGGTACATTGATATAGAGAAACATATACAATGGGCTGCTTACGGTTTTTCCACCAGGTGATAGTCAGTTATCACCAGTCGATCATTGTCGATAATCCTTCTGCCATCTTTAAACCAATCTATATAAAAGTCAGTCCAATCAGGGTCAATCGTGTCACAGAATAGATGAATAGATTGACCTCTGAACACTATGTTTGTGCCGGACAAAGCAATTAGAGGGTACCTCACTGTAGAGGAAATTATATTGGAATTTGTTATCTGATAAATTTATATTTTTGGTTTCCTGAATGAATTCAAGTTTATAATTTAAAAGTTTTAAATCGGTGCTACAAGGGTTTAATAAATTAGTTTTATACCCCAAGATCTAAGTCCTGCGGTTAACTGGACTTTCAACCAACACGTCGCGGGTTCTATCCCTGCCGCCGACTATCCCTGCCGCACTGCAGGAGTTTTAGGCCTAATGGAATAATGTTCTAACTAGAAGGAACGTCTGTAAACTTATAAGTAACAGGACTAATATGACTTCATTTAATGGCATTATTAATAGAATGAGCAAGAAACAGTTTAATTTTACTAGGCCCCCTCACCATATTGATGAGCCAGTCATGAGCAAAATTTAGAGAAGATTATTGCATCTTAGGCTTATCTGTGTTCAGAGTCTAGTCATGCACTTTTATTAGTGTTTTAAATGATGTTATTGGTTTTCCTGGTTTGTTTAGTTAACCCATTCCGTGCCCTGATGCCACTTGAATGCCAATGTTTTATTACGCTATTTTCTTATTTATTGTTTTGAAAAGCTATAAATTAATCATTCCAATTGAAAATTGTTACAAAATATATATTTTTCCTTCAGATAAGAGGGCCTGTTTCTCTTGCAAACATGCAATGTCACGGTATCATGTGTTGCTGGCGTCCTTTTTTAAGGACATTTTTAAATAATAATTAAATATTCTAGTCGAGTATTAATAGAAATATTTAGAATTGTGTTAATTAAAGTACTGATACCTTTATCTCCTTTTGCACCCGGCAACCCAGGTACACCTGACCAAGAAAACAAAAGTGAAAATTATAAAAATGATGTTGTAATGAAAAATGTTGGTCTAATGCAAGATTTACTTCTTTTTTCTTCCAAAACCGAACGAGCAAACAAGTATCAGATATTATATAAAATACATATTATTATATTATTGCCATTGTATTGTAAGCGATTCATAGACAATAATTAGCTACTAAAATATCAGTGGTCATCTCGATCACTCAAAGCTATATTTTTTTACAGCGGTTATATATATATATATATATTTATATGGCGCATTGTTCTAGACAGCTGTTAAATAAGGCCCCATTATTTTTGGTAAAAGAAAAGAAAACGCTCATGTCAGAAGTTTTCCTGCTTTGTTTACCTCAGAATATATGCCATGCACACATCGCACATTTTTTCATTACACGGTGCCGTTTGTCCAATCTTAAGTTTAAGCAACACGTCTTCATATTTTCTTCTAGGCAGCAGTTGATAGTTTATTGTTTTTGGCAAACAACAATAGTGAATACTAACAATTAAGAGTAACGTAGACGGTGGCACAGTTCTAAGTTAGTAACTTTTGTTTCCACGGGGTTACAGTTGTTTGTTTATTTCATAGCCACATTATGTATGACTTTTAACGTCATTGTTCCATCATGTGGCTAATTATGAGCATAATGGGGTTAATGAATATTGAACTTGTTGAATTTTATAATTGGACCAGATTACTCACCATCCAAACCAGGTTGACCTGGTAAACCTGGTGGACCTCTCAAGGCTTCTAGCTCTGATGCTCCCAGTGTTTTTAAAAAGGTCGTGATTCCATCAGTACCTTTGATACAGTACAAGTTATTGCATAGGTGTAGGTAAACAAGAGTGCACATTGATAACGGACAACACCAAAAAAGGTTATATAAAAAATCTCTTTATAATCCTGTCTAAAGTAATTATTTAGTAGGTGCTTGTAACAATGTTAATGAAAAAACATTTAGTTTTTCGTGTAACTTTTAGTATCATTTATTATTGTTTATATATATATATATATATATATAATTTTTTTTTTTAATAAGACCACTGGTTACGTTGTATGCTACACGTTAATGAAACATAAGGAAAGGTATGTCGGGTCAAGGCATTAAATCTTCACAACAGATACTGCATGTCGAGTAGTTAAGGAATAAGAGAGAAAGTTTTATATTAATCAAAGTACTGATACCTTTATCTCCTTTATCCCCATTGGGCCCAGGTAAACCTGTATAAGTATACAAAGGTAAACAATTATAACAATGATTTATGTTATATTAAATGCATAAATCAATTTTACAATGCAAATAACAAAATTATATTTATCTATGCAATATTTTAATCAATATTTTGTTGGACTAAAAACAAACTTTCCATTGCAATATGTCTTAATTTCGTTTAATTAATAATTATTGTTGTTATATTTTATAACAAAAAACTCAATAAACGAAGAAGCGGAGAGATAAAATTTCTCAAAGTGCAACAGATATGTCCGCGTCGTTTACTTTACATTATAATTATATGTGGGCCGTTTCAAAAGTCTTTAATACTTAAGTCCTTAATACTTAAGACGCAAATAGTCATGTCATGACCATGAAGATGCAAGACTAGACTCGGACCACGGATGAGCGTAGAACGCAATAAGCTTCTTCATAGAAGGAGCGTCTGTAATATATATAAAATATATAAGAACAGAATATTAACAAAAACATGGGCAATAAGGATAGAGTACTGATATTACCTGGTGGGCCACTGGCTACACAATAGTTCTTTGTTTCCTGACAGTAACTTTTGATGGCCTTTGTCTGTGAAGCAAATGGTATACCATAAATAAACTTTACTATCTTGTTGTTACATTATTAAGAAGTAATATACTCCGTTTTAAATTGATTTCATCTAAATGCATAGATTATAAGTTTGGCTAGAATATTATTGTTTACATTGTTATCATTGTCAAATATTTTTTTTTTCAAATTATTACATGCAATTATTAGGAATCAACATAACTATTTCAATATGTATCATCTTGGTCATAAATTAAGCTCTGATGCCTGCCAGTATATACAAATTAGAATAGTACTGTATGTGCCTGTGTGATCTGGCTGTTTTTTTTTAATATGTCCTTTATGATAAGTAAAACTCTATTAAAATGATTTAATTATCTAATTTCTTATGTAAACTCATTGTCTGTGTAATAACTTTACATATTATTATACGTAGGCTATATTAATAAGCTAAATTACAAGTTCTCCTCAATGAAGAAAAGTCAAGGGTGGCTTGACACTCTTACCATTACAAAGGTACCATGGCTTACTTTTATAACTGGTAGAGAAAATAAAAACTACGAACAGGATAAGTGCTACCTAATAAAGCCATTTTATACATACCTAAAATTTTGAATAAATATAAGATAAGATAAGATTACTTTATTGATCAAAATAATTGGAAATTTGACCTGATTATATAAATTCCGTCTTTCAGCATACCTACAACAATATTAAAGAACCATTTTTACTCAAGCACAATAGGCATTCAAGCACACTATCATACCATTTATCATACAAGAAAAGTACCATTAAGGAGTCAGCTATTGTATTTTCCGGCTGACTGATGTTTGTTTTGAAAGATTTTTTATATGAAATGTTTTTTGTTTACTAGGACAGAAAAGTCTTTGGTGGATTTTCTTACAGAGGCGTTGGCAGTTGTCAGACCAACTTCGAATGTGTAAATCGTGTATAGAACTGGAGAGTGGACACACCCTTGCGGCGCTCCATTGCATTTTTTCTCTTACTTGTGAGGTACATCCCTCTACTCGACAAATTGTAATTGTAAAACAACGTTATCACTAAAACTAAGTGAAACTTTTCTTAGTTGTTTTTTTAACGTTAGAAATAGTCACTTAGACATTCACAACAGACACAGAGACATTCACACCAGACACAGAGACATTCACTCGAGATACAGAGAAATTCACACCAGGCACAGAGACATTCATACCAGACACAGAGAAATTCACACCAGACACAGAGAAATTCACACCAGACACAGATACATTCACACCAGACACAGAGACATTCACACCAGACACAGAGAAATTCACATCAGACACAGAGACATTCACACAAGACACAGAGACATTCACTCGAGATACAGAGACATTCACACCAGACACAGAGAAATTCACACCAGACACAGAGAAATTCACACCAGACACAGATACATTCACACCAGACACAGAGACATTCACACCATACACAGAGAAATTCACACCAGACACAGAGACATTCACACCAGACACAGAGACATTCACACCAGACACAGAGACATTCACACCAGACACAGAGACATTCACACCAGACACAGAGACATTCACACCAGACACAGATACATTCACACCAGACACAGAGACATTCACACCAGACACAGAGACATTCACACCAGACACAGAGACATTCACACAAAACAACATACAATTTTTCTATATCATAGAACCACTTTTCCTTTATGACTTGATAGCAAGTGTCACTTCTGAACTCATGGGCCTTAAATATGGTGAAGTTTGTAGACCACCGATACGCTTACATTAGAAGCACACTGGTTGACGAACGCACACGGGACAGCCCTTGTTAGGCGTCCGAGGAGCATTGCATTGCCCTAATGCTGCGAAACTTGGTGGGAAGGAAGCAATGAAAGCAGCAATCAGACTCAGCACCGTCCTGGTGCCTGGATGTCCAGACAGTGCAGATTTACGAGCAAGACGAGATCCAAAAGTGGGTAGAGAAGTTTAGTGTATGTACTGCTAAGACCGTATCATATGTTACGCGACACGCCTTATCAGCGTGCTGCGGGGTGGCTAGTCTTTGACCTGATCTTCGTGTGCTTAACATTGTTACGGCCTGAACGTAAGAGCCAAAAGTATCTTCCGTTTTATTTTTTTCGACCATTATAGATAGCAAATGCTCAAATTGTTTTTTGGTTTTGAACAAAGCAACAAAGCACAATAGACTATTTCAGTGTCGCCAAATCTAAAATAAAAAGGTGACGCTCCCAATAGAATGGCGATGAAAGTGAACTGTAAACGGGTGTTTTAGTTCTGCTTGCATTTTGTGTAAAAGACAAAAATTGAACCATTTGTGTTAAAAAACCAAACTATAAGAAAAATATTAAAAAAAACAACTTTAGTAAACTAAACGTCTTACATAAATTTAAAGCTGTGTTGCACTTTGCTTTTAATTGGTCTTTTTATCTAGCTTTAATACAGCAATACTTACAGGGATTCTTGCAGAAGAGCTCATCCACATCCAGTCCTCCGCATCCCCTGAACCTTCAGGAACTCCAGCGTACCTTTTCTGTCTAGAAGTTTTAAATTGTGACCCCATACTGATACCACCAAATAGGAGGTCAGCATCTTCAGACATCATGACGAAATCCTTTGGGCGAACATCACTTTGATCAACAAACTCTACTTCTTCCAAAGCGAAGTAATCTGCTTCTAATGTGTTCATTTCATCGTAGAATATGATGAGGAAAATTGTTTGAACAATCTGCAATGCTGCCAGGCAGCTCACAGAAAAGAACATAAATTTTACACGACCTTTTAGATGGCAAGATACAGACCGATCATTCTTGAAGTTTTCCATTTTACCTAATTAATCTTAAGTGTCCAGTATTACTAATCACAAAATCTATCTACTTGTCGTTTTTGTTCTCGTTTTTATACTTTCTGTTTACCGTTGTGATTCGTTGTTGTTGCTTTTTTTCTTGTCTGAATGTGACGCACTGTGATAATAAAACTTTCAGTGGATCCCAAATATTTTACAAGAGTAGAATTAAACAAAAAAATTCCAAATGGTTCCAACCTAGTTTTATTACATACAAGCTACATTGCCCGGCGTTGCCCTGGTGAAAAAAAACAGGACTGTATAAGGTGGAGATTAAAAAATTTATAAACTACACTTAAAAGAAAGCTATAAATCTAGATTAAGGATTTCAAAAATCGATAAATTTATTATTTAGTTATATTTTAAAGTGTGCAATTTACTTAACTGTCATACATCTTGAGTGACATAAATGCTTTCTATATATTATATTTTTTTATAATTTTCTTTAAAAGGTTTAGGAACAATCTTAATGAATAAATTAAACATAAAATGCATCGCTTATTGTCGTGAATGTTGTCTACCTGTGATCTACCTAGCTGGTAATTGGGAACCACTTGTTTGACGTAAATAAATAATCATAAATCATGTTTTTTACATATACAGAAACAGGATTCAGTGGCGTATGCATGGGGTGGAGGGAGAAGACGGGCATCAGACGCCATCCGAAAAGCGTTTTTCCTCAACGTTAGAGCACACTACTAAAGCAAAGTAAAGAAAAATGACTAGTAATCTTAGAGCAGTTTTTAATAAAATCACAGTTTATTAGTTATAGAAGGTATAGCAGAATTAGCGGTTAAACTAGGCCTATATATGAATTCCAACTCCACTTATGACAAGGCACAGTATTGAAATAGTAAAAAACAATGCAAAATATTAGGTGACCATACTACAATGCATTTCGAAACATGCAATAAAGGAGATAAACTGTCGATAAGCCTATATTCCAAAAGATAGAGGCTGCACCAGCCATCATATGCAATGTCATATTGACATTAAAGTCTTCTATTTCGTTTACAACATCGGCGTATATGTGTGTGAATGAGTTGGGGTTGGACAATGGAAAGGGATACTATTTACGTCGGCAATACATGCCAGAGGTCATATAGCAGATGTGGATAACAGTATCGTCAGCGCGTGGACAAAAACTGACTAAATATCGTAACGAAAATTTTGTTAGTTGTGAGAAATTTTATAAACAGTAACTTAATCTTGATGATGACAAAAAAATCCATACATTCATCTTAAAAGAAATAGCAGCCAATCACTAAACTTTCAAAAAAAGATATGTGACAAGATATGATTGTCTAGAAAAAAAAAACTTTCAACTAAATTATCCGGATCAGGTCACTTTATTTCGTGAAAGCGTCAGTATAAAGCGTGTCCCTTTGAAAACTTTACTGCTTTCTTTGATAAACAATTTATCACATTGAATTCAACAAATGCAACGCAGAGATATAAACAAACTACTAGTTTCATCCGCCATAATACTCCCATTAAAAGGTTTTGTAAAGATCATCAATGATAACAAAGATTAATAAGTTAATTTAGATAAAACCATGGAAAGTAATATTCTGCAGAGCTGGACACCTTTAAGAAAAAAGCTGTAGGCTTTTTTAAGAATAAACTAAATAAAGTCTTTTCAAGAAAAAGTATTTTTGAGAACAAAAGTTTTAGACTTTTCAAGAATAAAAAGTAATGTTTGCTTGTCCCGGATTTTCCCCTTCTTTAATATCATAATTCCCTACTTGTCTCTACAGTTTAGGGACGACACCTTTGGACTACGTTCTATTCCCTGTGTGCAACAACGTTAGGGGGCGTGTCTGCACCTTGTAATCGGACAAACGTAGTGTTATTGCAAAACTAAAAGCTAAATTATCATTCATGGATAAAGTTGTAGAGTTTGTTGATGCTCGTCAAAAGGATTCTGTAATGATGTCTGAAGTCGGTGATCTCCTTTTCGGTGACATCAGGACGGGGTCAAAAATAAAAAGCTCTTGTAAAAAAAAAAAAAACATGCTCGGTAACACAAAGAGTTCTTTTTCAATAGTTCCTGTAAGTATTGCTAAATTCATAGCCAGATAAAATGTGCGATTCTAAAAATGCCACACAGGCATTTAAAAAAAAAGTTAAAAGACACTCATTAATATTTCCACATTGGTCGCTATGTTACTGAAGGCGTCACCTATTTAATGTTTTGACGAAATGAAATAGTATATCCTTTTGTTCAGAACCAGAAACTTAATTTGAGCACTTGCTATGTGGACAAACTAGTTATTTCGATGCGGTAACATGATCCCGGTGCCCTCACAAGGGGAGGGCAGAGGGGAGCATATGCCCGGGGGCGACACTTCTAGGGGGCTGCATATATAGTCTAAATATAGCTCTAAACAAAGCAGTTACAGTATGCAAGGGGGCGTCGCTGACACTTTTGCCCTGGAGCGCCACATAGGCTTGTGAAGGCACTGATTCTATAATATGGATAAATTGAATTTCGTATTTGTTTGTGTGTGTCTAGTGTGAATGTCTAGGTCATAGGCTCTCAACCTTTTTCCGCTCACCCCCCCCCTTAATTTAAATAAACATAAATATAATTAATTTTTAAACAAATTTATTTGTATTAATAATTTAGAAATATAAGATACTTATTTAATAGCACTATATCATGTAATTTCTGTAATGATTAATATTTAACATATAAACTTCTTAAATGGATAAAACAATTAATGCAGGAAATGTTTATTTGCAACTGTTTAACGTAAATTATTTTAATCTTCTAATAATTAAATTTTGTTATGAATACCATAATGTTGAATGTATATAAAGAAATAATAATAATCAGTAATACTTGTTATATTGCGAAACAGAACTAGTATGGCATCAATATTGAATCAAATGTGGAAACATTTGTTAAAGGGAGATAAATAACCCGTTACATTTGAGCTAATATTTCTATATTTTTTGTTCTTTTATAAAAAAGAAATAAATGGCTAACATTTATAACTTTGAAATGATCAAACTGTAAAAAGTATTTGAAAATTGAATAAATATTATCTGACTAAAGAATTAATATGTATATGTCCAAGCATTAAAATAACTACCCAGTTTATATAATTACTACGTAACTATACCGCTTAATGGATGTTCATTTACATATTACCAATACAAAATAAATATCATTAATTTTAGCATATGTTAGGGCGACAGTTCGGTGAACCAACAATAGGACTAGCCGGCCGCATACCATATTTGCCAATTACTGACCCCTACTACATCGAAAAGTCATTGCGATTCCTATTTCTTATTGACAAGTCTTAACGTGAATGCTTGCATAAAAGGTCGACAAATAAAAAACATTTCCGGTCGAATTCAATCATTTGTTTCGAAACATGTCTGTGTGTTACTTTACTGGTTGTACTCAAATTTGTTGGGGATTAAAATGTATTTCATTTCCATAAGAACAATGTATTGTGAAAGTCAGAAGTGAAAAATCACCTTTTTAAAATATCAAACTTATTGCTAAATGCAAAGGAATTTTTGTTATTCGTTTTTATGAATTTACGCATTTTGTTTTTCAATAACCAAGAAAACGCAACTCTTGACTAATTTATTTTGTAAACAAATAAATATTTAACTTCACGCGACTAACACTTGAGTATTAGTTATCGCCTACTCACTTTCGATGTTAAAAACGGATTCCTCATAACTAATATTGTATCCTTTGTATAATTCTAAAGGACTAGAACTGGCCGTCGAGGTTGAAATCACTTGTCAAACACCAGCAAAAGTATGCTTTTTTTGTTATTAGTTTAAAAATAGAACAGGAAGTTCACGAACATTCGGGTTCAAAAGTTCACGCCTCATTAAGACTTGTCCATTAATTCTATAATATGTATCCCTACTGTTGGGGGATATAAGATATTTAGCAGCACTTACGTTTACATCATATTTCATCCAAAAACTAATCGCTTCAAATATCAGGTAGGCCTACGTTTGTACCGCCCACTTGCCCATCACCGCCCCCTCCAAACGCCCCCGTTGAGAACCTATGGTCTAGGTTTGGGATATCCAAACTACGGCCCGCGGGCCAGATGCGGCACGCAAGGCCCTCTCATCCGGCCCGTGGAGACCTCTTTATCTACGAAAAAAATTACTGAAATTTACCTGTATCCTGAAAAGATTATCCACCATTTACGTAGACGTTTTGTTGTTACTATTTCCACTACTACAGGTGTTCATGTGTAGTGTATCAATGTGTTAGTAAATAATAACTGAATACATTAATATAAAATAAATAATTAAAAGCAACATTCAGGGTTTGATTCTATTTTTTTGTTGGGATCTCAAGTGTGTCGTCGGCCCCCAAACATATGTTTCATAGTTAATGCGGCCCTCGGGCTGAAAAGTTTGGAGGCCCCTAGTCTAGGTGAACAGTTAAAATGTTTAAAATATTTAAAATAAACATATTAAAAGTGTGATTTAGTTATATTATTAATTACAAGCTAAATTTCCCGGAGTTGCGCGTAAGAACATTAAATAGGGCTGTATAAACTACAGATAAAAATTTCATAATTTACAATGAACAGAAATCTATAAGTCTAGATCTAGATTTAATAATTTAAAAAAAAATATTATTTACTGAGAACATTTTTTTATATTTTATAATTGGGTTAAAATTAGGCCAGTCTTTTTATTAAACAGAAATTTTCCCGTGGAAAAAAAAATATGGCCTTAGCAGCGTCTAAGCTTATACCGTAGCTACAATTACCAAGCTGCTGTTCTCTATGTGTTAAGTGTCAAGCGCTGACAATTATACATTAACACTGCTCCTTGTAATCGAACTCTCGTCAGAATTCTCGTTGTATTAATAACGTTGTGGCAATTTATACCGTTATATTACGTTACATAGTAATTCTATTGAAATACATCTTATCGCGTTCAATTTTTTGCACTTCATCTCATTACATTTAATTATATTGTAGTTATATAGAAATTCTAATCATCCCATTGCAATGTTTCACATTGCATGACATAGTATTGTAGTTCTATCAATATTCATCACTTTGCAACTCATCCAATTGTAATTCATTGCTTTGTAATTCTTCCCATTATCATTCATCCCACTGCGATTCATAGCATAACAAACCATTGCCTGGAAATCCATTGCATTGTAATTATATTGTAATTTAACTTATTACAATACATTTTTTGCAATGCATCGCCTTGCAACAAATTGCATTGTAATTCTATTAAAATACATTACATTTCAACTCATTCTATTGCAATTCATCAAATTGCAAATCATCATATTTTAATTTATTCAATTGCAAATGTTCTCAATATTTCTTTAGATTTTAAATAGGCCTACTTAAAATTTCAATATATATTATATGTTTTTTTTTATAGATTAATGTTTGAATCATACCGAGGGTTGATGATATGAGTTCTGCTAAGTTTTTCTATAATGGAATTTGAAACCCAAAAAATGTGCTTATATTTTATGTATACTGATATATTGAAACAAATAAACATAATAGTAAACTTTAACTGCATAAATGGATATGATAATATGTTAAACAACTCATAGAAAGAAAAGAATAAGTTGACTCCAGATTTACTTTACAGTACATTGTATATAAGACATCTAGACTCGTGATTGCTAAGTGGTTGTCCAGTTTTTATATATTCTGTTGTAAAACGTAAGACGGACCATATTGTGTTTGCCTAAACATAGAGAGTATCATAGAAAATGTGTTCATGCTAAGGGAAATATAATTTCTACAACTCCAAAACCCAATAAAAAAGTCTAACGTGCTCTTTACTCTACTTCCCCTCCTCCTATGTAAATCGGGTTTAAATAAAACTGCACTAACAATGTACGGCTTCAGGTTAGTTTTTATTCAATGAAGAAATAATATTAATACACGATGTCAAAGATTATAGAGTTTAATATATAACCAGCACATTACAAATCCTAAGTATTTATTATTTCCAGTAGATTTAAAAAAAGGACAAAACTAAAAAGTTTGACAATAAATCTAATATTTGAAAATGAATTTTATAACTGTATAATTAGAAATTGACATTAAAGTACGTATATTTTTTTAAATGCCAATACTTAACAATTATAAAAATATCGAATCGAACTTAAACTAAGGGAAGCTATTCATTAAACAATTAAGAAAGTTCTTTTTTTAAAGTTACCTCCCTAAAATGAAAAAAAAAGATGTGGAAAAGTATTTTATTCTAAAATATAAATTTTACATTCATAATTATAAATTTCACATTTGGTCAATTATTTATTTTTAATTTTAAGATGGCAATATTTTACTTTTATAAAAATATGGAGTCGAACATAATCTAGAAAGTATATTCATAAAAAAATTTTATTGCGTTATTTCTTTTAGTTATTGGACCATTAACCATGATTTGGGCTTTCGCAATAAATAATCTGTTTTAAAAAAGGTTATTTACATAGTTCCAAATTTACATTTTTAATTAAACTGGTAGTAACGTTTAGTTTAAGAATTCAGGTATTGGCTGCTAATGTTTACGTTGTAAAGTACTTTCTTCGTGTTTTAGCACCAATTTTAAATAATTGAACTATTTTGTGCAATGCCGGAATTAGACTCATTGAGGTCTTAAGTACTTTAAACAGTTTTAAAATTTATCCATTTTAATACCATTTCCAGGTCAGCTGTCAAAACCAGAATAGCGAAACGTGTTATTGTTTTTCGCTCCTCGTTTTTTTGTATACATAATTTGAAAAACAAACAGTCATAGTAATAAGCTTGAAATTTAAAAAAAATTATTAAACATAGACGGAGTTAAGGCGGGGGTTACCCCTCCTTACTCCGTCGCCCACAGAGATGGGGTGAGGCATTCGGCGATTGCAGTATCACTGAAAATCAATGGTTTACCCACTTCGCCAGCCTTGAGGCTCATAAGTAAGTAAGTAAAGTACCCTTTGGACCTGATCATAGAGCTGAAGAAGCAGCGTTCACCAGTTCCTGTGGCCACGGCATTCTAGGTGATGTGTGGCCAGCACAATGCAAGCCGCCATTTCTTTACCCCAAATAATGTCAGGTACACTCAGACTTAGGTACACCCTCAAATCCTGAGAACAAATCCTAGCCTCCACCTTGGATTCGAACCCAGGACCTTCGGATCTGCATTCAAACGTTCTGCCCTAGGCTACCGTGCCCTTCGAGGCTCTCTCCCTCTCGCTTTCTTTCATTTGCCTGCTCTACATTAATATGGAGGTAAAATGTTTAGCCTATGGTCGTAGGATGTAATAATATTTGTATCAATGGGGCGTCTTTTTCATAATGTGAATACAAATGAATTGACCTGAGATTAATTAGTTCAGACACTTAGTCACAGGCTTTAACATTTACCCATTTTAATTAGGCCTACATTACCTTAGTTAGGTCAGCTGCCAAAACCAGTCTAGCGAAACGTGTTATTGTTATTCACTCCTCGGTTTTAAGAAAATAGACTTTAGATTTATGGCAACAACTCGCGTTTTGTTTTAATCTTTCCTACTTAGAACATTAGACGTATGTCATTTGTGTTATGGATTATGTGTCTGTGCTAAATATCAAACGGTAGTCATATGCTGGTTACTCAATTTTTAAACCCCACTTTTTCCTTTTCACTATCAAAAATCGAGCTCCAAGCATTTGTAAGAACTCATAAGCACAGAGCCCTTTCATTTTTTTTCATGATTAAAAAGCAGATCCTTGCCCATCACCCCAATTGAGGAATGTGCCGTAAACCACAGATCTCCGGAATTCTCTGTCCTGAGCCATTCGCTTTCGTTGGCACCAGTTGCGGTTATTTTATTTACTTTTTTTTTTCAATTTTACAATCTAAGTGTATTTATTGACAAGTCTTAACGATTATGTATGCATAAGAGATCGAAGTTTAAAACATTTCCGGTCCCATTCGTTCATTTGATACAAATAGAACATGTCTTTTTGCTGCGCTACTGGTTGTTCAATAAGATGTAGTGGATTAAATTGTATTTCCTTTCCAAAAGATATTGCCAAAAGAAAACGATGAATTGTAATTTTAGACGTGAAGAATTACCTTATTACTTGATGCAAAATAATTTTCGTTTTATGTTTTTATGAATCTCCGCATTTTGTTATTTTAATAATCAAGGATGTAACTCTATACTAATTTATTTTCTAAACAAAGCTACATTTAACATAACACGACTAACATTTTGAGCATTAATTATCGCCTCCGCACTTTTGATTTTAATAACTAATCTTGTAGCCTTTGTATAGTTCTAAAATACTACAACTGGTCGTCGAGGGTGAAATCTATTGCCAAATACCAGCAAAAGCATGATTTTTTACCGCAAGTTCATAATCTCTTCTATTAGAAAAGGTCAATTAGTTTTAATAGTATCGATTTAGACTCACCTCTCTCCCTCTTTCTCTCTCTCTCTCTCTTACTAACGTATGCTAAATGTCTATATTGATGTATAATATTCGCTTTTAAATCACTAAAATAATGTAACAAAAACAATCAAGATCAGCAAGACACTTTTATTGTATAACATTCAATGTTTAATGCAAGGACAAAATTGTAATTAATGTTTCTTTAGAAGTATTGGTGTTGACAACTTATTTCCATTGTCCTTCATTTGTAGTCTAGATCTAGTTCTTCACGCTTGCAAATAAATAAAAATAGCTAAATGTTTACAATACACAGCGCACTTTTATAAAATTAATTTACTTTTTAAGGATGTTTTGATAGGGATTTAAATGTAAATTTGCTTAGGATTTAGTGATGTAGTTGCTTTTTAGTAAGAGTAAGTTTGAACATTTTTTTGCTGTGAGCAAAGTTATTAGTCATTGTGCTGAATAATGTTTAAATAGTATTTATAACATTAGAATTTCATTGTAAATGGATCTAAAATACACAGACTCAGTGGCGTATTTAGGCATGTTCCACGTGTTCCATTGGAACAGGGGCCCTTACATCAAAGGGGCCCCCACACATCCCCCCAAAAAAATGTTTTAGTGACATCCCCATTCTTTCGATGAAAATGTAAAATAAAATTCCTTTGTACCCCTACAATTTAAAGCGTTCCAGTGCAACCAAGCTAAGTGCAACATAAAATGTATGATTTTACAGAATGTAACATGAATCAACGGCCCTTTTCTATGGTATGTGAAAGGCAGGGGCGAGACCACGAGGGGCCCCCACATAAATTTGGGAACAGGGCCCCCAAAATCCGAAATACGGCCCTGGGCTATCTAGTCAAGTCACTAATAGGCTCACATCGTCTATTATCTATGTTTATGATAATAATAAAATAGCCTATTTTATTTAACAGACATAATACAGCTTAAATCTTAATAAGACTTAAAACACAAAACATCATTTTAAAAACCTCGAGCCTATATGAAACTTTATTAATACAGCGACCATTGTACTTGTACACCACTACACAAAATAAACAAAAATCAAGTGCTTTTTGTCATGTGATTGCAAACGCCCTATTGTAATGCGTTGATGGAATGTATGATTTATTATAACATGTGTAGATGTTATAGTCTACACAAGGATTGATTCAGGTGTGATCCACGTGTAGTTAAATGTTTAAATGTTTGGCTAGGGCGTTCACCAGTTTCTGTGGCCAAGGCATACTGGGTGAATATGTGGCCAGCACAATGCACATCCGCCTTTACTTTACCACAACTAAGGTCAGGTACCCAACAGGGCTGGGTAGACCCAGGGCCACCCTCCATACCCGAAAACGAATCCTAGCCTTCACCAAGATTCGAACCCATTACCTTCGGTACGCCAGCCGAACACGCTGCCTTAAGGTCATCGTGCTCCCCAGGCCCAAGCATATTACCTTAGAATTATTTACGGATCTCAGGGGGGTCACCTTTTTCTATTTATTTACTCTCTTAATGATCTGATGTGGGAAATCATAAGGTATTCTGGTAAAATTATTATTATTCTACAGCCTTCATTGGCGCATTTATAGTTCACTGCTTTATATTAATGCTTGTATTATGTTGTTAACTTAAGATGCGTTAAATGGCTATGATGCATTGACATAAATTATAACTGTTTATGTTACTTCTTTAATAGCCTCAGGTTGGAAATTTTAATAGGATTGATTGTGGTTGGGATTTGAGTAGGTTTTGTGTAAGATTTTAGTGCGAATTTCTTAGGATCTATTTGGAAAAGATTTTAGTTGGATTTTAGATTTGAGTTTGATTTGTGTGTTGTTGTTTTTTTTTGCTATGTTCTAAGTCGTTTCTTATGTGCTGAACAATTTTTAAACTGTGTGTTGACTTCTGAGCATTTGAGTTATATATTATTTTTATGTAAATAAAGTTATATTGTTTATAGCGTTCATTTAAAATTGTGTTATCTTTCCATGTTTGTGTCGTGCTGTGTAGTTAGTTAGTTGTAGCCTTAATGTAACTGTAGTTTCATTTGTAGACAGCCACAGTCTTCGACCTTAGGCTCTGTTTGCCGAGGTTGCACAGAACTAGAGCTCTGTCCCATCCATCCCATTTTATCCTTATTCTCTCTTCTTGTATTTGCATATCTTTATCTCTTCTCTCTTTCTTACCCACACCCCTTACATTTGTAATAATAAACCATAACTAGATCGTCAGACCACCAAGTCTTTCTTTTTATTTCTACGGAAGGAAAAGTTTTAAAAGAAGAAAACTCACATGGCGATGTCTCTGAAATCAATCAAAATAAAATAGAATTTAAAAAATCTACAATTTTATAATGTTTTCAATTACTTGTATGCGTTTTTTTAGAAACCAGATTCAGTAATGACAAACAGCTATATTATGCGTGTGATGTTACTATATATAATGTATGCATGTAAAATGTTTACCTCCCTGCCTCCAAATAATCCTATATAACGGTGATGCCCTGAATTGGAAGAATAAATACTTTAAAACTAATCTTTTAATGTAACAGATAAGGACATAATAAAACAGAAAAAACAAACAGAAAAGTAAAGGGGTTACTTTTTTATGCGTTGTCTTTCTGACTATTTTTAATGACTAGCTAACTAATATTAAAAAGAGAACGATTGTATTACCTGGTTCAACATAACGTCCCATAGGTCCACCAAGACCTAACCCTAAAACAGAAAAAACAAACAGAAAAGTAAAGGGGTTACTTTTTTATGCGTTGTCTTTCTGACTATTTTTAATGACTAGCTAACTAATATTAAAAAGAGAACGATTGTATTACCTGGTTCAACATAACGTCCCATAGGTCCACCAAGACCTAACCCTAAAACAGAAAAAACAAACAGAAAAGTAAAGGGGTTAATTTTTTATGCGTTGTCTTTCTGGCTATTTTTAATGACTAGCTAACTAATATTAAAAAGAGAACGATTGTATTACCTGGTTCAACATAACGTCCCATAGGTCCACCAAGACCTAACCCTAAAACAGAAAAAACAAACAGAAAAGTAAAGGGGTTACTTTTTTATGCGTTGTCTTTCTGGCTATTTTTAATGACTAGCTAACTAATATTAAAAAGAGAACGATTGTATTACCTGGTTCAACATAACGTCCCATAGGTCCACCAAGACCTAACCCTAAAACAGAAAAAACAAACAGAAAAGTAAAGGGGTTACTTTTTTATGCGTTGTCTTTCTGGCTATTTTTAATGACTAGCTAACTAATATTAAAAAGAGAACGATTGTATTACCTGGTTCAACATTACGTCCCATAGGTCCACCAAGACCGGGGTTTCCTCTTTCACCTGATGATGTCGACAAATAAATGGCATTAATGTCACGGAGGGTCCTAAGATATTTAATTGCCCATTTATAAAGTATGTATTTGAGCCCATTTATAAAGTATGTATTTGAGCCCATTTATAAAGTATGTATTTGAGCCCATTTATAAAGTTTGTATTTAAGCCCATTTATAAAGTATGTATTTGAGCCAATTTATAAAGTATGTATTTGAGCCCATTTATAAAGTATGTATTTGAGCCCATTTATAAAGTATGTATTTGAGCCCATTTATAAAGTATGTATTTGAGCCCATTTATAAAGTATGTATTTGAGCCCATTTATAAAGTATGTATTTGAGCCCATTTATAAAGTATGTATTTGAGCCCATTTATAAAGTATGTATTTGAGCCCATTTATAAAGTATGTATTTGAGCCCATTTATAAAGTATGTATTTGAGCCCATTTATAAAGTATGTATTTGAGCCCATTTATAAAGTATGTATTTGAGCCCATTTATAAAGTATGTATTTGAGCCCATTTATAAAGTATGTATTTGAGCCCATTTATAAAGTATGTATTTGAGCCCATTTATAAAGTATGTATTTGAGCCCATTTATAAAGTATGTATTTGAGCCCAAGTCAAAAGGTCGTACCTCAAAACTGATGTTTTTAAAATCGCAATTAAAGGGTCAAAATGCAATGAAATAGTTAAAACTTGGACGTAATTCACACCAAACATGGACAACGAGATAGCATGAGATAGCATTTTGACCTAGGTTGATTAAAATATGCCTCAAAACGATTTTTTTGATGAGAATGTTGCTTTTTTTTGCCGGTGATTCTAAGTGACTCATTACATGCAATTTTTCCAGACTTGATTTCAATAACCTAGGAGCTTTATATGTATCTCAAACTCATTTGGTGAAAACAAGACGCCCTTAAATAACTATTTGCCACAAGGTTTGCTCAAATTGATGCAGGGGTAATTTTTTTACAAGGGTTTAAAAAAAAAAGTGTTGCTTAGGACAATTGTTGTCATTTCAAGTGAGTGGAGTTTATGCTCCTAAACCCCCTCTTTTGCAACTCCTATGCTTGTAATACTCTTGAATATCATAAATATAGGCTATGGAGATATGTTTGTTAAATTCTTGAACAAATCCATTAAGAATTAGTATGTTTTTTTCTGAAGTCAATTTTTTTTTGTCATTTGTCCTAAGTGACACCAATATTTCTATAGCAGCCATTTGTTTTGTTTCGCGTTTTTCGTCACTGTGTTTTTTCCAGTGTATAACTTATCTTTCCACTATTTAAATCATGTGTAGGAAGGTTCTGACAATAATTAAGTGCATTTTTACACCTCTCTGTGAATATGAAATATTTTCCCTTGAAAGAGCACCTTTTGACTTGGGCTCATTTATATAAAACTATGAAATCTTCTAAAATACACTTCACGACAATGATTGTCATACTCATTATTGTTTTGGTATTGGGAGGGTGTATAAAACCGAATCCTCCCTGCTTTTCAAAATACATAGAAAAAAAAAACATGTTAAAACTACAAATAAATATATGCTTATGTAACACTACCCACCTCCCCCCTCTCTTTAAATTATTTGCCACATTTTCTCTGGACATTTGCTTTGTGTAAAGCACCAACTTACAAATTATGGACAAACAAATGTTTACATTAATACCAGTAGGACAATATGTTCGTTTGAAAAGTTTACTTATTTAACTAATTCATTTTGTTTACTTTTAGTATAAAAAGAATCAAAAATGAAATTTCAATATTTTCAAAGAATATTCTTATAGATTCCAAGTCCACTAACCATGGACTTTATCTGATCATTATTTGCCTTTCTATAGTTTTTGTTATGTGGTGGAGGTTCGCTCTCACAAATATTGTTCATAAATTAGTCAAATCAAAGATAGTTTAGTAAACTAGTAGATCAAAATGAAAACATTACACCTCAGTTTTTTATTGGTTGCAAAAAGTGTCTTTTTTCTAATAAGTAAAAAAACACCACCAAGCAATGTTCGAGTATCCACTATCCACCAGCAATGATTCACGTATTATAAATGTAATATTTGCACCCGGCTTACCATTCACATGCGAATCTAGGAACCCTCTTTCCTATCTTCGAACAACGTCATACTAAAAGTTAATTATTCAAGACTATAATAGTTGGGCAATGCCATCTATTAATACGAGTCTCACTACTGCGTTGTAAAACATATTGAGTTTATATACAAAGACTGTATCAAATAATTATAGACTTTGTTAGGGTTTGTCAGCGACTAATGTGCTAAATGTTTTTCTATTATTTTATTTTTTTTTAATAGAATAATTACCTTTTTGTCCTGGTATTCCTGGCCGTCCATACGGACCTAAAAAAGTTAATTCATATTAGCAATAGAAAGCTTTATATATAATAAACTACAAATACAACAATAAGCTACTCTGGGAGTCAATAATACATACAAATTAACTACAACGACTCGCAATGTTCGTTTATTCTTCTTTTTATATCGGACAAATAGTCAATTTTTTTATATTTTATCAAAAAATTTATTATTTTTATTTTGTTTTGATTATAGTGTTGGCTACGATATGATAGTCACTTCAAGAGCGCACATCAATTATTGTTCAACATGCAGCTGCTTTTGTACATTCATCAACTATTTACTGTAATGCTCTGCTAATCGGGATACCCGACGATGAAGTCGCCAAATTGCAGCTTATTCAAAACAATGCCGCATGGCTGGTCATGTGTTATTCAAGGCGTGATTTAGCGACAGCTCTCCTGCGTCGGCTCCATTGGCTCCCGTGAGAGCCAGAATTGATTACAAAGTGGCAGTCATTTGCCATTAGTGCTTACATAGCAAGGAGATGTCGTCCTATCTCAAATAACTAATCAAGCCATATATTATGTTCCGCTACTCGTTCTGCCGGCTCCTTACTTATGGGGTGCCCCGGTTTTCTCTCAAAACCGTTGGCCTTGTAACTTTCACAATATCTGGACTTAGGATGTTAAACGAAAACCGGAATACCAAATTTCGGTTTGTTGGTTGGAAGGTCGGCCTAATCATTACTTCAAGTAGCACAGCCTTTTATTTTGTTCTGATGTAAATATTTTTAATAAATAATGTTTAATTCGCACAAAAACAATTCTTGAAATGTCTTGCTAACACTATTTAGACTTAGATATTGTGTTTCTTTTTTTCTAAATACTAACTATGGCTTGCAATAAAAACAATATTCAATAACAATGTTAAGTTATAGTTACAATTATTTGTGTGGGAAAATTTTGAAAAAACGTCTCTAACGATGGCTCCTTGTAAACTATGTTCCCAACAGATAAGCCGGAGCGGTGGCAGTAGGCCAGTAGGCCTACCACTGCATTCCGTACGCATCTGGGACTAAGCATCCTGGATTAACATCGTCATCCTTTTCATATGCTTCTTAATAGTATGGTCAACGACAATCGGAAATTTAATTGTCACCATTGAAAGCTATTATTGGTTTTAATCAATTAGCCCAGATTTTTTTAGTTCTAAAGAATATTATGGTAAAGTGTAAAAATCATATTGTATTTAAACAAATCGACCTCTTGAATGCCCTGCAAACAATAATTAAATTTGATCTATTTTTCACATATACCTACAAAACTACGCACATTTGGCTTTTCCGGCCTGTAACTTGTGACATTGCGCGTAACATTTTGTTATCTAACACAAATAAATCATTCTTAGTTCTAGTTGCAATGTGTCCTAGCAGCGTAGCGAAGGTCTTGGGTTGTAATCCTGGTAAAGCCCAGGATATGTTCCTAGTTTTTTTTTGGTTTCCCTTGAGTCTACTGACCTATGATGTGGTACTACATTAGTTGGGGTAAGGTAATCTTGGTGGGGATTTCTGCTGGTCCTGTGAATCAATCCGGCGTGAAGGGCTACATTTGTGTTTGTTTCCTTACTATTTTTAATGACTAGCTAACTAATATTACCAAGCAGTTGACACAAGAATAACGATTGTATTACCTGGTAAACCAGCAGAACCGTCGTTTCCTCTTTCACCTGTTGATGCCAACAAAGAAATGACATTAATTTCACGAAAGGTCCTAAGATATTTAACAGCCCATTTTTAAAATATGTATTTATATAAAACTGTGAACACTTCTAAAATACATTTCACGACACAGACTGGCAATCTCTATCTTTACCTTTAAATTATTTATTATTTGGATTGTTTTCTCGATTGTATTTGGTATTGGGAGGGTGGATAAAACCGAACCCTCCCTGTTTCTCAAATACATAGAAAAACATAACGTGGCGAAAACTACAAATAAATATATGATTATGTTACAATACCCTTCTCCCCCCCTCTCTTTAAATTCTCTGCCACATTTTCTCTGGACATTTTTTGTGTGTATAGCACCAACGTACAAATTATGGATAAACAAATAGTTACATTAATACCAGTAGCACAATATGTTAGCTTGAATAGTTGACTTACCTAATTCATTTTGTTTACTTTTAGTATAAAAAAAAGGATCAAAAATAAAATTTCAATATTATCTTAAAATATTTTTAAAGATTCCAATTCCACTATCAATCGACTTTTTTAGGATCATTATTTGCCCGTTTATAGTTTTTGTTATTAGGTAGAGGTTTACTCTTACAAATATTGTTTATAAATTAGTTAAGTATAGGATATTTTAATTAACTAGTAGATCAAAAGAAAAACATAACCCCTCAATTTTTCATTGGTTTCAAAAAGACTTAGTTTATTTTTCTAATAAGTCAAAAACACCACCAAGCAACTTTTGAGTATCCACTATCCACCAGTAATGATTCACGTATTATAAAGTAAATATTTGCAACCGGCTTGCCATTCACTAGCGAATCTAGGAACCCACTTTCCATTTATCTATTCGAACAACGTTATACTTAAACTTAATTATTCAAGACTATAATAGTTGGGCAATGCCATCTATTAATACGAGTCTCACTACTGCGTTGTAAAACATATTGAGTTTATATACAAAGACTGTATCAAATAATTATAGACTTTGCTAGGGTTTGTCAGCGACTAATGTGCTAAATGTTTTTCTATTATTTTATTTTTTTAAATAGAATAATTACCTTTTTGTCCTGGTATTCCTGGCCGTCCATCCGGACCTAAATAAGTTAATTCATATTAGCAATAGAAAGCTTTAGATATTTATTCAAGGCTTTAACAGCTGGGCAATGCCATCTCTAAATACAAGTCCTATTCTTGCGTTGTAAAACATATTGATTTTAAAATCTAAGACTGTACCAAAAAATGTATGGACTTTGTTAGGGTTTGTCAGAGACTAATGTACTAAATGTTTTTCTATTAAAACTGTTTAAACAAATAAAATGATTACCTCTTGGTCCTGGCAGTCCTGGCATACCTAATAATGTTTGTTTATATTATTAATAGAAAGTTTTAGATAAAATAAACTACAAATACATCAACAAGCTACACTGGGAGTCAATAATTTATACAAATTAACTACAACGACTCGCAGTGTTTGTTTTTAATCTTTTTTAAATCGAACAAATATTGGCAATTTTGTTTATATTTAATCAAAGAGTATATTAATATATTTATTTCGTTTTGGGTGTTGGTTACATATGATAGTGACTTCAAGAGCGCACATTAATTAGTGTTCAACATGTAGCTGCTTTTGTACATGCATCAACTATTTATTGTAATGCTCTGCTAATCGGGATACTTGACGATGAAGGCGCCAAAATGCAGCGTCTTCAAAACAATACCGCATTGCTGGTCATGTGTAAGTCATGGCGTAATTTTAGCAACAGTTCTCCTGCGTCGGCTCCATTGGCTCCCGTTAGAGCCAGAAATCATTACAAAGTGACAGTCATTTGCCATCAATGCTTACATAGCAAGGAGATGTCGTCCTATCTCAAATAACTAATCAAGCCATTTACTATGTTCTGCACCTCGTTCTGCCGACTCCTTACTTATGGGGGTGCCCCGTTTTTCTTTTAAGACCGTTAGCCTTGTAGCTTTCACAATATCTGGATCCTAAGTATGAAATCAGCTTCCCATCCAACTCAGGCAAACAAGTTAAATCGTTTTTAGCTTTATATTTTTTAACCTAGAGATTATATCCATGTTCTACATTGTTTGTTTCTAATATTAAATGCACTCTGAGGTTACATTATGTTTGTTGGCAGCACTATACAAAATAAATTGTTATCAGTAGCGTACCGAGGGCTGGTGTCACCCGGTGCGGTAAACTTTGAGTGTCACCCCCCCCCCCGCGACTTTCACTATATGTTTCATCTCCTTAAAACAAGCCTACAGTTCAAATATGACAAAAAACTATAACAATATTAATTTAATTTTAGAAAGTAAAAGCAATTAACATCTGAAACAACCGTACGGTTAGTCATTTTTACTTTTAACGTACTTTATTTAAATTTTTCCTTTCCTGCTCTTCAAAACTGCAAACTTGTCAATCACCTCATCAAAATCTATATCATAATAATATTATTCATAGTGTCCCTTTCAATCGATAACATAGCCAGATCAGAAAGTCTTGACTATCCCAAGTTGTATATCTTTATTAGATGTTCTGTATGTTGTATTAAGTAAGTTGTTATGGTAGGCTAGGTAAGTTCATCGATAAATACTACATGTTCCCAGATGATTAGTTAAAAATATTCAAGTAAGACTTGACCTTCTGTTGCATTTGATTGAAAAAAATACCTTCAGCAAAAAAGAGCTGGTGACAATTATTGACTAAGTGTTACAGGTAGACCGACGGTTGGCAACCTACGGTACGCGGGACAAACTTGGCACGCAGGGCTATTTTCAATGGCACGCATTTTATGTCTTTTCTAAAAGAAAATGAGAGGATAAATTTGAGGTTTTTGGCACGCTAAATGATTTTTGAATTCAACTTTGGCACGCCATTATCAAAAGGTTGCCGAACCCTGCTGTAGACTACTGAGACCAAATTAGTTTTTAGCAATATTCGTAATATGTATAGCTTAGGTAGTCTTTGTTGCTTGTATTTGGCTGAATAATGAGCATAATTTGAGTTATACATGGTATACCTGGTAGACCTGGTGGACCTCTCAAGTCTTCTAACCCAGACGCAATGCTCTTTGTAGCGATTGTATTTAGTGCAGTCTACTTCGCGACAGCGATTGAATATGACACGTTTTTCTTGGAGCGGTTGAATGTGGCGCTGTGTACTTGGCAGCGGTTAAGTATGACATGTTTATTCTTGGCAGTGGATGAATATTATTATGGCGCATCGTTCTTTCTAGTAGTTGAATATGGCGCATTTTTCTTGGCAGGCGTTGAATAATGGCGCATTATTTTTGAAAACGGAAAAAAAAACTGCTCATGCCAGAAATTTTTTCCTTTTGTAAACTTCAGAGTTTACAACTAATGACAAGCGCCATCTCACGCGACATTAGACGGAACAAAACCAAAGATAAAAACAAGTAGTGAATTACGTTATTTGTAATATCATGTGTTTTTATTTATAGCGTTATTGATTAAACATGAAAATATTTTCATTATATGACTGCCACTGGGCAAGTTGGATGCTACACGATAAAGAAGCAACTAGAACGGTGAGAGAGAAAGTTCCAAACATTAAGTCTTTAAAACAGATATTGCCTTTCAAATAGTTCATGTATAATAGAAAATTGTGTAAATCAAAGTACAGATACCTGTTTCTCCGCTTTCACCTCTGGGCCCATGCATCCCTGTAAAAGTATAGTAAGGTGATAATTAAACCTCGCCGCGATAAGAAAATGGTCATGCCAGGAAGTATACAGCTCAGAATCTACATCAGCTTAGATCTACAGTCTCACGCTTCTTCTCCAAACGGTACCTTTGGTCGTATCGTAAACCTTCATAATCAAATCATTTGGCTGGTAAAACAGCGTTCACCAGTTACTGTGGCCACGGCATACGAGGGGATCTGTGGCCAGCACAATGCCCAGCCATTTTTACTTTACCCGAATTGGTTTCCGATACCCTTCAGGGGCACCCTCAAGTCGCGGGAAAAAATCCTAGCCTGAACCAGGATTTGAACCCAGAAACTTGTGATCACTATTAGAACACACACTGGACTACCTAATAAGCACATACAACATCAACATAACATACAATGGATCCCAGGACATATTGGCATACCAGGAAATGAAAAAGCTGACAGACTGGCTAGAAAGGGAGCTAGCATGGACCAATATGAAAGACCTGTCAGTTACAATACAGTGTGCAATATGCTAAAAAAAACAACTTTAAAAAGGAATGGCTAAATCAATGGACTCAGGGAACAAGTGGAAGAAAAATGTACAAATAAATGACTCAGCCCAACAAACAAGCAACATAAAGTTCCTCCCCCGCAAAGAACAATGCATTATATTCCAGTTGAGAACAGGTCATATATCACTCAACTCACACCTAAATAGAATAAAACGAAATCACCCACCTAACTGCAGACTTTGCCCCTTCCCACAAGAAACTGTAGACCACTTCCTGCTTGAATGCCCTGAGCTAACCTACCTCAGATACACTCTGCTCCCCCCTCAACCTACCTTTACCAACACACTATATAGCAGTATTGAACAACTGAAAAAGACATGTAAATATGTTTGTCTGGCATTGACTGCAAGAGAGCAAACAGCTCTGCAGACTGGCTAAAAGAAGAAAATACCTTCATCTGGTGGAGGCCAAGTTCAATAAATTTAAATCCGTCTTTTCCTACGGGATAACTTTCTAAACGTTTATTGCTCAACTTAATTATTTATAGCTAAGAACGGCTTTGTTCCTATTATGTGGCTAAATAATGGAAATAATTAAGTGAGTAAATATTGTATTACTAGAAATAGCCCTCGGGTAAACTACGGGGGTAAATAAATTCATTTTATGTGTTTTTTATTTTTTTTATAATTTTTTTGTTGTATATTTGATTTGCTTTTTTTAAAAGTCAGGAAATAGGAGCTGGAAGTAAAGTTGCCCTACGTTATGGTTTTAAATATAAGAAATGACGATTCTAATTGGTGATATTTAATTTTATTTTTTTCGAATTACTGAGATAAATAAAACATAAGCAAAGATTACTTTAACTGTCTTTTTTCACTGTAATAAACTCAGATGAACTTTTACTTAAAAGTAATATTGAGTATAATTTATTGTTCACCAATAGTAGTAGTTTGTCAAATAGTGAGTTTGGTTCACTATTTTACTTGTGGCAATTGTTGCTCCCCCCTCCCAAACTTTACACTGGTGGCCCTTTCCCCATCCCCTGTCTTGCCATATTTCGCACTCCCCGTCTCCCTATTAGCAATGCTCCAACACTGAGTCAAGGTGAATAGTGTTCACTGGGGGATATTGTGTGTATGGGGCTACTCTCCTTTTCGGTATACAGTTTAGAGTGTGACTGGAAAGGGAGGTCAATACCTAGAGGTTTTAGAATGAGCTGAGTGCATATGGGGTATAAAGATTTAATAGTTAAGATTGATGTATAACTTATAAAATTGTATTGGATTGTCCTGTATTAATAATATTTTCACTTATTATTTTGTGCGTTTTATGTATAATAATTCTATACCTTGTTCTAAAAATATTCCTTGTATAGATTTAATATTCGACTTCAATTGTATTTCCATGCTTTGCAGTCTTTTGTTCCAATCAATTGTTAATTATTATTTTTCACATTCCTCGACGAAATGTTGAGTAGGTGGTTGTTGATGTTTAGTGTGCGATCTTGAATTGGACGTCGCCATGGTCGAGTGACTTGGACATTGATACACGTTATGTGTGACGACCGGAGATCACCCGGACCGGACATTGATGAGTGTTATGTGTGACGACCGGAGATCACCCGGACCGGACATTGATGAGTGTTATGTGTGACGACCGGAGATCACCCGGACCGGACATTGATGAGTGTTATGTGTGTTGATTAGAGTTCAGGAACCGGACCTTGATAGTGTGTCAGCGAAGGAGAGGATACATTTGTACTGTGTTGATGCAATGTTATAAGCGGTCCTCTTATTATAGTCTGTGATATTACGTCATCTGTATGTACTCTCAAAACCAAGTCGTTAAGCGTTCCAATAAACAGACAGATTTCTTTGGGCTATCATTATATAGAAGATATATATTTGTTTGATTTTATGACTGGACAAGATTACTCACCAGGAAGACCCGGTGGACCTCTCAAGGGTCGTAGCTTAGATAGTCTTGGTATTCCCATAGATGACGTACTTCCAACATCACCTTTAATACAGTACAAGGTATTACATTGTCGTAGGTAAACAATTGAGCACATTAATAACAAAAAGCAGCAAAATAGAAAAATATTACCAACTACTTTATACGTATCTTTAGAGCAGAGGTTCCCAAACTGTGCGTCGCGACCCCCTTGGGGGTCGAATGACCATTTCGCGGGGGTCGACAAAGACCTTCGGAAATGTATGTTTTCGATGGTCTTAGGAGTCGAAACACAGCTCATCTTTCCGTCTCCAAGCGAGTCCACCGAAATGCAGATACATCCACATACTACGTGCAGGCTACTTGGTGTAATGACATCAATACAGGTGTATGTGACAAGGTCGGCACCATAATGCACGTATGCGGGCCAGTAACACGTGTGTAGAGAGTTGTGTTAAAAAAAAGTATTCTCTGTTTAAAGCAGCCATTGTGTTAAAAGCAGTAGTATTGGCAATAAAACGACCGACACTTCATGAATATTTTGGAATTTAGTGTAGATTCTCTTCGGTCTGGATTTCAACACAATTAGTGACCAAATGTAATCGGAGCTCACTGTATGATATATGAACAAATATTAGCAACGAATACTTTGCCACACCAGTTAAAAAAAGTAATAAAAAGCGTAATAGGTTGCGCCCTTTGGTAAAGTCAAGCTTTGTAAACAGTCGACTATTTTCGCAATTATGTAACGAGTATGATGCTCCGAACAATGCTTGCTATTTCATACTTGTGAGATGATTGTCGAGAGAAATTAAAACTTGTTTTTTTTTAGCTTCATGGTGAACTAGTTTTTTATATATTATACCAGAAAGCAAGACTGCTCTTTGAAGCACTTTTCGGTGATAAAAGTTAACTGCAGACAATAACTTACTTGGTTGACATCATTGTCCTCTAGAATGAGTTAAATTTATCACTGCAAGGAGGAAAATGTAACATGCCTTAATTTATCTACAAAGATCCTATCATTCCAAATGAAACTTTAGCCTTTGCATAAAAAATTTGTTAAAAATGAAATGTCGGTCTACATGCTGTCTACTTCAGGCCCCACGAAGAAGGTGTGTGTATGTGTGCAACTATTGCGCTGATCCGGGGCCCATGAAAGCTTATCTTTGTAATATTATTTGTAAGATCAATACTGAAGTTTAAGAAAAGTTACATTAATTTAAATTAAAAACTGTACTTGATTAAAGTTTGTGAATAGGCCTGTAAGGTTGTGAATAATATTCTAATGGTAAATCTTATGACAATTTAATAAAATGGTCCACAGACATTTTAAAATATTCCTGGTTTCTATAAACGTACGTAATGCAAATAAATAATCTAGATATGACTAGTGTTGGTAAGCAGGGCTGCGGAGTCGGTAGATAAATGTTCCGACTCCGACTCCAACTACTAATTTTTTTTACTTCCGACTCCGATTTCGACTCCCCGACTCCGACTCCTCTGTATTAATATGCGAATGTATTTTGTACATTCCTTGAAGGAAAGAAAGGCAACATACATCTACGAGTCATTACCACAGGACTACTGGCTGGAAAGCCAACAGTCTACTGTATTTAATTTTAAATATTCATGGGTCCCCTAAACTCTTGAGGGCCGCGGTAGGGCGTACCGGCTGTACCCCCCTCTCGTGGGGCCTTATTAGTAGAGGTGACGATCGTCGACTCCAAGGGGCAAACGGTTAATCCCTTACCAGTGAGAGGCTAGGTTACACATGGGCGCTGCGTTCCCTGTAACAGCAGAACTAGGGATGTTAAAACCTAAAACCGGTTATCGGTTCTATAAAACCGGTTTAAAACCAGATTTCGGTTTCCCCCTCCCCCTCACCCCCCGTGCAATGTCTTAAGTCACATGCCGGAACAGCCAAATGTGCGTAGTTTTGTAGGTATATTTGAAAAATACTTCAAACTCAATTAGTGATTGCAGGGCATTAAAGGGGTTGATTTGTCTGAATAAAATATGAATTTGTTCTCTTAATAAAATTCTTTAGAACTAAATAAATTATGGGCTAATTGATTAAAACCGATAATAGCTTTCAATTTTTCAATAAAGATAATCAAATTACCGATTATCGTTGACCATACTACTAAGAAGCATGTGAAGAGGCATATATTTATGGTAACTTGTAAAATAATGTGTTGAAAAAGAATCTAAAGAATGTGTATTTAATAGTGCCGTTAATAATAAAGCACAGACGCGGTGTTTTGAAAATCAAAACCGGTTTTCAGTTTGAAAACCGGAATCCGGTATTCCGGTTTTCGTTTAACATCTTTAAGCAGAACACAACACTATGAAAAGTATAAATATTGCCACAAGTAGCCTACCGTATTTAGGATTGTGGGGGGCCCTGTTCCCAAATTTATGTGGGGTGCCTGTTCCCAAATGTATGTGAGGTCCCTCGTGGTCTCTCACTGCCTTCCACATAGGGCCTACCTCAGAAAAGGGCCGTTAATTCATATTACATTTTGTAAAATCATACCTTTTATGTTGCACGTAGCTTGGTTGAACTGGAGCGCTTTAAATTGTATGGGAATAATCGAATTTTATTTTACATTTTCGACAAAATATGGGGATGTCACTCAAGCATTTCTTTTTGGGATGTGTGGGGGCCCCTTATGTGTGAGGGCCCCTGTTCCAGTGGAAAATGTGGAACATGCCTAAATACGACACTGATTGCCGCTCCTAATTGTGCGTTGCGTGCGTAGCGCATTTATAAGTCATAAAGGCGGCATTTTTTTTGTAGGCCTATTGAACGCAAATTACATTATGGAAAGAATCGTAAATATGTAAAAGCCTCTTTAGGCCTCTAATAAAGGTATGGTTGTACACTAGTAGCTTAATTAAGATGCGTTTTAGTTAGGACCTATGGCCTAGGCCTATAGCCTACTAAGGCAGTGTTTAGCATTCCGAGAAAACCGCGCGTGCCATGTCATAGCATTGCCGTTGATAGGGATTTGGGGGCCCGGGGGGCTTGGCCTCTTTAGGGGCCCCTGCATTTTGACATTTGACATTAGGCCTATGACATAAGAAAAAAACAATTCGGACACTAATTTGGGGGCCCCCCTCAAGAAGGGGCCCGGGGGTCTTTCGAATTTTGACCCCCCCCCCCCCCAGCTACGTCACTGCTGTCCTAGCATTTGAAATCATTACAAACAATGTGAATGGTAATTAGTAATTTGGGCACTTGTATAGCGTCATCAATACCGGCGCCGAGCAATCTATATGACGTTCAAATTAGTTCAAAAGACTTTTTTTTGTGTGTCGACCCGCTTTAGTATGACAATAGGGATAGGATCTTGAGTATGGATGGGGACTTAGAGGAAGAAACAGATATTTTACTTTCTCATTTCACTTATTTCTGTAGGCCTATTGTTCGGTTGAATAAAAAAAATGAAGCCCTGTCTTTTTCCAATCTAAATTTAGTAGGAGTCGTAGTCGGTGCATTATTTGCCGACTCCGACTCCAGGTACCCAAATTTCTTCCGACTCCGACTCCTCGACTCCGACTCCACAGCCCTGTTGGTTAGAAGGATCGAACCAGCACTTTTTTTTCTCATGCGGCTCCTGGTCTACTGTTCTCTTTTAAAAACAAGACATTTAAGCAGACAAAATAATAACCATGATAAATTCTGTGAAATAACACTTTCACATTAGAGACCGACCGATATTCGGTTTCTGCTTCGGTTTCGGCGCTGAAAATAGTCAAAAAACCTTTTTCGGTGTGGATTCGGTTTCGGCCGAAGACAAAAGGTTAGTTTTTGGTTTGTTTACGGTTTTGGCCGAAACTGAGATTGACTTTCGGTCATCAGCCGAATATCTATTTTAACTTTACGCTAGTGTTGCATCTATTAAGCTTACTCTACTTATTGATACTTTCATTTACTTAAAACTGTTGCGAATTAATCTGTGTGAAGTAGAGATGTTAAACGAAAAACCAGATTACGGGAGGAAATCATTCATAACTGTTACTGTGTCCCACGATTGATTTATCTTTTTTATCTGAAGAAATGTTTGTAAACGCTGTTTGAATAGGACAAAACAATTCCTTAACATTATATTCCTTGCAAACAGAGGCAACTTATAGTTGTATTTTTCTTCGAAATCCGAATATTGCTTGTGAATTTGCGATACAAGCACATACAACAGATAATGCAGATGTTAACGCTAGTCGTTGGTACAGACATTTGATCTACGTATTCGAAAACAAACAAAAATGGAATTTCCACACTGATGCTGAACGCTCCTTTAACAGACAAAAAGACCGATAGACGTAAGGTTGCGAGATACTTGGATTTCAAAAGGAGGACATAGAGAGACAAAAAGAATGACATATTTAGTGTTTCACAATCCACAATCAGTTCAGTTTTAATACATTAGCTGTCAATAATTTTATATTAGTAAAACTGACCCAACATTTTATTTAATGTAAACTGAGAAGCAACTTGGGCAATTACAAAGAAAATACTTTGCAGAGCATGTAAGGTTATTTTAAAAAACGGGTAATTTTCTTGCCGGACGTCTATCAACCCTAGATAGATGTTTCTGGGATTTTATTTATATCCTACAAATATTCTTTTATTTTAATGTGTGTAACATATAGATCTAACATTGACTGATTTATATTATAATTAAAAAGATCTAAATTCATGACACTACAGCTTTTGACTTCTGCTAATCCAAAATCTACTATGTTTTTTTTTTACAAAAATTTCACCACGATATAAGGATCAATGGTCCTTCGTATTATTTTTTAGTATAATCGATGCAAATTTGTCTTTTCCAAACTATAACTTACTTTGCCCGGGGGCTGAGAGGGAGAACAGAAAATGGGTAAAAAATCGGATATTTAGAACCCAAAATAGGTGTTGAGAAAAAAGAAAAGTACATTCACATCCCTAATGTGAAGTAGAAGACTGAAGATAATAATAACGGATTATTCAATCACACCAAAGAATGGTTTACTCAAATAGAATGCCCATAAACTTGTTAATATTACACATAAATGTGCAGTCTTTTGAAATCATTTGTTTCGCATTTTCAGTTTATTTTTTGGTTTCGACCGAAGTTGTAGTTAAACTTTTGGTTTCGACTTCGGCTTCGGCCGAAAGTCAATGTATAATATTCGGTATGGTATCGTTTTTGGCCGAAACTAAAAATTAGTTTTCGTTCGGTCTCTATTTCACATGCTTGCATCCGAAATTTCATGGTACATTCCAAATCTATCCGACACCACATATCTATGTACTTGCCAGAAGCCCATTCACATTCAAAGTTGAAGATGTTCTTGAGAAAGGACAAAGGAGTTCATTGAGCGTATTAACAACAATGTGACGGAATATCCACTATAATATAATCCATTCACGAAACATCATTTTATGACGTGGCAGTATTTAATTACTGGAACGAGCCACAATGTATTACATCACACCTGGTCAAATTGTAGTTATAGTATTATTTCGGCTAGAGCCCCCATTCAGTTCATGAAATAGCCTAATAGTTATTATATTGTTATAATTAGTGCGATTATACTTTCACTTGGTGATAGTTTTATTATTTCAGTCTGATATTAATTTATTGTAGTCTAATGTATTACTGGTTCCAATATCCCCTGGCAATCTACATAACGTAGAGTTTCATTTGATTTTCCTTCATGTATAATTACTTTTGGCTCATATTATACAGCAAGTATCGTGGAGTTGAGTTATGGTGTTGGTAATTACTGTAATTTTTTGGGTTGAGCTGAATGTTTCTAATAATGTTTATTTTACAGTACGTATAACAAACTTGATAAAGCAAATCTTTGCAGCAATATATATATATATTTATTATTATTCACAATACATTATTCACAATCGACGTAAACCAAGTTGTGTAAAAGCAACGAATAATTGGTTTAATTACAAAATCATTAAGTGCCAATCCAAATGATATTATACACACATAATTAAGAATAACACATAATCCAATGAATAAGAAATATCTTCAATAAGCTTTGAATAGTATTGAGACTCTTTGTAAAATAATATTGAATCCTTCATATTACAAATCAATAGGAGTTTTATCTCAGAGAGCACAGATTTAGCATGTTTACTTGTCGGAGGCTGGCAAAGAACTAAACTAAACCGTCCACCGCTACGCGTGGGTCTATCTCGTGGGTCATTTCGATACTACCTACGAATACACGAGAGTTCATTACACTATAAAATAAAATATTAATGTTTATTTAAGTAAGTATCCGATTACAACCACTATAAATGTTGTCCGCCATCTTGTCCTGATAAGGAGCCATAACCTAATTACTCGGGTAAGTCCATTGACCTATGGCTGCTGAGTGCGTGATCAAATCAAGTTTGTTATTGAGGTTGAAGAAACAATCGTTCTAATTAAATTGGGAAAACCTAAGACCTTGGTCTATGAAATGTTTTATATCGCTTTTACGGCAATTCGGCTAAATGATTAGTATTTATTGTTTAATAACAATGCAATGAATGAGTTTTACGTTTCGTAACACAACGATGCAGAGAAATGATTTTTTTCTATAATGCCAGGTACAAAATTCTGAATCAAATGTTTGCAGTCCTAAACTATTTTGACTGAGATTGTGTGGCGCCATTTTCTCCCATTTGCAACAAAATATCTTAGTAAAAATGTTTTCCACCTTGTTGGTTATCAAGTCTAAACACAGTAGACTTATTGTTGGAGATGAACTGCTTAGTTGTGCTCTTGCAAAGTCTGTCCCGAGAATTTCTGAACGGATGAGAAATACGCAATGTCAACCGTCACAATAGCTGACGTTCGTGTTGTAATTAGAAATAGGCCTGTACCGGTATCTTGCAATATTTAATTACATTTGTTTACTTTTTTTAAATGCTATGCTTTAATTAGGTTCAATTTGTAACAATAAAAATGCATCCTGCACATCAGGATTATACAAATTATAACAGTCGCAAGTAAAGTACACATCGGACCAAACTGATCGTAGGGCCGGTGTAGCAGTGTTCACCAGTTTCTGTGGCCATGGCATACAAGGGGATGTGTGGCCAGCACAATGCCCAGCCGCCTTAACTTTAACTAATGTCAGGTACCCATCAGAGCTGGGTAGACTAAGGGACACCCTCAAGTCCTGGGAAAAAATCCCGGCTTCACTAGGATTCGAACCCTGGACCTTCGGATCGCCAGTCGAACGCGTTGCCGCTCGGCTACAGTGCCCCATAATATAACAATCGCAAAATGCAGTAATAAATTATGGACGAAATAGTTTATTATTATTATTTATTTTATTTTTTTTATTTGGCGGGGGGAGGGGAGTGTCGCCAAAGCATGAGAAAGTGTAAAAGGGGGTCGCGCCTAAAAAAAGTTTGGGAACCACTGCTTTTAATTTAAATTACACTCGACAAGTTTAATGATACACGCAAATAAAAGAAGAGGAAAGGTAGTGGGTTTAAAACTTTAATTATATGAAACAGATACTTCCTGTCGATTAGTTATAGAAAGATATAGAATTGTGTTAATTAAAGTACTGTTACCTTTACTTCCTTTTGCACCAGGTAAACCTGTACAATAATACAAAAGTGAAAACTAAAAAAATTAAGTTGTAATGAACAATTTTACTCTTTTCTTCCTTTTTCGTTCAAAAACGCACGAGCAAACATGTATCACATATTATATATAACACATATATTATTGCCATTGTATTGGTTGTACATTAAGTAATTCGTCGACAATAATTAGCTTCTAAAATCTCATTGATCATCTCCATCACTCAGCGCTATATTTTTGTTTACAGCGGTTAAATATCTGGCTCATTATTCTAGACAGTTGTTAAATAAGGAGCATTTCTCTAGGCGACTGTTTAATAAGGCACAATTATTTTTGGTAAAAGAAAAGAAAATGTTCATGTCAGAAGTTTTTCTGCTTTGTTTATCTCAGAATGTGTAACAGATGACATTCATAAATCGCACGGTTCTTCATTATATGGTGCCCTTTTTTAATAAATATTAACCTTAAACAACAAGTCTTCGTTAGTGAATACAAATAATTAAGAGGATCATAGACAATTAAAATTTTATTTCACAGATACATTATGTATGACTATTAACGTCTTTGTTCTTTAATGTGGTTAATTATGGGCATAACGGGGTTAATAAATATTAAACTTGTTAGATTTTGTAATTGGACCAGATTACTCACCATTAAAACCGGGTGGACCTGGTAAACCGGGTGAACCGGGTAGACCGGGTTTACCGCGTGGACCTCTCAAAGCTTCTAGCTCTGATGCTCCCAGTGATTTTAAAGAGGTCGTGATTCCATCAGTACCTTTGATAAAGTACAAGGTATTACATAGATGTAGGTAAACAATAGTACGTATTGATAACGAAGAACACCAAATTAGGCAAAATAACAAATCACTTTATAAACCTGCCTAAAGTAATTATTTTAGTAGGCACTTGTAACAATGTTAAGGAAAATACATGTAATTTTTTATTTAACTTTTAGTATCCTTTGTTATTATTTAAATGTGTTTTTTGTTAATTTATCTTAGGGTTACTACTTACGTTGTATGCTACACGTTAATGAAACATAAGGAAAGCTAGTTTGTGTCAAGACATTACATCTTCACAACAGATACTGCCTGTTGAGTAGTTCTTCTTCTTTAGATGCCAGGAAGACATTGGCAGTCATTGAACTCAATTCTTTCCTGGTGTTAGCTTTTCGGAGGAAGTTATTATTAATGATGTTGTTGTTCGTTGCCCTTTTGTTCAGGCTACATATGTTAGCCTTTGTCTTCCTCTGTCTCTCTTCCCAGATATTTTCCACACACATAGCCATTCTTTCTATACCATTTTTCCTATAGATGTGTCCTAGGAATTTCATCTGTCTGTTCCTAATGGTTTTAATGAGTTCTCTTGAGGTACATGCTGTTTCAACAGTTCTGCATTAGATTTCTTTTCAGTCCATGATATTCTCATCATCCTTCTTAGAAACCACATTTCTACTGCCTCCAATATTTTCCTTGTTTCAATATCAATAGTCTTACATTCACACCCATACAGAAGAACATACAAAACATATTCCCTCAGTATAAGCATTTTGGTCAAGTAGTTAAGAAATAAGAAATAACGTTTTATGTTAATCAAAGTACTGATACCTTTATCTCCTTTATCCCCTTTGAACCCAGGTAAACCTGTATAAGTATAAAAAGGTACAAAATTATAACAATGATTTTAAATTGAAAAATGTATTATTGGTGCCAACTACACACTTTTAGTTCAATAAAAACATATGAGCATGCAGGCAGCTCATGTTATATATATATATATATATATATATATATATCTATATCTATGTCTATCTATCTATCTATCTATATATATATATATATATATATATATATATATATATATATATATATATATATATATATATATATATATTATAAATGTTCAGAGGTATTAAATATTTTATTTTTCTATTTTAGATTAAATGCATAAATCAGTTTTACAATCGAAATAACAAAATTATATTTATCTATGCAATATTTTATTCTAAATCTTGTTGGACTAAACAAAAACTACCCATTGCAATATGTCTTAAGTTCGTTGAATTAATAATTATTGTTGTTAAATGTTATAATAAACTCAATAAACGAAATAGCGTAGAGTTAAAATTTCCCAAACTGCCACAGATGTGTCCGCGTTATTGTTTTCATTACATTATAATGAACTTTGGGCCGAGTTATAAGTCCTTTATACTTAATACGCGAATAGTCATGTCATGAACATAATTGACAAGAATTAGTGAGGCGCGACCTTTCCAAATGGAAAAGATCATAAACGTCCGTTGCCATTTCCCGCCATTTCTATAAATAAACGACATGCTTTTGCTGGTTTGAAAACTAATTGATTTCAACCTCGACGGCCAGATTTGGTCTTGTAGAAATATACAACGGCTCTAAGATTAATTATGAGGAATTCTATTTGTAGGCTACTGTGATGATTTAAAATATATATAGTTATTTTGGTGGGACATAATTTGTATAATCTCTAACCCGGTGTTAATGTACAGAATAAACGAGTGACGTTTTACGATAAAAACAATGACGTGGGAGTTAGATTGAACGTAGGGTACATTTGAAGATAAAGACAGACGACCTAAGAATTTGGTAGTGGAAAGATGTGTTTTAGACTAGGCTATATAAACTGTGATGTATTTGAATTCATCTTGTACATAAATTGCATTAAATATTGAGTTCTCATTTCTACTAAAAGCCGGCAGTTTGTTCATTGATTATTATTGTATAATGTGATCTCCCTGAGAGTTGTTAACATAATATCTACAAAATAACGGTCACATTATTTGGCGCCCAACTAAAATTCGGAAGCTCAAGGTGAATTCGGAAGCCCAATGTGGAATATTGAAAATCAACGGAGAATGTTGAAGGAGAATCAAGGTGAATATTATTGAAAATCAATTTGAAAGAAAGCCTACAATATATTGTGAAGCACAGCTTAAAGAATACCGCAAATGAACGTTTCTTACGAATAAAAGAAGACTAAAATTAAATGTGAAGAAATATCGACGAGAAAGAAAATTTGACGGTTTAACAGTATAGCCTAGCACGTCTTGGAAATAAGCGCTACCAGTACATAACGGTGTACATGAAGATAGAAACGGAAGTTTATGTATGTTACCAAGCAAGTCGGTTAAAAAGGACACTAGAAAATTGGAAGGCGTCTCGGATACATTTTAAAAGTATCGAAAGTGGTAACAATTATTGAAACAATAGTGAAGCTGTGGTTAATAGGACAAGCTAAGTTTGTCAAGTGAAGAGATTAAAAAAGAATCTCCGTAGAACTAGTAAATGGTTCGAGAAAAGAAGAATACTTCAGAATAGTCACAGAACTAGAAGTCAGTTCAGTACAGTAGCAGAAGTCAAGTGAAATTGGAAGTAAAAAGAAACTTCAACAAAGTGAAAGGATTGTAAAACTTATGAATTAACGAACACACGAAGACTTTGGGCTGAAATAACCTGTGTGGTGGAGGATCATTTCGAGTCTGGAACCTGGGATTCGGAGACGGAAGGAAAAGGAACGCGTTTTTTAAGATAAGTAAACTGGTGTATACGTTATGTTGTAGTATAGTATATGCCTAGATTTTTCTTGTGAAATCACTGGCATGTATTAGTTTCTTTTAGGAATTTTGTGTATACACTTATTGAAAAGTCCCTGTAAGTCAGGTTAGTTGAAAAAGACTTTTCATAAGTGTATATTACATAATATATGTTAGATTGTATAGTCTTGTATGCACAGTGTTATTATATTGTTTATATATTTGTCATAGTAAATTTTTTGTGAATCTCTGGTCTCATCTACTATCTGTGGTGTTCTTATTTTATATGTATTGATTATTATATTGATATTTATTTTATGCATATTGCAATATTGCTTCCATTTTAAATTATATTAGTTTGTTGTAGGTATATATTTATTAATTGAAAATGGAGGGGTCCTCAGTGGACATATTAGCAAATTATATAAGTTGTGGTAAGGAGTTGGGATATGCTGGTAAGGAATTGGATGAGTGGGCGGAGAGAAAATATAGAGAGCAGTTAGAAAGAGTAGAAAGGGCTAAAGATAAAGCTAGAGCTGATGAGATTGAGCTAGAGAGATTAAAACAAATTGATAAAGATAAGGAAAGAGAAGAGAAGGCTAAAGAGAGGGAGGAAAAGGAGAAAGATAGAATTTTTCAGTTAAAAAAGTTAGAATTGGAGGCTAAGAATAATACTTCAAATGTAAACATTGGAGTCACTAGACCTGTTGTTGACCAGGAAATGGCTATTAGAAATAACATGTGTAGATTTACTTTCCAATTATTTAATGAAAAGGATGGTTCTATTGATACATTTCTAAAAAAATTTGAAATGGAAATGGAGAGACAAAATTTTTCTTCATGTTATTGGTCTGGACTACTTGGAAAATCCTTTACAGGAGATATTCCATCAAAAATTTGTATGGAACAATCAGATTATGCATCTGTCAAGGAACAATTGTTAAGACATTTTGGAAGTACAGAGGAGGCTTATAGAAAGAAATTTTTTGAAATGACTTTATCAAAGGAAGAAGATCCAAAAAGTTATTTTGACTCATTGACAAGTGCTATGGACAAATGGCTAAAATGTGCTAAAATAGAAAAATCATTTGAGGAACTGAAGAATTTTATTATTAGAGATAAGGCAATATATTCACTCGATAAAAATCTCAAAGCATTCATTCAGGAGAGATCTCCCAAGACTATAGAAGAAATAGTTGACCTGATTAGGAACTATAAATTAGCTCATCCCATGGCACCTACTTCTAAAGGAGAGGATTACCAGGATATAATATGCTTTGCTAAAGGCAATGATAATTTTCAAAGAGGAAGACAATTATCAAGGAGCAAGATGAAGTGTGGTAATTGCGGAAGAAATAACCATGTTACTAAGGATTGTAAAGATAAGAGAGATAACACATTGACATGTTTTATATGTAAAAAGAAAGGACATATGTGACCCTCCACGACGAAATGAGTCGCTTCTCACCTGATGGCCATTTTTAGATTTTTATCGATTCCTATATATCTTTTAATTCTGAGTACAATGGTGAAAACCGATTGAAAATCGGACAGTAACTTTTTTAGTTATGAATATTTTATTGGAGCTACAATCCAAGACCTGATTTTGAGAAAAAATGATTTTACTTAATAAATTTTTCGGGCTAAGAATTTCCTTAGCAACCATTAATGGATTTTGATGAAATTAGGCACACTTGTTAAACACTTTATACGCAAGATATGTGGCAATTTTGAAAGGAAAATGTTATATACTGTTTTTGTTATGCGTAAAAAACGAAAAGATAAAAATTTGGATTTTAGTTAAAAAAATAGTATTTAGGTGTATTAGTAGGTACCACAAACTTATTTTTCAAAATGGTTTTACAGCTTTCATTTTGATGATTTAGTGAGATCTAAAGATTCTAAGAATGTGGATACCAAATTTGTTCATATATCCCCCATAGTTATTTAAATATGATTTTTTTTTAAATCTTGATATTCTGATTTTTTTTAAACACAGTATAAAGTACCATTTTTGCAAAGCCATATCTGTAGAAGTAAATGACTTAAACACAATCACTTGCACTCATTACAATCTCATATACATAGAGAACAAACTCAATTTTTTGTCAAGGGTTAAAATTGTAACATTTTAAACTTTTATTGAAATGAAAATGGTGTTTTGTCAAGTTTGGAAATGTTTCCAAAAGGCGGTAAAAATACACAATTTACTGAATTTTCAAACTTCTACCACCCCACTTCTTTTCTGGAATACTGCCTGTATCTTTCCAGGCCCTGAATCTTTTCTGGACATTGGTCAGCTTGTTTTGGCTAATTCTGAAACATTAAAAAATACATTAAAATTAAAATAACATTGGGTTTAATAATGATTTTTACTACCTGGTATCCAAAATGTTTTTAACATTAAATCAAATGTGTTTTACTTTTTGAGCATCACAGTTAAAAAAATATCAATCATCCACATGACTTACCCATATAGAAACTTGAATGCCTCCCTGCAAACATTCTTGCCTTTGACTGTGTAGGTGGTTCTCTCCAACTTTCTTACTTTTAGTCGACAAGAATTATCAATTAAATTGTCAACTCACTGCTGTTTATAGAGCTACCAGCCAGTATGCCTATAAATATCATGTCCATTTCAGCTGAAGAGATATAATATAAACTTTCTATAGTCTTTAAATAACATAGCTTACATCTGTTCATTCTATGACATAATATTTAGGCAACTGCACATAAGCCTAAAGTCTAGCTTTAAGTAATTCATTTAGTATTAGTAACTGTTTTAATAGTAGGCTAGTAGTAAATAAGCGTAGTGGTTTAGGCGTAGTAAATTTATTAATACTATTAGTATTAGGCCTAAATTAGCCTATTTTTTATTGTTTAATATCTATAATAGGTATAGTTATAAGTGTTAGCATGATCAATTCCATAGGCCTAGCCCTAAAATATTAGGAATAACACTTAAAGGCTGAATAATATATTTACCTTCTGTTAATTCCTGCATGTCCAGCCTTCACCCTAAAATCTCATCAGTCATCAGCTGTGAACTGTCCAATGCACCCTTTTTTTTATTGAGGTCGAGGCAGAGCTATATTATGCGATGAAATTAGCGAGCACCGGCAATCAAAAGATGCCACCTTATTCTTTTCTTTGTGCGGCTGCATAACGCCACTATAGCTTTGATTGTTTATAGAAACATCTTCGATCAAAGGTGGGTCGTTTTCTTCTTCATCACTAGATTCAAGTTGATAAAGTGTAGGCCTACACAGAGCAGATGCATTTTCTTCGTCGTCACTCGCTTCAGACTCACCACTAGAGTCAGATCCGTCAGTGTCATCAAATGCTGGTGTTGTAAAATACTCTTGTATAATATTTTCAGCACTTTCCAAATCTTTTTCATCGTTAATATTTCCATTTCTTGCCGAATTAAGTGCTTTAGCGATAGTAGTTTTTTTCGTAATGGAAGCAGCCATGTTGAAAAGTTAAGCATAAACACTCGCTCGGGTTGGTTAGAAAAAGTCACGTGCTAGTATCGTTCAATGAAAAACGGCTTTCCCTTCCTAGTGACGGCATTATTTACATTTTTTCCCGAAAACACCTTTATTAATTTAAGCCTTTTGGTTGGTTGATATTTTTAAAGTATACGTGTACGCTAGACAATAATAATAAAAGGGAGAATTCTCTTTCCAATGATGCCAAACATGGCGAGTTAGCTCGAAAGGATTATGAAGAAAAGAGCGTTCAAAATATGCTCAATTTTACGCAGATTTCACATGAAATTCATACAGGGTATTATGTTTAAAATAATTTTTAAATAAGTTATAGTTTTAATTTAAAAAAAACAATATTACTGATGTGTGAAGAAATGAATAAATAATTAGAAATAATCGAAATCCCAAAATCGATCCTTTTCACCCCAAACACATATTTTTGACTCTAGCTCAAAATAGGCCGAGGTGAGAAGCGACTCATTTCGTCGTGGAGGGTCACATATAGCAAGAAATTGCTTCAGAAGGTCAAATTCTGCTGGAAACAATAATAATAATAATAGATCTCAGGGATATACACAACAGAGAGATCACAACTCCAGATTTAATCAGAACAGGAATCATTGTGGAGCTGTGTTATCAAGAAGCAAAGGAATAAAGTTTTTTCCAGGATATGTGGGATTAATACCAGTTTTTGCAGTTCGTGACACAGGAGCCTCTGTCATTGCAATAAACAGCAAATATGTTCAGTCAAATCAATACACTGGTGAGGTAGCAGATTGTACATCATTTGATGGAAGAGTGATTAAATTGAGGTTGGCCTACATTGATATTAGGACACCATATATTACAGGTAGAGTACTGGCTCATGTTATAAATGATGCACCAATTGATTTAATTATTGGAAATGTTGAATCAGTTAAAGAATGTACTAGAGAGGAAATAGAAACATGGGAATTTAACAATAAGCAAGCACAATGTAATGTGATTAATGAATGTAAAGCAAGCAATACTGAAGAAAGTCAGACAATGGTGAATAGTGAAAAAGACACATCAATTGATAGTGAATCATTACTGAATGAAAACTTTAATTTGGAAAAATTCAAAAAAGAACAAAGAGAGGATACTACATTGAATAGACTATTCAAATCTACAGAGAAAGGAAATACTAATAAAAATAGTGTATGCAAAGTGAAAAATGATACACAACTATTAGTCAGAGAGATACTCATAAATGGCAGACAAGTGGAACAGATAGTTGTACCATATAAATATAGAACAGAAATAATGACTAATGCTCATTCTATACCATTGGCTGGTCATATGGGAGTTGGCAAAACCAAAAACAGAATAATACAACATTACTTTTGGCCTAAAATGTCAAAAGATGTGAAAAGATTTGTTAAACAATGCAAAGTGTGTCAGATGAAAGGATCTGGAAGTAATTTTACCAAAGCACCAATACAAACAGGAGTGACTGCAACTAGACCATTTCAGAAGGTAGCCATAGATATCATTGGTTTGATGCCTATTATGTCTAACAGAGGACATAGATATATCCTTACATTGATTGATATATGTTCAAGGTATGCAGAGGCAGTACCATTAAAGAAAATTGAATCTACAGATATAGTGCAAGCATTATATTTAATATTTACTAGAATTGGATTTCCTGAAGAGATAATATCAGATAGAGGAACTCAATTTACATCAAAATTGACTAAGGAATTTATGGAAACATTTGGAATAAAGCAGAAGTTTACAACATCCTATCATCCTCAATGTAATGAAATGTGTGAGAGATTTAACAAAACTCTTAAGGAAATGTTGTCAAAAGTCAGTAATGAGGATCCAAAGAATTGGGATTTGGCAATTCCATCAATTTTATTTGCATATAGAGAAACTACTCATGATAGTACAGGTTTTTCACCATTTGAATTGATATATGGAAATAATCCAAGAAATCCACTTAGTATTCTCAAAGAACCATTAGTAGGTACTAGTGAAAACAGGGAAATGACTAATTATGAGTTAGTTACAAATAAGAAACAACAATTAGAAATTGCTTTGGAAGAGGCTAGAAAGAATTCAGACAATAATAAGGAAAAGAAAATAAATAGAGTAAATCAGGATAGGAAACTAAGAACCTTGGAACCAGGAGATAAAGCTTTGCTAAAATTAAAAAATCAAAATAACAAACTATTTACTGAATGGCTAGGGCCATATGATGTGGTTAGAAAGGTCACAAATGTGGATTATGAGATAAGAATTAAGGATCAACTTAAAGTTTTTCATATTAATAATTTAAAAAAGTATAATGATCAATCAGTAGAAAGCAATATATGCTGTAGTATAATATCAGAAGAAATTAAAGAGGATATTGAAGAAATAGCAACAGTGAATACACAGGGTCAGCAAACATATAAAGATGTGAATTTAGAGAAATTGACACATGAACAGGCATATGAGATGGCAAAAATAATACACAGGCATAAGGGTATATTTTCTGATTTGCCTGGTAAGACCAATGTCATACAACATGACATTATTGTAACAGATGATAAGCCGGTGAGGCTAAAACCATACACAATCCCTATTCATTTGAGGGATAACTTGCAAAAAGAGATAGATGAGCTTGTGAGTATGGGGTTGATAGAGCCATCCAATTCAGCATATGCCTCTCCAATAGTATTAGTTAAGAAAAAAGATAAAACTATAAGGTTGTGTGTGGACTATAGGAAGCTGAATAATGTTACTCTCTTTGACCCATATCCTATGAACAATGCTGAAGATATTATGGCTCAGCTATCTAATGCAACTATTTTTTCTAAATTGGATATGGCTAAAGGGTACTATCAAGTAGGTTTAACTGATAGAGCTAAACCATTTACAAGTTTTGTTACTCCATTGGGGTTATATCAATGGAAGGTGATGAGTTTTGGATTGGTGAATGCTCCTGCAACTTTTAATAGGATGATGGGTATGATTTTAGGACATAGGAAGGATACTATATTTTATTTGGATGACATATGTGTTTTTAATGATACTTGGGAAAATCATTTAAAAAGTCTTAATGATATCTTTGAAATTATAGAAAAACATAATTTGACAATTAAACCTAACAAATTAGAAATAGGCATGAAAGAAATTACTTTTTTGGGACACAAGATATCCAATAACACCATTAAGCCATTGGAGGAGAATATTACTAAAATTCTAAAAATTGACATTCCAAGAAATAAAAAAGAAGTGAGGAGTCTTCTAGGTGTATGTAATTTTTATAGGAAATTTATTCCTAATTTTTCAGAGATGGTAGCTCCGTTGACTGAACTTATTAAAAAGAAAAGCCCAATTAAAATAATTTGGTCTCAGGAGTGTGAAATGGCATTAAATAGGATAAAGGTTGCTTTTTCTGGACAACCTATATTAAGACTACCAGACATTAAAAAAAGATTTGTGGTTTTGACTGATGCAAGTTTGGTTGGTTTGGGAGGAATTTTGGGACAATATCATGACAATGTCTTACACCCGATTCAGTATATTAGCAGGAAATTAAGTGAGGCTGAGGTTAGGTATGCAACAGTAGAACGGGAAGCTCTTGGTGTGGTTTGGTGTATTACTAAATTGGCAAGGTACTTGATGGGAACAAGGTTTATTCTTATGACTGACCATAAGCCTTTGTCCTTTATAAATCAGAACAAGTTAAACAACAGTAGAATAGCAAGATGGTCACTTATCCTGCAGGCATACAGTTTTACTGTGGAAAATATACCTGGGGTTGATAATATATTGGCTGATTTGTTGTCTAGATGTGGTGTTTAAGGTGTGTTGTTTGATACGTAATCACCAGTTTGAAACGCGGTTAAAAATTATTTTTCATGTAAATATAAAGTATAGATACGGTGTTAATGAAATATTGATTTTTTCCAAAGGTTCTGGATGAGAAATGGTTCTACAACTGAAGCACGGTGATTCAAACACAACGTACCATTTGTAAGTGAGAGATGTTCTATCACGTCCTCACATTATCGTGAACGGTTTTTATGGACACCATATCAAACGCAACCATGAAGACATCATATGAAGAGTACATTTATGGTGCTGACATGGAATCGAGGTCTTGTCATCGCTATATCAAGGTATATTGACATTATCAACATGGAATCGAGGTCTTGTCATCGCTATATCAAGGTATATTGACATTATCAACATGGAATCGAGGTCATGTCATCGCTATATCAAGGTATATTGACATAATCAACATAGAATCAAGGTCATGTCGTTGCATGATTAAGGTACATTTACATTGTCAACGCAGAATGAAGGTCATGTCATCAACATATGGAGGAATCAACAGATCAACACATTATTGATAACATTATAAATTATTTTTTTTGGGTTTATGAACAATTCAACACTATATTGATTACAGACAGATAGCTCGTGGTTAAGTATTAAATGGTAAATGCATTGTAATTATTGTTGTGACATTATTGGAACTATTTTATCAAGGTGTTGAAACTCTACAGGATGGATAATCTACAAAGGACCTATGAAATATTCAATGAATGTATTGTTGGACGTTCAGAAGAGGAAGGTTGCAATGATATTACATGGACCAGTATGAACTGTTATGTTTTCGGATTTGATGATATTTATACTATTGGTTTGTGTATTCTATCAATACAGGACAGGATATACTGTGGAACCTTATGGACCTATATGTATTATATGTATTATGGACCTATTAGTGAAAGTTATTGGTTAACATATATTGGTGAATACGTTGGTTTTGTTATATGTTATTTGTGTTGCATAACATGTTTTGATATAAATTGGGATAATTGTAATTTTTCATATAGTTCTAGTTATTGAAGAGATATATATTTTATCAGACTATTTGACGGAGATAAGAATTTTTTTTTATATAGAAATTTGTATGACAAATTTAAAGGGTCGATGGGGGAATGTGATGATTTAAAATATATATAGTTATTTTGGTGGGACATAATTTGTATAATCTCTAACCCGGTGTTAATGTACAGAATAAACGAGTGACGTTTTACGATAAAAACAATGACGTGGGAGTTAGATTGAACGTAGGGTACATTTGAAGATAAAGACAGACGACCTAAGAATTTGGTAGTGGAAAGATGTGTTTTAGACTAGGCTATATAAACTGTGATGTATTTGAATTCATCTTGTACATAAATTGCATTAAATATTGAGTTCTCATTTCTACTAAAAGCCGGCAGTTTGTTCATTGATTATTATTGTATAATGTGATCTCCCTGAGAGTTGTTAACATAATATCTACAAAATAACGGTCACAGCTACAACCAGTAACGCAGCACAGAGACCTGTTTTGAAACAAATGAACGAATACGACCGGAAATGTTTTACACTTCAATCTTTATGCATGTATAATATTTAAGACTTGTCAATATTGAATTAAACAATGGGCAAAGAGATAAAGACATGAGGACTGAAGTACCTGGTGGGCCACTGGCAGCACAATAGGTCTTAGCTTCCTGACAGTAACTTTTGATGGCCTTTGTTTGTGAAACAAATGATATACAATACATCGTGATATTTGTGTTACATTATTAAGAAGTAATATAAGTCGTTGCTTTAATTGTCTTTATGTAGATGCATAAGATATTAAAAATATGGCCAGAATACACTTGTTTACATTGTTATCAATGTTAATTTGTGTATTTTTAAATTATTACATGTCACTCTAAGAAAAAATTAAGAGATTTTAAATCTCGTCCAGATTTATCACCTTGGTCACAAAATGTCTGATGGTGTCATTATATACAAATTGGAATAATACGTAACCCTCCATAATGAAATAATCCTCATTGTGCCTTGGAGTCATTTGGAGTTAAATAGCGGCAGCGCGTTCGGTTCGCATACCGAAAGTCCTGGTGCAGGGTAGGATTTTTGTCCTTGGATTGGAGGATGTCCCTGAGTCTACCCAGTTATGATTTTGTACCTGACCTTAATTGGGGTAAAGTAAAGGCGGCTGTGCATTGTGCTGTCCACACAAATCACTTGTGGTAAAGGCTGCTTCACCGGCCCTATAGATCAATTTAGCTCAGGGGGGGGAGGGGGTAGTAATTTGATTGATTAATTCAATTATGAAAAACGTTTACAAATCGGAGAAATATTATTTTAGCTATGTGCATTTTTCATAGCCCTGTCAGAAACTTGCTGTTACACATGAAACAATGCAGGGTATTCCTTTTAAAACATTTGTTTAAAGTTGTTTTTAGAATAAAAACTCACCACAGAAATGTGCAGAGATACATAATTAAAGATTCAAAATAAGAAAATCCATATTTTAAACCCCTACAACATATTTTCGATATAAATTAAAATAGGTTGAAACACAATGCGACTCAATTCGTAGTGGAGGGTCACATACTGTATGGTCCTGTAATTTGGGGCTGTAGAATCGTTAACAAATATAGGCCTATTCTTTAAAATAAGTAAAATCTATTAAAATGATTTAATTACCTTATTCCTTATGTAAATTCATTGTTTGTGTAATGACTTTACATTTAATTATATCAGTAAACTAAATTCAGTATTCTTCTTAATGAAGGATCTAAGAGCCAAAAAGCAGGAGCGTCAGTTAGTTTTTAATTTTGAACATAACAACAACGCACAATAGACCATTGCAGTTCCATCATATCCAAATTAAAAAGGTGACGCATCCAATAACATGGAGATGAATATGAAATGTTAACAGGTGTCAGAGTACCGCTTGCATTTTGCGTAAACGCCAGAAAATTTACTATTTTCAAAATTAGACAAACTATTAAAAAAAATATTTTAAAGAAAAACGTAAGGTCAACGTTAAAGTGTGTGTTAATATTTTTTAAAATTGCGCTTTTATCTGGCTCATAATCTAGCAATACTTACAGGAGTTATCGCAGAAGAACTCATCCACATCCATTCATCCGCATCACCAGAACCTTCACCAACTCCAACGTTTCTAACGTTCCTTTTCTGTCTAAAGTTTTTAAATTCTGACCCCGTACTGATACCACCAAATAGGATATCGTCATCTTCAGACATCACGACAGAATCCTTTTGGCGATCATCTCTTTGACCAACAAACTCCTCAACTACTTCCAAGTCTGATAATTTTGCTTTTAGCGTGTTAATTTCACCGTATAATATAATGAGGAAAACTGTTAAAACAATCAGCAATGCTGTCAGGCAGCTTAAGGAAAATAACAGAAATTTTACACGACCTTGAAGTGGGCAAGGTACAGAATGATATTTCTTGTGGTTTTTCATTTTACCAAATTAAGTATCCAGCATTACTATTCAAAAAATCTAATTACTTGTCGTTTTTGTTCTTGTTTATCTTTTTTTCTTTGTCGTTGTTTTTGTGTCTGAGTGTGTCGCACTGTGATAATAAAACTTTCAGTGGATCCCAAATATTTTTCAAGCATAGAATATTAATAATAAATGCCAAAGATACTATTTTATTAGATATATGAATATACGGTTCACGGTCACTGAATCCCAGAGTCACTTAATTCCAAGACACTTAATCCCCAGACACTTAATCCTAAAAATGCAATTTTAGGTATATAATTATCAATTCAGATCAAAATATAAATCATAACAAACACAAATAAGCTAATAGTTCGATATTCAATTATTTATTTTGTTATTAAGAGTTTGTGAGGTGAGTGTTTTAAATCAATATGACAGGTAAGCTAAAGATCGGAGACACAGAAGACGATCTATTGACTCGTAGCGCTGCACAATGTTGTCGATTTTCCTGGCTAATGCAGTATACTTCTTTCTTGGGCGCTGCTCTGTGCCGGTGCATGACTGCAGTACTAATGCCTTGAGTAGTTGATAAGCCTTTTTTAGACCATCAAGAAATGTCAACATTGTTGGATGATGACACGAGAATAGAGAGTATAGGGCGTGATGCCAACCTTCTACAATGTTGTTTGTTCGTGCAACACTTCCGTTGACGTCCTTGTTATTATTCCAAGTTTCTAAGGAAAACTATGCTGAAGCATAGTTATCTCCTCAACCTCGCTGGCAGAGACCACGTACAAACGTATGCTCGAAGTAGGATAGCAGCTCTGACATACGATCATGGTGTGGCATTTAATCTGCAAGCAATGCAAAGGAATCGAAAAAGTCTTCTTCATGAACATGGGCCTATTTATCCGTCGTTCTTTTTATCATCAAAGCGAGCCCGGCGCACGTCCGAATCAAACAAAGGTAGAGCCGACGGTGAATTACCACGGGTGGCCAAGTTAAATAAACATTGTCGAGCAATCAAGCCAGGGGCAATACTGACATAAACGGCAACGAAACTTTATCCCTTTGAACTTTTTTTTTTTAATCTTCAAACGTAGAAATCATCGAATAGTAATATCACATACTAATTAATATTCTGTTTATTAGTATAATAGATAGTCACAGTAGGGGGCCCTTAAGTCTACCATAAGGCAACTGCTAAATTTGGCAGCCACGCATATTGCTTTAGAAAAGATTAATTGTCTGAGGATTAAGTGACCTGTTATTTATGTCCATTTCGCTTTTAATATACACGACTTTTGATTGGACATATTTTCTCCATTGACCAACTAGTTTGAGGATTACAAACGTCGAACTATTTATTCTTGAGTTATATTTAAAAGTGAGCAATTTACTTAAAACTGATACATTTTTAGCGTTTTACTTGCTCGCTTTATATATTATGATTTTTTTTAAATATTATTTACAAACAAAAGATTGTGGAACATTCTATCATAATTCAACTTAGAAAAGCCGCGCCATTTTTATTTAAAATATTATAATTATGTCCTAGATGTTGCCTAGCGCTTTTTACTTTATTTTGACACTAAAGAAAACTTCTACAAGTCTGTGGTCTACCTAGCTGGAAACTGGGAACCACTGCTTTTAACGTAAATAAATGTAATAATATATGTTGTATACATCTATAAGAAAAAATTCAGTGGCGTAGCGATTGGGTGGGGGAGGGGGAGAAGGGCTGCAGCCGCCCCTCCTGAAACCATTTTTCCTTAAATGTGGAGCAAACTAGTGAAGCCTTGAAAATTACCATTTTAAATAAACTGACTAGTACAGTTTTGAATAAAAGCCAAGATTATTAGTTATAATAAGCGTTAAAATGAATGCTAGGCAATAACAAACCGAATTATTCTAACTCCACTTATGACACGGCGATGGGTTGACATTGTAAACAAGAATGCAGCAAATTATGTGACCATACAAAAAAACATTACGAAACATGCAATACAGAAGATAAACTGTCGATAAGCATATTGTTCCAAAAGATAAAACTGAACCAGCGACCACATTGTAGTGTATCAGTTTGTGTTGGTTACGTCATGGTTTGTGTGTGTTGTTTTGGATCGCTCGGACCCCGTGACCAGCTGATCACGTGGGACGAGAAAAAGCATTAAAGCGTCAGTTAGACGATCGTACACTACGGAGCGTGTCGTGTTTCTTTCCTGTTCAACATTAACAATATATGACACGCATACAATGTCATGTTGACATTAAAGTCTTCTACTTTAAGATGTGGGTTTTAAATGCTTATGTAGGTTTGTAATGGGGGGGGGGGGCAGTGGAAGGGATTACATCTTATGTCGGCAATACGTCGCAAAGCTAACATAAAGTCCTATAACAGAGGTTGATAACGTTATTGTGCTCACGTGTACAAAAACTGTAGAAAATTATCTCGCGTGTCAACCAAAATTTCGTGAGAACATTTGCTAAACAGTAACTTATATGAGGATGAAAACTCCATTTATATATTTTCAAAACAAGATGAAAATGGCAACGAATGGTTCCACTTACAAAAGAGGTTATCTGAAACCATATGATTGCTCAGCAGAAAATTTGAAACTAAATTTTTAATTTAAATTGGGACATTTTATTTGAATAAATGTCGATTTTGAAAACTGTACTGCTTTCTTTGACAATTTTTTTTTTTAAACTTTTGTTAATGCAAGAAAATACTCGGACCACGGATTAGCGTAGCACGCAATAATCTTCTTTATAGAAGGAGTGCCTGTAATATATAAGATAAGGTAAACACAAACTACTAGCTTCATCTGTCACGATACTCCTATAATAAGGTTTTGTAAAGCTCATCAATGAGAAGAAAGATTTACAAGCTAGTGTAGATAAAATCATAAAGAGTAAAGCTGTAGCGTATTTTGTAAACACAACAAATCTACTACTAGGCGGGAATTTCAAATCATTCGTAATTAGTTTTTTTAGCTTTTCTTTCTGGTGCTTCCGTCTCCAGCTGTTTATTTCATGTTTTCCAAGTCTTGAATTGGGCAATAAGAATAGGAATAAATGATAGTTAATTAATAAACACTTCCTAAAAATTACTCACCGAAAGCTAATACAATGATTTATTGGCTGAATGGCATTCTACTAGTCGATCTCATACGTGAGGTAAAAAAAAAGAATGGTTGTAAAAATTGCTAAAGATTGCCAAATAAGTCAATGAAGAAAATGAGATTGTTTAAGGTTTTATCCTAACTGGGGCAACGTTTGATTCAAGGTGTGATTTCGGGATATCGCTATTCCTATACGTATCACAAGTCTGCAATCGGACACAAATCCACTAATCTATCTAAACATTTTTCCCTCTGTAGCTTCAACAACTAACCAGAATAACATACGGAACAAGATATTTACAATGCAGTATGATGAAAAAACAACACGAGAAGACGCTATCAAAGAATATGTTTTTTTTGGACCTATATAATGTATTACTTCCTCTGCCCCCTGTTTTTTTGAAAATCTTTAAATTAAACTATCTAACTTAATTTCTTATAAAAAAATATGTATTTTTCTGTGAAATATAAGGGCCTGTTTCTCCTGCAAACATGGAATGTCACGGTACCATTTTCTGCCGGCGTCTGTTTTAAAGGACACTTTTTAAAATTTAAATATTTCTTTCAAAAAATAAAAATGTCCGAAACAAACTTTTATTTGTGTATTACATTATGACTTTCTAAGACATAAGTAAAAATTAAGAAAAAAAAATACCTCAGCAAGATATGGGTTAACTCAAGCACTAGTATCAGGTCACACTAGTTATTTCCATGCGGTAACATGATTCCATACTATAGATAAATACAATGTTGTTTGTGTGTATGTATGTGCGTCCGACCTGAATGTATGTGACATTTTCAAATTTGAAGAACACACAAATAAAATCAACGAAAAGTTTGATTTACTTCTATTATTAACAGTATTTTACAATTATTTTTGCTGCCGAATTTCAGGGAATTATATAGCTTTGTTTGATATAATTTCTCCTTTTCGGAAATCTGCAAGACCGATTTCCTAAACCTGGAAGAAAAGTACAAGAATGCAAAGGCTTTTACCCTGACTAATGTGTACAACTCTGAAAACGGAACAAGATTTCACAACTAAGCCTATTCTATTTTGCACTATTGTCTGTGAGGATTTGAGCGCGAATTCCCCGTCATGTGGCTATGCTTACCCTTGTGGACGAAAAGTTGAGAAGCTGTGCAATTGCACTACACTTGTCCGATTATAAGATCTCACGCAAGCATCTCTCTTTTAAGTCTTGGGAGATTTTGCGAGTTTCCGTCATGGTCACTATCAATATTGGAAAAGATAACAGAAACCCGAAAATGGATTTATAATCTATTCTAAAGTACGCTGGGACGAGTACAGGCAGGCCACCGACACTGCTCTTGATTAAAAGGATGCAAATATATTGTATTAGAACGTCGAATATGGTAAGTTCATACGAGCCATACATTTGGGGGGGGGGGGGGAGGAAAGGGAAAGATGATCAATAAGCTCTACACAAGGTAAACATTTAGGTCGAATTGGAAAACAACCACCCACAAGCTAGTCTGCAGTAAGAAGGCTGCTCGACTAAAAGCGAGCTGGGGGAATTGGAAAACAACCACACACAAGCTAGTCTGCAGTAAGAAGGCTGCTCGACTAAAAGCGAGCTGGGGGAATTGGAAAACAACCACCCACAAGCTAGTCTGCAGTAAGAAGGCTGCTCGACTAAAAGCGAGCTGGGGGAATTGGAAAACAACCACCCACAAGCTAGTCTGCAGTAAGAAGGCTGCTCGACTAAAAGCGAGCTGGGGGAATTGGAAAACAAACACCCACAAGCTAGTCTGCAGTAAGAAGGCTGCTCGACTAAAAGCGAGCTGGGGGAATTGGAAAACAACCACCCACAAGCTAGTCTGCAGTAAGAAGGCTGCTCGACTAAAAGCGAGCTGGGGGAATTGGAAAACAACCACCCACAAGCTAGTCTGCAGTAAGAAGGCTGCTCGACTAAAAGCGAGCTGGGGGGAATTGGAAAACAACCACCCACAAGCTAGTCTGCAGTAAGAAGGCTGCTCGACTAAAAGCGAGCTGGAGGAATTGGAAAACAACCACCCACAAGCTAGTCTGCAGTAAGAAGGCTGCTCGACGAAAAGCTAGCTGGAAGAATTGGAAAACAACCACCCACAAGCTAGTCTGCAGTAAGAAGGCTGCTCGACGAAAAGCTAGCTGGGGGAATTGGAAAACAACCACCCACAAGCTAGTCTGCAGTAAGAAGGCTGCTCGACGAAAAGCTAGCTGGGGGAATTGGAAAACAACCACCCACAAGCTAGTCTGCAGTAAGAAGGCTGCTCGACTAAAAGCGAGCTGGGGGAATTGGAAAACAACCACCCACAAGCTAGTCTGCAGTAAGAAGGCTGCTCGACGAAAAGCGAGCTGGGGGAATTAGAAAACAACCACCCACAAGCTAGTCTGCAGTAAGAAGGCTGCTCGACTAAAAGCGAGCTGGGAAAATTGGAAAACAACCACCCACAAGCTAGTCTGCAGTAAGAAGGCTGCTCGACTAAAAGCGAGCTGGGGGAATTGGAAAACAACCACCCACAAGCTAGTCTGTAGTAAGAAGGCTGCTCGACTAAAAGCGAGCTGGGGGAATTGGAAAACAACCACCCACAAGCTAGTCTGCAGTAAGAAGGCTGCTCGACGAAAAGCGAGCTGGGGGAATTGGAAAACAACCACCCACAAGCTAGTCTGCAGTAAGAAGGCTGCTCGACTAAAAGCGAGCTGGGGGAATTGGAAAACAACCACCCACAAGCTAGTCTGCAGTAAGAAGGCTGCTCGACTAAAAGCGAGCTGGGGGAATTGGAAAACAACCACCCACAAGCTAGTCTGCAGTAAGAAGGCTGCTCGACTAAAAGCGAGCTGGGGGAATTGGAAAACAACCACCCACAAGCTAGTCTGCAGTAAGAAGGCTGCTCGACTAAAAGCGAGCTGGGGGAATTGGAAAACAACCACCCACAAGCTAGTCTGCAGTAGGAAGGCTGCTCGACGAAAAGCGAGCTGGGGGAATTTGAAAACAACCACCCACAAGCTAGTCTGCAGTAAGAAGGCTGCTCGACTAAAAGCGAGCTGGGGGAATTGGAAAACAACCACCCACAAGCTAGTCTGCAGTAAGAAGGCTGCTCGACTAAAAGCGAGCTGGGGGAATTGGAAAACAACCACCCACAAGCTAGTCTGCAGTAAGAAGGCTGCTCGACTAAAAGCGAGCTGGGGGAATTGGAAAACAACCACCCACAAGCTAGTCTGCAGTAAGAAGGCTGCTCGACTAAAAGCGAGCTGGGGGAATTGGAAAACAACCACCCACAAGCTAGTCTGCAGTAAGAAGGCTGCTCGACTAAAAGCGAGCTGGGGGAATTGGAAAACAACCACCCACAAGCTAGTCTGCAGTAAGAAGGCTGCTCGACTAAAAGCGAGTTGGGGGAATTGGAAAACAACCACCCAAAAGCTAGTCTGCAGTAAGAAGGCTGCTCGACTAAAGGCGAGCTGGGGGAATTGGAAAACAACCACCCACAAGCTAGTCTGCAGTAGGAAGGCTGCTCGACGAAAAGCGAGCTGGGGGAATTGGAAAACAACCACCCACAAGCTAGTCTGCAGTAAGAAGGCTGCTCGACTAAAAGCGAGCTGGGGGAATTGGAAAACAACCACCCACAAGCTAGTCTGCAGTAAGAAGGCTGCTCGACTAAAAGCGAGCTGGGGGAATTGGAAAACAACCACCCACAAGCTAGTCTGCAGTAAGAAGGCTGCTCGACTAAAAGCGAGCTGGGGGAATTGGAAAACAACCACCCACAAGCTAGTCTGCAGTAAGAAGGCTGCTCGACTAAAAGCGAGCTGGGGGAATTGGAAAACAACCACCCACAAGCTAGTCTGCAGTAAGAAGGCTGCTCGACTAAAAGCAAGCTGGGGGAATTGGAAAACAACCACCCACAAGCTAGTCTGCAGTAAGAAGGCTGCTCGACTAAAAGCGAGCTGGGGGGAATTGGAAAACAACCACCCACAAGCTAGTCTGCAGTAAGAAGGCTGCTCGACTAAAAGCGAGCTGGAGGAATTGGAAAACAACCACCCACAAGCTAGTCTGCAGTAGGAAGGCTGCTCGACTAAAAGCGAGCTGGGTAATTGGAAAACAACCACCCACAAGCTAGTCTGCAGTAAGAAGGCTGCTCGACTAAAAGCGAGCTGGGGGAATTGGAAAACAACCAACCACAAGCTAGTCTGCAGTAAGAAGGCTGCTCGACGAAAAGCTAGCTGGGGGAATTGGAAAACAACCACCCACAAGCTAGTCTGCAGTAAGAAGGCTGCTCGACGAAAAGCTAGCTGGGGGAATTGGAAAACAACCACCCACAAGCTAGTCTGCAGTAAGAAGGCTGCTCGACGAAAAGCTAGCTGGAAGATTTGGAAAACAACCACCCACAAGCTAGTCTGCAGTAAGAAGGCTGCTCGACGAAAAGCTAGCTGGGGGAATTGGAAAACAACCACCCACAAGCTAGTCTGCAGTAAGAAGGCTGCTCGACGAAAAGCTAGCTGGGGGAATGGGAAAACAACCACCCACAAGCTAGTCTGCAGTAAGAAGGCTGCTCGACTAAAAGCGAGCTGGGGGAATTGGAAAACAACCACCCACAAGCTAGTCTGCAGTAAGAAGGCTGCTCGACGAAAAGCGAGCTGGGGGAATTGGAAAACAACCACCCACAAGCTAGTCTGCAGTAAGAAGGCTGCTCGACTAAAAGCGAGCTGGGAAAATTGGAAAACAACCACCCACAAGCTAGTCTGCAGTAAGAAGGCTGCTCGACTAAAAGCGAGCTGGGGGAATTGGAAAACAACCACCCACAAGCTAGTCTGTAGTAAGAAGGCTGCTCGACTAAAAGCGAGCTGGGGGAATTGGAAAACAACCACCCACAAGCTAGTCTGCAGTAAGAAGGCTGCTCGACGAAAAGCGAGCTGGGGGAATTGGAAAACAACCACCCACAAGCTAGTCTGCAGTAAGAAGGCTGCTCGACTAAAAGCGAGCTGGGGGAATTGGAAAACAACCACCCACAAGCTAGTCTGCAGTAAGAAGGCTGCTCGACTAAAAGCGAGCTGGGGGAATTGGAAAACAACCACCCACAAGCTAGTCTGCAGTAAGAAGGCTGCTCGACTAAAAGCGAGCTGGGGGAATTGGAAAACAACCACCCACAAGCTAGTCTGCAGTAAGAAGGCTGCTCGACTAAAAGCGAGCTGGGGGAATTGGAAAACAACCACCCACAAGCTAGTCTGCAGTAGGAAGGCTGCTCGACGAAAAGCGAGCTGGGGGAATTTGAAAACAACCACCCACAAGCTAGTCTGCAGTAAGAAGGCTGCTCGACGAAAAGCGAGCTGGGGGAATTTGAAAACAACCACCCACAAGCTAGTCTGCAGTAGGAAGGCTGCTCGACTAAAAGCGAGCTGGGGGAATTGGAAAACAACCACCCACAAGCTAGTCTGCAGTAAGAAGGCTGCTCGACGAAAAGCGAGCTGGGGGAATTTGAAAACAACCACCCACAAGCTAGTCTGCAGTAGGAAGGCTGCTCGACTAAAAGCGAGCTGGGGGGAATAAGAAAAGACCGTGAGCACGTGGGTGTACAATCAGCTGACGGATGAGGATCGGAAAGCGATTTCGGAGGCGAAGCTAGCGAAACGGACTAAAACTAGTGCGGAATTCTTCTAGTAGATGGCAAAAGTGTACAGAGCCTCATCAACCATCAAGAGTGGGCAGAGACTGACGTCCAATTATGTACCCTTGGGCGTATATCGCTGGCGAAGTGTGGAAACCACCAATATTCTTGCATCAAGAGCACACCGGTGGGCTTACGCATGGAGATCAGCCCCTATGAGGTGTCATGTATCGCCGAGTGGCTCCGAACGTCGGTGGTGAGGAAGCAATGTGCGCAGCCCTCTGTAGCAGGTTGGGATGATTAGATCACTTAATCACCACGTAAACTTTATACGTTGGGATTAGATTTGCACCTGAGCATCATGTGTGTCGTGAATGATTAAATAAATGTGACTGTATTATGTCACGCTGTGTTGCAGGCAGGCTCGTATGTGAATTCTTTCCTTTTTATAAGAGTGGTCTACATAAATAGATAAGAGAGAAATATTTATCTTTATATCATTGTTGGCTGTGTTTTGTCTTAAGGGATGAGCCGGAGTACTGTGCTAGAGATTAACGTATTGATGATCAAATTTATTTATCTTATTTTAACACATTGAGTATTAATTATCGCCTATTCACTTTTGATTTAAAAAACGGATTCTTCGTAACTAATTGTGTAACCTTTGTTTTTTTTTTTTTTTAAGACTAGAACTGGCCGTCGAGGTTGAAATCAATTGTCAAACACCAGCAAAAGCGTCTTTTTTTTGTTTTCGAAAATTTCTTACATTTTTAAAAATAGCACCGGAAGTTCTTGATCTCTTCTATTTGAAAAGGTCAGGCCATGTCAATTAGTATGAAAAGTACTGATTTAGACTCACCTCTCTCCATCTTTCTCTCCTACTCTCTCTCTTTACACAAGTGTGCTAAATGTCAAGATTTGTTTATGGTATTCGTTTTTAAAATCACTTAAATAATGTAAAAAAACAATCAAGATCAGCAAGATACTTTTATTGTATAACATTCATTGTTCAATGCAAAAACAAAAACTAATGTTTCTTGAGAAGTATCGGTGTCAACAACTTCTTTCAATTGTCCTAATATTTCTTGAATTTGTATTTGTAGTCTAGGTTTAGTTCTTCTCCCTGGGAAATATATAAAAATAGAAATTACAATATACAGCGAGCGCACTTTTATGAAATTTATTTACTTTTTATGAAAGTTTTGATAGGCCTTTAAATGTAAATTCGCTTAGGGTTATAGTTATATAGTTGTTTTTTTAGCTACAGTAAGCTAGAGCTTCTTTTGCTGTGAGTAAAGTCATAAGCTATGTGCTATAATGTTTAAATATTAATTTCATTGTAAATGGATCTAAAATACACAGACTACATTTTTACTACACATAAACTGGCCGAAAAATGTCCATAACATGAAAGGTAAATACACAGAAATAACATTTTTCTTAATAGCCGAGTACAATACTTCGGTTGCAGTTATAGGCACATAGAGGTACTCAATGCAGGGGGGAAATTGTTGATAAGCTGAGACTCTTCATGCACATTTATTTATTTTTTTATTTAGAGAGAGAGAGAGAGAGAGAGAGAGAAAGAGAGAGAGAGATAACGTCAGACGGATTAGAACCGATATACCTATATACAATATATATATATATATATATATATATATATTTATATATATATATATATAGAGAGAGAGAGAAAGAGAGAGAGAGAGAGATAAAGAGAGAGAGAGAGAGAGAGAGAGAGAAAGAGAGAGAGAGAGAGAGAGATAATTATGAACGTACTGTTGGAATTTCATTCTTTAAGTCTTGGTCGGAAGGTTTTTGCGATGTTGTCACCAAAACAGCTTTAAAAATATGCAAACATATATTCATAGTTAGTTAAAATAGTCCTGTCTAGCTTGAACATACAACTTGACAACAATGACTAAAACGGAATTGATCGTATTAGTTTATAAGACATGCTCGAGGGCAGAGAGAATTCAATACAAGAGTATACCATCCAGGGAGCAGGATACCTAGCTCGGTGACTTATTTTATCACACTCAATCATTCACTAAACAACTGACTATAGCTGAATGATGGGACATGTCAGTAGGGTGGAGCGTTCATGTCAGTAGGGTAGGGCCGCTTATCGACATACTTTAACAATACTCCAACTAGCTTGTCATAACATGAAAGTATCAATTAAAATTGCTTTCATATTTATGTAATAATAATTTTCTTAATAATTTATTTAGAGTTATATATTTATATTCAATTGAGACGTTGACATTATAAGTTAATAGAGGCCGACCGAATTTCTGTTTCGGTTTCGGCGCCGAAAGCAGGCAAATTGTCTCTTTCGGCATAATTTCGGTTTTGGCCAAAGTAAAAAAAAGTCAGCTTTCAGTGTTCTTTCGGTTTCGGCCGAAACAGGTATTGACTTTCGGTCAACAGCCGAATATCTATTTTAACTTTCAAAATTCAGACTGTAACGCAAGTGCTGCATTTATTATTCTTCTTATTGATCATTGTTAATAAAATTATACACAATACATGTATATACAACTGTATATGACATGTTGTTTATAAGGATGTCAAACGAAAATCGATTTTCGGTTTTGTCAGAATTGGGGAGGAAATCATTTCAATATTGTGGTGCCCCACAACTTTTTATTCTTTTGTTCTCAAGACATATTTTTAAAACCATGTTTGATTCGTATGAAACAAATATTGAATGCCTTGCAAACACAAATTAATCAAAGGCGACTCATAAGCCTATTGTTTCTTTTTCAGTTCAGTTTTATTACAATAGCTGACAATATTTGTCTAGTGGTAAAATGACCTAAAAAGAGTCTTTTTCAAACTTAAATAATATTTTAATGTGTGCAACTTGTATCATATTTATATTATTATTAGAGTCTATATAAGTCTAAATTTTATATTCATGAAACATACAGTTTTGATTTCTCACAATCCAAAATCACCAGGTTCTAAGGATCAATGGTCCTTCCTAATAGTTTGGTTTATAAAATTATTTTTTTTAGTATAAACTACCGGTAAGCAAATTTGTCTTTTCCGTTCTACAACTTACTTTGCCCAGGGGCGGGAGGGAGGGGAGGGAGGACAAAAATCGTTGTTTGAAATTTGTTCGGATTTGTAAAACCCAAAATCGCTTTGAAAAAAAACGATATTAGCATCCCTAGTTTTGTGTTTTAATTACATAGAGTACCTATAAACTAGTTAATATTACACAAAAATGTAAAGTCATTTTTAATCTATTGTATAGCATTTTCTATTTACCGATATTTCGGTTACGGTTACAGTTTCGGCCGAAGGTGTAGTGAAACTTTCAGTATCTGCTTCGGCTTCGGCCGAACGTCAATTTAAAACTGTCGGTAGGGTTTCGTTTTCGGCCGAAACAAAAAAATTGGTTTCGGTCGGCCTCTAGTGACAATGTAATGCAAGGCAGTCATTTCTAATTGCATGGATTAAAAAGAGTTTATAGTATTCAATAATTGTTTCTTTCTTTTCGCCAAACTCCTGACCTGGGATACATTTTGGAACGACGCTCCATGTTCCATTGATACACTCGACTGATCTGGAATCATTCAGAACAAGGCCGTTTAGACAGCTTGGTTCAATGACTGTGCCGGGGTCCACCCAGATGTTTTCTGCCGCATTGCCGATGGTGCCGTTCAGAATGAGAGGGATTTGGCACTGACCTATGTATGAGTGTTGAGATTTCATGCATGATGGCATAATGATGACATACGTAATGCAGAACATGGTAAGGGAGGTTTCATGTAAGCAGAAGTGTAAGGAGAGAAAAAGAACAAGATTGAGATAGGCAGAAGGATAGATAGAACGATGGTTAGTTAGATCGATATATATATATATAGAGAGAGAACCATGACTAAAAAAGATAGAAAAACGACTGCTTGATATATATATATATATAGATAGATATATAGATAGATAGATAGATAGATAGATAGATAGATAGATAGATAGATAGATAGATAGATTGATTGATTGATTGATTGATTGATTGATATATAGATTGAATGTTAGATAAAAAGAAAAATACATAGATAGATAGAGATATAAAATGATAAATAGAGAAATAGGTGGAACTATTGACCAATAGAAAGATGGAGAGACACACAGATAAACAGATGTATTGATAGGTACATGGATGGATAGATGGATTGATAGATTGATTGAAAGAAAACACACAGAGACAGAGAGAATGGAATATATAAAAAGATACATGGAGAAATAGATAGTGTTACGAAACGTAAATTTATACATTGTACCATAATTAAATGAATACTAACTGTTCATAACAATTGGTGTAGTAACGATAGTAAGTATTTCATAAGCCAAGACTTCTAGGTTTTTCCCAGCTACAGCACCGGACAACATGGCCGATTTCAAGCGTTGTCGGTGATACTCGAATATTCCATCGCACGCTAGTATTTTATTAGTCTATATATTTACATCAGCCATAATGTAATATAATTTTTTGTATTCGGTTTTGGTATCGAATCGATCCATATCATGGACCTATGAGAATCAGTCCCAAGATTACATCAGTTCTTTTGGCATCTCTCGTCAAGTAACACATATTTTTCTATGCTCTGAAATATAATTTCTTATGGATTTATACTGCAAAGAATTGAATATTGTTTTACCAGTAGTTTCAATGCTATTCATAGCCTATTGAATATACATTACGGAATATGTGCTATTCTTAACCACTTGTGTAAATATCATTCTTCTATTTGGATTTTGTTAAATTGATGATTCTGTGATTAAACCAATAATTCGTTTGTTTACAAAACTCGGTCCATATCAGTTCTTCACGTTCCAGTATTGTTTGTTTTATTTATACTACAATAGTAATTGCCAACACTACACAATAACAACACGATACTTGCTGTGTATATGAGCATGAATATACACCTAAATAAATCAAATAAACTCTAATCAATGTTATAAAGATTGCCAGGGGATATTTTGAATCAGGACCAACCTAGACTACACTAAACTAATAACAAAATGACCTAATAATGATACTACCAATTGAAGCAGTAATTATAATAACCACAAGACAACGTAATAAGTAAATATTTCATCAACTGAATGGGGCTATAGCCAAGTAAATAATACAGTCTACAATTCGGTACTCATTATTCTACAGTCACCTACTTTTTAATAATTTTCTACAAAAAGATAACAAAAGCTGGCTTGTCATTTAACATTTTTATTGAATTCATAATTGAAAAGTATATCAAAGCGACTTGACCAGTGCAATACTAAAAGTATCTATTGCGGCATATATGACAGTGCATAGATGACCACTGATATATCGCCTTTGTAATAAGAATTGATAACTCAACTTGAAAATGTCTTATGAAGGACAGGCGTGTCCTAATAATAGAAAGATAGAAAGTTAGATATATAGTATAGTTACCTAAACACAGGGGGGTTGGCTGGGACCACTGGCCGTTATCCATACACTGTGTCATGAGATGATGGCCAATAAACTTGGTCCTGAGGTTGCACCTTTATACGGGATATAATGCAAAGGAAACAAAATTAACTTGGATAATTTACAACGCTTTTTTTGTGATGATATCATAGAGTTACGACTACATGATTATTTGTATTAACTTAGCATTTGGCCACACAATAAATGAAGTATATGTACAGCAGCGCATGTGTTCAGAGGCCCCTTGACTTGATTTACTTATGCCTGGGATATAGGCCGCCATCAAGAATCCTCCAGGTATCCAGATCTTGGGCCAATTTCTCTATTTCTGCTTAGAAACACTATTATCAAAAGTAAAGTAAAGTACCCGTCGGACCGAGTTGATCCATAGGTCCGATGAAGCAGCGTTCACCAGTTTCTGTGGCCACGGCATACTAGGTGATTGTGTGGCCAGCACTATGCACAGCCGCCTTTACTTTACCCCGACTAAGGTCAGGTACCCATCAGAGCTGGGTAGACTCAGGGACACTCTCCAGACCCGGGAAAAAAAATCCTAGCCTGCACCAGGATTCGAACCCGGGACCTTCGGCTCGCCAGTCGAACGCGCTGCCGCTCGCCTATTGTCCCCCTACTATCTGTATTGCACAAAAATGCTCACCTAAATAAATAAAGTCCTCCTACAGTAGTTCGGTGTCCGTCCAAATAGCCATTGTATAATGGTCCAGGTGGGCCACAGTTGATTTCTATTGGGGAAGAACACAGGAGTGGTAAACAACAACAAAAGCATTGACTAGTGAATTAATCGATTAAAGACTGAAATGGGGGAGGGGGGCGGGAAATCAGTAACCCTGACAGTAGTAGATTTAACGACCCTTAATGACCCTACGCAAACTTTCTCAAACTTGAAAAAAAAAAAAGTCCAAACTTGAAATAAAAAGTAAGTTTACCCAAACTTGAAATAAAAAGTAAGTTTACCCAAACTTGAAATAAAAAGTAAGTTTACCCAAACTTTAAATAAAAAGTAAGTTTACCCAAACTTGCTAAAAAAAAAGTACGTTTACCCAAACTTTAAATAAAAAGTAAGTTTACCCAAACTTCTTTAAAAAAAAGTACGTTTACCAACACTTTAAATAAAAAGTAAGTTTACCCAAACTTGAAATAAAAAGTAAGTTTACCCAAACTTGAAATAAAAAGTAAGTTTACCCAAACTTGAAATAAAAAGTAAGTTTACCCAAACGTTGACAGTTTGAATGGATCTTACAATCGGTAAAGAAATTAAGTTTTCCAAACAATGATATGACCAAAACATTTACCAAGAAATTAAAAAAAAATACTAAGCTTGTTCTTTGTTTCAGATTGATTGTTTTCGTGTAGACTTTTTAAAAAAACATTGCTCTGCTACTCTATGTTACTGCAATATTCGTTCTACTGACCAACGCAAGTTGCCTCCTGGCCACTCCATGTCCCGTCTGCCTGGCATGTCCTCTCCTGCGAGCCACGGACCTTGTATCCGTGATAGCACTCGAACTGGATTACGGAGTTGAAGGCCGTGGATGAACCAATCATATTGCCGTATACTGGACAGTCCAGTTCCGGACAATTTACGGCTGTAGATTAAAGAAGCAATACAGAATTTTTTGTTTTTAAATTAAAACTGAGTTTCACTAATATCTATAGGAGTTTGTTTAATATTACTATATATTGTTTTGTAAGAAAGGGTTTAGGCAAATAAAATGCGTAATTTTTTTGATATGATAAAATTGAACCTATTTTTGTCTGCAACTTGTTGGCCGAGTTGGTGTGTCCACAGTTTGTTGTGAGTTGTGACAGTTTTTCTGTAAGCAAATTATTGATAGTTCACTACTTTTATAGTAATGCTTGAATTATTTTACTAACTTTAAATGCTGTCAATGGCTATGAAGCATTGAAATAAATTCTAAATGTTTATGTTATTTCTTCACCAGCCATCTGGTTGGACGTTTTGATAGGATTTTAGTAAGATTTTAGTGAGAATTTGGTAGGATATATTTGGATAAGATTTTGGTGGGATTTTAGATTTGAGTAGAAATTGGGTTGTTGTCTATTTTGTGCTGTGTTCAAAGTCGTTTCATATTTGCTGAATGAGGTTTAAACTGTGTAATGACTCCTGAGCTTTGGAGTTAAATATAATTTCATAAAATTAAAGCTACATTTTTATAATGTTTTCAATTACCTGTCCACTGTAGCTCTAATCAAAAAGTGTTCTAGCAAACAGATGCAGTTATGAAACAACAAACTGTTAAATTATGGGATATTTATTAGGCTTTAAATTAAAGCCGTACGATGTCACTCTATTACTCTATATAATTTAGGCATGTAAAATTTTCACCTGGGCAGAATCCTGGTGCTCCATTTTCTCCTTTAGAACCTCGAACGCCTGAATTATAAAAATAATTTTGCTTTAAAACTATTCTTTTAAAGTATTAAACATGGACATAATGAAACAGTAAAGAGAAAAGTAAAGGGTGAGAGCGATAAAAGAAAGGGAGGACAGGCAATGAGAACGAAAGTATTAGAACAAGAAATACACATTGGTGGAAAGAAAGAGATAGTGAAAACATGAAACGGTCGAGAAACTGAAAGTTTAAAAAATTAGAATTAGGAGAGAAAAACAAAAAACCTAGAGAGAAATCAAGAGAAAAGTAAAGTAGAAAATAAAATAACGAAATATGACTATAAAAAGAGTGTGAGTTATATTTATATAATATATAAAAGTAAAATAAATGGAGATAAAAAGAGAAAGAGTGAGAAAAAGACAGATATTAAAGACTTGACTAAATCTTGTGGACCATTGTCTTTCTATTTTGTAATCAAATTTTTAGACAGCCCACGAAGTATAAGCTAAATGGCTTTGAATTGATACAATAAGCAAACATTGATATTGTTTACCTGGGAAACCTTGTTCTCCTTTTTGGCCGATTCTTCCAGCATACCCCTTTGGTCCAGGTATTCCAGGGTGTCCTGTTTTTCCAGGCATTCCTGTTAAGGATGAAATGTTTGGTTCAATAGTATTGGTCCATTTTAAAACATTTTTTAAAATAAATTTTATGCCACTATAAAATACATTCGACACATTGCCATTTAAAGATAATAGTATATAACCTACATTGCAAAGTTTAAATTGTTGTTGCATTTAAAATTGTGTTTTCACATATTTTCATTCATCGTGCTGTCGACACTCACAATATTGTTAAAGAAGAGACAACACTTTTACACAGAAACGTTTTTAAACAATCAAACAAAAATACTGAAAACAATTAATTTTTTAATGTCTGATTCATTCATCGTGCTGACAACACTCACAATATTGTTAAAGAAGAGGCGACACTTTTACATAACGTTTTAAACAATCAAACCTAAATACTGAAAACAATTATTTAATGCCTGATTAACAATTTATGGAGATCGTCCTTAACTACTTAGCTTGGGTAACCAAAAGCCAGAAAGGCGAATAGAATTTAGGTGTGATGGTTTACCGTAATTACCGCTAGTTATATCTTTCTAGCTCCGCTCATAATGTATAAAGATAATTTATTAAACACACTCTCACTAAGAGCACGTTACAATATATAGATAACCCAATGATTTAAAAGTAAATTGTAAGTGTAGTGTAGACTTATGTTTAAGTCTACTATAAACGAACATCCAGATGCAATACATATCGTCTAACTAACAGTCTGTCTTTGTCTCTTTATCAAAAGATCAACTGTCATGGCTGCCGTCGTTAAATTATCGTCTATTATCATTGAGGTTACCTATTTAAGGTTACAATATATAGATAACCCAATGATTTAAAAGTAAATTGTAAGTGTAGTGTAGACTTATGTTTAAGTCTACTATAAACGAACATCCAGATGCAATACATATCGTCTAACTAACAGTCTGTCTTTGTCTCTTTATCAAAAGATCAACTGTCATGGCTGCCGTCGTTAAATTATCGTCTATTATCATTGAGGTTACCTATTTAAGGTTTTCATTACGGCTTAAACCTTAACATTGTTATCTTACACAAATAAATCATTCTTAGTTCTAGTTGCACTGCGTCCTAGCAGCGAAGCGAATGTCTTGGGTTGGACTCCTGGTAAAGTCTCAGATATGTTCTTATGTTTTTAAAGTTTCCCTGAGTTTACCGAGCTATGATGTGGTACTACATTATTTGGGGTAAGGTAATCTTGGTGGGGATTTTTCCTGGCCCTGTCAATCAAACCGGTCTGTCGGGATACCTTTTTATGCATTGTCTTATTGTCTATTTTTAATGACTAGCTAACTAATATTGCCATGCATGTGACACAAGTACTATAAAAAGTAAACGATTGTATTACCTTGTACACCATTAAGTCCCATAGGTCCATCAAGACCGGGGTTTCCTCTTTCACCTGATGATGTCGACAAATAAATGACATTAATGTCATAAAAGGTCCTAAGATATTTAACAACCCATTAAAAAAGTATGTATTTATATAAAACTGTGATATCTTCTAAAATACATTTCTCGACACTGATTGTCAATCTCTATTTTCATTTTTAAATTATTCATTATTTGAATTGTTTTATCCCCTATTTTTTTGTTATTGGGGGGGGGGGGGGTAAAACTGAACCATCACTGCTTTTCAAATACATAGAAAAACATAACGTGGCGAAAAATAAAAATAAATATATAATTATGTAACAATACCCCCCCTCTGTAAAACCTCTGCCACAGCCGATCAAAGACCTTCCTTTTCCTCTGTTTTCTGCCACGGCCGATCAAAGACTTTCTTTTTCTTCTACTATCTACCACGGCCGATCAAAGACCTTATTTTTCCTCTGCTATCTGCCACGGGCGATCAAAGACCTTCGTTTTCCTCTGCTATCTGCTACGGCCGATCAAAGACTTTCCTTTTCCTCTGCTATCTGCCACGGCCAATCAAAAACCTTCATTTTCCTCTGCTTTCTGACACGGCCGAGCAAAGACCTTCCTTTTCCTCTGCTATCTGCCACGGCCGATCAAAGACCATCCTTTTCCTCTGCTATCTGCCACGGCCGATCAAAGACCTTCCTTTTCCTCTGCTTTCTGCTACGGCCGATCAAAGACCTTCCTTTTCCTCTGCTATCTACCACGGCCGATAAAAGACCTTCCATTTCCTCTGCTTTCTGCCACGGCCGATCAAAGACCTTCCTTTTCCTCTGCTTTCTGCCACGGCCGATCAAAGACCTTCCTTATCCTCTGCTATCTGCCACGGCCGATCAAAGACCTTCGTTTTCCTCTGCTATCTGCTACGGCCGATCAAAGACTTTCCTTTTCCTCTGCTATCTGACACGGCCAATCAAAAATCTTCATTTTCCTCTGCTATCTGCCACGGCCGATCAAAGACCTTCCTATTCCTCTGCTATCTGCCACGGCCGATCAAAGACCTTCCTTTTCCTCTGCTTTCTGCCACGGCCGATCAAAGACCTTCCTTTTCCTCTGCTTTCTGCCACGGCCGATCAAAGACCTTCCTTTTCCTCTGATATCTGCCACGGCCGATCAAAGACCTTCCTTTTCCTCTGCTTTCTGCCACGGCCGATCAAAGACCTTCCTTTTCCTCTGCTATCTACCACGGCCGATCAAAGACCTTCCTTTTCCTCTGCTTTCTGCCACGGCCGATCAACGACCTTCTTTTCCTCTGCTATCTGCCACGGCCAATCAAAATCCTTCATTTTCCTCTGCTTTCTGACACGGCCGATCAAAGACCTTCCTTTTCCTCTGCTATCTGCCACGGCCGATCAAAGACCATCCTTTTCCTCTGCTATCTGCCACGGCCGATCAAAGACCGTCCTTTTCCTCTGCTTTCCGCCACGGCCGATCAACGACCTTCCTTTTCCTCTGCTATCTGCCACGGCCGATCGAAGACCTTTTCTTTTCCTCTGCTATCTGCCACGGCCGGTCAAAGACCTTCATTTTCCTCTGCTATCTGCCACGGCCGATCAAGACCTTCCTTTACCTCTGCAATCTGCCACGGCCGATCAAAGACATTCCTATTCCTATGCTATCTACCACTGCCGATCAAAGACCTTCCTTTTCCTCTGCTATTTGCCACGGCCGATCAAAGACCTTCCTTTTCCTCTGCTATCTGCCACGGCCGATCAAAGATCTTCCTTTTCCTCTGCTTTCTGCCACGGCCGATCAAAGACCTTCCTTTTCCTCTGCTATTTGCCACGGCCGATCAAAGACCTTCCTTTTCCTCTGCTATCTGCCACGGCCGATCAAAGATCTTCCTTTTCCTCTGCTAACTGCAACGGCCGATCAAAGACCTTCCTTTTCCTTTGCTATTTGCCACGGCCGATCAAAGACCTTCCAATTCCTCTCTTATCTGCCACGGCCGATCAAAGATCTTCCTTTTCCTCTGCTATCTGCAACGGCCGATCAAAGACCTTCCTTTTCCTCTGCTATCTACCACAAGGTTATAGATGTGTGTTTTATGTTTGTTCTCGTTGTCTGTTTGAGTTGCATAAAACTACATCCAGCTGTTTTCATAAAAGTCTCCGATACATTTATGTAGAAATTTCAATACTTAGCTAATGCTTCCAATGCTTGGTTATCAAAACAATTGACATCACAATGTGAAATGTGCTATAAAAACTTGTCAACAAACAAGATTGTCGCTTGCAAAACTCAATTTAGAATATTTATTCATCTTTATAGATACTCAAATTTTTTAATGATTAGATAATCTGGAATATTTCAACGAAACTTTTTAACGAATCAAAAGAAATTATAATGACTACTATTATGAAACAATCTTAGATACGTTTGGAATTTTTTTTTTTTTATTTTTTTTTTTTGCAAAGCACCATTTTACAAATTATGGATAAACAAATGGTATCTCGAGACAAATGGAAGCCAACACACACACACATTAATACCAATACCACAATATGTTAGCTTGAATACTTTACTTATATAATTCACTTTGTTTACTTTTAGTATAAAAAAAAAGAATAAAAAATGAAATTTCAATATTATCAAAGAATATTTTGAAGGATTCCGATTCCAGTGACCATGGACTTCATCTGATAATTATTTGCCTTTCTATAGTTTTTTTTATGCCATGGAGGTTCACTCTCAGAAATATTGTTTATAAATTAGTTAAGTTGCCCCTTTAATTCAAGAATATTCATTAAACTAGTAGATCAAAATGCAAACATACAGTGCCGTTGCAAGGAATTTGGGAGCCCGGGGGACTTGGCCTCTTTAGGGGCCCCTACATTTTGACCTTTGACATTATGACATGAGAAAACAACAATTTGGACACTCCATTAAGGGCCCCCCTCAAATAGGGGCCCGGGGGGACTTTCGAATTTGGACCCCCCCCCCCTCCCCCTCCTTTAGCTACGCCACTGCAAACATAGTCCCCCAGTTTTTCATTGGTTGCAAAAAGTGTCTTTTTTTCTAAAATATAAAAAACACCAGCATTTACAAGAAGCAACATTTAAGTATCCACTATCCACTATTCACCAGTAACTATGCACGTATTAGAAATTTTATATTTGCTGCCGACTTGCCTTTCACTGGCGAATCTAGGAACCCACTTTCCATTTATGTCTTCGTACAACGTCAAACTAAAACTTAATTATTCAAAGCTCTAAAAGTTGGGCAAGGCCATCTCTCAATACGAGAACCACTCTGGTGTTGTAAAACATATTGATTTTATAATCAAAGACTGTACCAAATAATTATAGACTTTGCTAGGGTTTTTCAAGGACTAATGTACTAAATGTTTTTCTATTAAAACTTAAAGCACAAATAAAATTATTACCTTTTAGTCCTGGTTTTCCTGGCAATCCACGCAGTCCTAAAAATGTTTGTTTATATTAGTAATAGAAAGCTTTAGATAAAATAAACTACAAATACATCAACAAGCTACAGTGGGAGTCAATAATACATACAAATTAACTACAACGACTCGCAATGTTTGTTTATCAATCTTTTTATATCGGACAAATAGTCATATTTTATATATATATTTTATCAAAGAGTATATTATATTTATTTCGTTTTGGGTGTTGGTTACGATATGATAGTGACTTCAAGAGCGCACATCAATTATTGTTCAACTTGCAGCTGCTTTTGTACATGCATCAACTATTTATTGTAGTGCTTTGCTAATCGGGATACACGATGATAAATTCGCCAAATTGCAACGTATTCAAAACAATGCCACATTGATGGTCATGTGTAAGACAAAGCGTGATTTTGCGACAGTTCTCATACATCGGCTCCACTGGCTCCCCTTGAGAGCCAGAATAGATTACAATAGATTACAAAGTGGCGGTAATTTGCGATCAGTGCCTACATAACAAGGAGATGCCATCTTATCTCAAAGAATTAATCAAGCTATATGTTCCGCCCTTTGTTCTCTCGAACCCTGACTTCTGGAGGTGCCCCGTTTTTTTTCTCAAAACCTTGCCCTTGTAACTTTCTCAATAAGCTTATCTGGCTCCAAGGTATGAAATCTAATTACGTGTCTTAGTTCAATGTTATGTATGCTTTCAGTATTTAAAAATTTAAAAGCTTTTAACAAATAAAACTTAGAAAAATAAAAAATAAAATCAAATGCTACTATTTCTTCTGTCAACAAGACCGCAGAGATTTTTTGCTATCTTGAAGTATTACCAAAATAAACATTTTTTTAAATATCTTTCTTTAGGAAGTTCTGTGTGTTGTAGTTAAAAAAGTTGGTTATGGTAGGCTAGGTAAGTTGAGGGGAAAATACTTCATTTTCCCAGAGGATTGGTTTAAAATATTCCAGAATTCAAGTAAGGCGTGGCCTTCTGTTGCATTTGAGTTAAAACAATATGTGAAGCAAAAAAAAAGTTCTGGTGACTAATATTGACTAAGGGTAACAGGTAGATCCAGGGGTCGGCAACCTTGACACTCAGAGCTATTTTTAATGGCACGCGGCTGGCGCACGAAATATGCAATTCAATTCTCTTCTAAAAGAAAATGAGATGATAAATTTGAGGCTGTTGGCGCGCAGAATGATTTATAAATCCATATTTGGCTGCTGTAGACTACTGAGACCAATTTAGTGTTTAGTAATATTCGTAATATGTATATTATAGGTTGTCTTTGTTCCTTTTATTTGGCTGAGAAATGGGCATAATTTGAGTGAGTAAATATTGTAGGCCTATAGTATTTGTTTGATTACTCACCAGGCCAACCGGGTGAACCGTCTAGACCGGCTGGACCTCTTAAGGCTTCAAGCTCAGACGCTCCCAGTGTTTTTAAGGACGACGCGATTCCATTATCACCTTTGATACAGTACAAGGTGTTACATTGGTGTAGGTAAACATTTGGGAAAATAATAACTTGGAACACCAAAAAGTTAATATCACAAATAATTTTGATACAACTGTCTAAAATAATAATACTTGTAGTAGTTACTTTTAGCATGCAACATGTCCGGCTCTTGATAAAACCAAGCGACATTAGACGGAACAAAACCAAACTTAAAAACAAGTAATGAATAATGATATTTTTAATATCATTTGTATCGTTTTTTTTAAATAAAACATGAAAATATTTTCATTATATGACTGCCACTGGGCAAGTTAGATTCAACACGTTAAAGAAACAACTAGAACGGTGAGGGAGAAAGTTCCAAACATTAAGTCTTCACAACAGATATTGCCTTTCAAATAGTTCATGTATAATAGAGAATTGTGTAAATCAAAGTACAAATACCTTTATCCCCCCTTTCACCTTTGGGTCCAGGAATACCTGTAAAAGTATAAAAAAGGTAAACATAAAAATGATTTAAAAAAAAGGAATATGCAAGTATTACGTTATTACGTATACAACTACTGTTAAAAACACGTCTTTACCCTCTACATTGTGATTTAATACTATTTGGGTCACTTCTGCTAATTTTCTCCTTTTTTTATATTAAACAGGTACGAGGCTATATTAAATTACTATCGACACTTGTTAAGCCAGTTTAAACCGGAAAAAAAAAATCCAGACAGTTAGTCTACTCTTAAAGCCAATAAATGAGATGGAGGGTCTCGCATTTCTCGGGAGCAAAGGTTACCCGCGTAAAAGCAATAAAATTATTGGTGACGGCATCAGTAAGCTGTGACGTATGCTTGCTTATTAGCCCTCCCTTTTCCTGTCGGCAAAGTTAGTTCAGCTCAAGTCTTTGGTGTGTGAGGAATGTGTGTTATTGTTTCCTACACATTGTAATTTATTTCTTCATTTTTACTGCATTACAAACTTGTTGCTTCGTTGAAATCAAATTAAAACTTCATCTTTATTAATATATGGACCTTGTGTTGCTTACTGATTTGTACAAGTTGGTTGAATTGACATTATTTAGCCATACTGAAGGACTCGCGAATATTTAACACTATCGTCAGAGACATAGGCCCTGGAGACATCGTAGGAATTCATACCTAGACTAGATAAACGCAGCCAGTTGTTGCTACAACGTTACACAAGCCTTACTTTTTTCACACAAAAAAAAAACATGAGTAGGCCTAAACACGCAGAACATATTAAATAGTATTATATATAATCATAGCATTGGCTGTCCTTCGCTTGATTCATCGACACTATTTAGCTCAAAGGTTCTCAACGGGGGCGATATCGCCCCCCGGGGGGCGTTGAGAAGCTTTAGGGGGGCGCTGACATTCCCGGGGGCGATTGGGGCGCGGTGAAGGGCAAGTGGGCGGTACAAACGTACCTTATATATTAAAATACCTCAGCTATTTGAATCGATTAGTTTTTGGAGGATGAAATGTGATGTAAACGCAAGTTCTGCTAAATATCTCGTATCCCCCAACAGTATGCCTACATATTATTATATTATGTCAACAGTGATACGTAATGAATGCTGTCATTATGTCAAAAGTGAAATGCGTGAAGTCTTCCACACTACCCGAAGATTAATATTAATGGTATGATAGTTTGCGCGAATGTCTATTGTATTTGAGTACAAATGGTTCTTTAATATTGTTTTAAGTATACTGAAAGACGGAATTTATGTAATCAAATCAAATTTCCATTTTTTTGGATCAATAAAGCAATCTTATCTTATCTTATAAGAAATAGGAATCGCAGTGACTTTTTGATGAAGTAGGGGTCTGTATTTGGCAAAAATAGTGTGCGGCTGGCTGGTCCTGTGTTTGCTTCACAGGACTGTCAACCCTGCTGAACGATCACTGTCGCCCTAACATCTGTTAATATTAATGATATTTATAGTGTTTTTTAAGACAGTCTACTGCGTGAAACTAATATTATTAAGCGGTATAGATAAGTAGTAATCATACAAACTGGGTAGTTATTGTAATGCTTGAAAATATACATATAAATTCTTTAGTCATATAATATTTACATAATTTTTAAATACTTTTTACAGTTTGATCATTTCAACGTTAAAACTTGTAAGCCATTTATTTTTTATAAAAGAAAAGAAAACAGAAATAATAGATCTAATAAAACGGGCTAATTATTTCCCTTTAACAAAAAAATGTTTCCACATTTGATTCAATAGTGATGCCGAATAAGTTCTGTTTTGTAATATAACAAATATTACTGATTATTAGACCTAAGGCTTTTGCAACCACAATTGAAACAAATATAGACAAATTGCTAGCAACACACCAGGCAAACGATTCGCACTAATATTGATTTATTTAAACCTTTTGTTAAGGCAATTTTTTTATCTATTAATCCTTACAATATGTTTCCTTTTCAGTTTATTTAAAAGATAATTAATCACATAAAAAGTCTAGTCCGCATAAAAAAAATGCAGAAACTATAGTCCAGGGCGGAAGGAAGAAGGGGAGTGGGCGCTAAAAGAAAGTTGGGGGGGGGGCGGTGAGCAGAGAAAAATTGTAAAAGGGGGCGGTGAGCCGAAAAAGGTTGAGAACCTATGATTTAGCTGATAAAAATGTATCTTTTGTTCTCGGCAGCAGTTGGATCTGGCACATTGATCATGTCAGCGATCTAATATGGCACATTGTTCTTTACAGCGATTGAATATGGCGCCTTGTTACAGTTGGATCGGGCACATTGGTCAAGACAGCGAGTGAATATGGTGCATTGATTTTGTTAGCGGATAGATTTGGTACATTCTTCTTGGCAGCGATTGAATATTCCTCGCCTCGATAAGAAAATAGTCATGTCAGGAAGTATACAGCTCAGAATCTACAACAGGCAACATCTACAGTCCCACGGTACCTTTGGTCGTATCTTGAAACTTAACTACACTTATTTATACCTTCATCTGGTGGAGGCTAAGTTCAATTTAAATAAGTCTTTTTCTATTGTTTATAGCTAAGAAAGGCTTTGTTTCCATTATGTAATAATGGGAATAATTGAGTAAGTAAATAGTAAGTAAATATTGTATTATATTGTGTTTGATTTTATGACTGGACCAGATTACTCACCAGCAGGACCCGGTGGACCTCTCAAGGCTCGTAGCCTAGACACTCTCGGCATGTCCATAGATGACGTACTTCCATCATTACCTTTAATACAGTACAAGGTATTACATTGTCGTAGGTAAACATTAGAGCACATTGATAACGCAAAACAACCAAATAGATAAATATAACAAACGATTTTATACGTATCTTTAGAGTATTTATTTTAGTAGATGCTTAATAAAAAGAAGATGGAACAAAGTCTTGGGAAAAAACTAGTTGTGTTTCGTGTTAGGCTACTTTTAGTTTCATTTTTGTTTTTATTTATATCGTTTCTTATTAAAACTACACTCGACAATTTTAATGCTACACACTAATAAAACAAATGGAATGGTAGTGGGTTCAAAACTTGAATTTTCACAACAGACATTGCCTGTTGAGTAGTTATAGAAAGATAAAGAATTGTGTTAATTAAAGTACTGATACCTTTATCTCCTTTTGCACCAGGCCGCCCAGGTACACCTGTACAATAATAAAAAGGTGAAAATTACAAAAAAATGATGTTGTAATGAAATATGTAGGTCTAATGCAATCTATACTTTTTTTTCTTAAAACAAACGCTCAAGCAAACATGTATCATATATATATATATATATATATATATATATATATATATATATATATATATATATATATATATATATATATTATATATATATATATATATTGTCATGTATATTGTTTTTCCAAGAATTGGAACACGCAATGTTTATTCTTCTCTCTCTCTCTTTTCTCACTACACACAATATTAGGACGTTTAGTAGGAAAACGAAAGATTCTAGGTAATGCTGGGATTCTGTGTTGATCTCAAATTCTCAGGGTCTGGGAACGACTCATTATTTAATAGGGGAAGTTCCTATCGTTTTGTTATGAGTTTTGTAATGTTACCATGATTTTCACCCCTACTGGTAGTGGGTCTGTCCCTTGCACCACTCGGATAGTATTTAATGCTTTGTTTTGTCTGAAAGACAGAGTGTTTCAAAATATGTTCCTTTGAGAACGTTTGTGTTTGCACTATTTTATTCTAACTGTACATAATAGATATATTGTATATATTGAACATATCACCTGAAATAAACTATCAACAACAGTTACACTGAAGCTTCCTTGTCAAGTTACTATTCTATTGTGTTGTATACATTACTATAAGATTTATCTACTACTCTAATGCCCAAGAAAGGAAATGTTGGAATACAAATACTGAGTTTGTGCCCAGGACTATAAGAAGAGTTCGTGTAATACTGAAGCATAAATACTAATAATTAAAGTCTCCCCTAGGACTAACGAGAATTATCAGCAAGATCTACACAGCTCTGGCCACAAGGGGATTGTGGACGTAACAAAATTTGGTGGTCTCGCCCGGTATATTTGAGTTCTACTTTTCCTGACCTAGGATTGACAAAATTTGGTGGTCTCATTCGGTATATTTGAGTTCTACTTTTCCTGATCTAGGATTGGAAAAAATTTGTTGATCTCGTCTGGAAAATTTGAGTTATATTTTTCCTGGTCTAGAAATATTTTGTGACATTAGTAGTACTGAGAGCGGCATATTTGTGTTTCGTTTTCTAGGACTGTGAAACTATTCTTTTTAAAAAAGAGGAGAGAACTGGTTTGCGTATTTATGCCTTGGGAAGTGTGAAGATTCCACGAAGTGTGTAATATTATATTGTGCAAATTTCTGGACAAATCGTAAGTTGGAACTTTATATTTTATTTTACAATATATACTACTCTACTATCACAAATATTTCGAGCGCTATACTATGGCTTCGAATATATCAAGTGAGGAACTTAATTCCATGTCATTTGCTGAACTAAAAGAATTAGCTGAGTCCTTTGGGATTGAGGCAGGACAGGCAAGACCTAATCGTAATCGTTTGATCAAAGAAATTATGACATGTTTGAACGGGCAGAATGCCATGAACACTGGTAATGTAGTTGAAGTGGGACAGAACGATATCAATGAAGGTTATGTAGCTCCCAGTGGGGGCGAGGTAATTGCCCACGGAGACGAGGTAAGAAATATGTCATCTAGATCATCAAACAATGATGAAGATGAAGGGTTGAGTGAAAACCTAAAATTCCCATTAGCTATGAAGAGAATGGAATTGGAAAGAATGAGGATAGAAACTGAAAGGGAAAATGAAAGAATTAGGATAGAAACTAAAAGGGAAAATGAAAGAATTAGGATAGAAACTGAAAGGGAAAATGAAAGAATTAGGATTGAAAGCAGAGAAAGGATAGAGATGGCATGCATGAACAGACCTGACCATCGTAGGGACAGCAATGGTATGGATATTAGCGCAATGAAGAAACACTTGCCTATATTCAGAGAAGAAGATGTTCAAGATTTCTTTTTGCTTTTTGAGAGGATAGCTGTAGATTATCAGTTCCCTGATGATAAGATGGCTTTATTGTTAAGGTCAACTCTCAACAAAGGAAAAGCATTGGACGTAGTGTTGAGTTTAACACCCGAGGAAATAAATGACTATGAAGTGATCAAAGATAGGGTGCTAAAAAGTTATTCCCTGACACCAGAAAAATATAGAAAGCTATTTAGAGACAGAAAGAAGGCATATGATCAAACTCATGTAGACTTTTTGAGAAAAAAGGAGAAAATGTTAGAACAGTGGCTAAGGTCACAGAATGTAAGTGAGTTTGATAAACTCAAGAACCTAATATTGTTTGAGGAATTCAATGATTGTATTCGAGTGGATATTAAAACCCACATCTCAGACCGAGGGGTTGAAGATGTGCATGAAGCTGCTAGATTGGCAGATAACTATGCCATAATTCACGCCAGCATAAAGCCATATTATGCTGACAAACCCAAAGTGCACAAACCAGAGCCCAAGGAGGCTAGTAAACCAACAGAGACAAGTGAAAACAATAATAAGAACAGTGGTGTAAATAATAATAGTAACTTAGTTCATTTCAGGAAGCAGACAGATGTAAATAAAGCAAAGGTGGTATGTTTCAATTGCAAGAAAGAGGGCCACATGAAGAAAGATTGTTGGATCCTTACCAAGAAGCAAGGTGCTATTCTACACTGTGCCAGAGTGCAGAAAGACAGCAAGCAGACAGAAGAAGTGTGCAACACAGGGTCAAGAAACTCAAAAGAAATGCGGCCGGCATCGCCCATAGTTGTGGAGTCGATGGTTTTTGAGAACAGCCTATCTAAGGTAAAAGGGAATAGCTGTACTCAATCTATTATGCTTTCAGAAGGCCGTGAGGAACAGATGGTTTTTGAAGTCCCGGAAGAGGACGACTTATCCGATTTTCGACCCTTTGTCTACGAGGGGACAGTGTCGACAGAAGTCGATGTACTCAGCAAGAAGAAAATACAGATATTACGTGACACGGGCTCTGCTGTCAGCGTGATCCTGGAGGGCAGTGTGCCACCAGTACCGGTGAGTCTGTTGTGCTGAGAGGTGCTAGTATGGAAGCTGTGGAAGCTCCACTGCTCAGAATAAAACTCGAGTCGGATATTTTTACAGGTACCATCGTAGTGGGAGTGTGGCGCGCACTACCCGTCAAAGGCACTTCCATGATATTAGGAAATGACATTATGGGCGGCAGAGTCACTGTCGAGCCCATGGTTAAAGTGTTGGAGACAAAGATGGCGGAGGACAAAAACCTACGTCCTGCCAATGAACGCCCAACATGTGCACTGACAAGAGCAATGCAGAAAAAGAAGTCGGTAAAGACTCCTGCTAAGCCGTGTAGTGCAACGAAAGATGTGTTTGTCTGTTCTGAAGACACACATGCGAATGAAACAGTGATAACTGAAACACCTGACATCGATTTAAGTGCTACGTTCTTTGCTGAACTAACAACTGGTGATGCAACAGAGAACGATAACATTTTGTCACCAAAGCAGAAATTGGTGAAAGAACAATTGAATGACGAAGTAATAATGCAACTCAGAATGAAAGCTGTTGATAAAAAGACTGCAGATGCAATGGCGGAATGTTTCTACATGAAAGATGAAGTGTTGATGAGAAAGTCGAAACCGCTCAACTCAGGTACAAACGAGTGGGACAGTATTCACCAGATTGTAATACCTAAGTGCTATCGTCAAGATATACTGCGTATGGCGCATGATCTTCCTTTCGCTGGTCACATGGGAGTCCGAAAAACGCACCACCGTATCCTCCCTTACTTCTACTGGCCAGGACTGAGAAGAGATGTCGAACAATACTGCAAGACTTGCCACGTATGCCAAATGGTAGGACGTCCTAACCAACGAATTCCTGTCGCTCCACTCCAGCCGATACCAGCGTTCGACGAACCATTCAGTCATATACTCATTGATTGCGTGGGCCCGTTGCCGAAAACAAAAGCCGGTTTTCAATACCTGCTCACAGTCATGTGTTCATCCACTCGCTTCCCGGAAGCCATTCCGTTGCGGAACATAACAACAGTGAAGGTGGTAGACGCCCTGACAAATTTCTTCACACGTCATGGCCTACCGAAGACAGTACAGTCCGACCAGGGGACTAACTTTACTTCGAACATTTTCAAACAAGTCATGGAACAATTAGGGATAAGCCATAGGCTATCAAGTGCCTATCATCCTGAGAGCCAGGGAGCTCTGGAAAGGTTTCATCAGACATTAAAATCGATGCTTAAAAAGTACGGTTATGAAAACGAGAAAGACTGGGATAAGGGTGTGCCTTATGTACTGTTCGCTGAAAGGGAGGCCACTCAGGAATCCCTGGGGTTTAGCCCATTCGAACTTGTGTATGGACACTCAGTCAGAGGTCCGTTGAAACTTCTACATGAAACTTGGCTAACGGACAGTGAACCGATTGGACTTTTGTCATATGTAGATACATTTAAAAATAGGCTTTATCATGCTTTTAACCATGTGAAGATTCATTTTCCACAGATGCAGGAGCGTATGAGACAAAACTATGACCGTAAAGCTACAGCTAGAACTTTTGCACCAGGTGGCAAAGTTCTTGTATTTCTACCTTTGCAAAATCAGCCTTTAAGTGCAAAGTTTAGTGGACCCTATGAGATAGAGTCAAAGCTTGGCGAGGTCAATTATTTGATAAAGACTCCTGACCGGAGACAAAAGCAGAGGGTATGCCATATTAATTTACTTAAGCCCTATGTTTCCAGGGAAAAGAGTAAACCACGGGAGGTCCCCATGATTTCATTAGCTAGAGTCCCGACGGATTTATCTAGGATAGAATATAAGTTTGCAGAAAGTAAACTTAATAATACAGATGCCCTTAAGAGTTTAGTTACAAGGCTAGAACATCTTCCGGTAGAAGATAAGGAGAAGATTATTGAGTTGGTACATGAATATAAGTCACTGTTTACAGATGTTCCCAGGAGGACACATCTAATAGAACACGATGTAGTATTAACTGAGGGTGCCAGGCCAATTAAACAGCATCCATATAGAGTTAACCCCATCATAAGCAATCTATGTAGGGGTCTTTGTTTACAACTGCGTATACTTGGTCTGATCCGACCTTAATTTTTGTTGGACTCAGCAAAGAAACTTGTAGCAGCCTTTGTACTCTCGCCCCTTGACTACCGGGACTGTAACACTCTGCTTATCGGGATACCTGATAATAAATTTGCCAAAATACAGCATATTCAAAACACTGCTGCCTGATAATGCAACAGTTCTCTTGCGTCGGCTCCAATGGCTCCCTAGTGCCTTCTTAACAACGAGAGGCCATCCTATCTCAAGGAACTAATGAAACCTTATGTTCTGCAAAGAACACTCCTTTCTGCAGAATCTCCTCGCTTCTAGAGGTGCCTCATTTCTGGCTGACCACTGTTGGCCTGAGAGCCTTTTCAGTATCTGTCCCGAAAGTATGTAATCTACTTTCCAACCAACTCAAACAAGTTCTATCGTTACTTTTGAAAAGATCTTGAAAACACACTATTTTAATATTTACCTTCGTAAACATTTAAAATCCCTGCTATTATACTTTTATATCAAGTTGGTTAATGCTACATTTATTTTCTTTGTCCTTTGTTTGTAAATTTTAAAATTATTAATTAGCTTTACACCCTTTTCAGAGAATTTATATCAGTGTTCTTGCTTGTTTGTTGCTCAATGTTAAATGCACTCTGAGCATTTATGTATAGTTGCAGCCCTATACAAATACAATTATTATTATAATAAGATAAACCTATCAGAAATTGATCAAATCTTCTCTTTTTAAAAACATATTAGAGCAGAGGTGAAGTATATGTTAGAAAATGACATAGTGGAAGAATGTGATAGCGAATGGTCTTCACCCTGTGTGTTGGTACCAAAAGCCGACAACACATTGCGGTTTTGTACAGACTTTAGGAAATTAAATAATTTGACAAAGCCTGACTCGTATCCCATTCCTCGTATTGATGACCTCATTGATAAGATAGGTGACGCGACGTATGTGACTAAAATTGATCTTCTCTCAGCGTACTTTCAGATTCCTTTGACGCCACGGGCACAGGAAGTATCCGCCTTTGTGACACCTGACGGACTTTACAGGTATAAGGTCATGCCATTCGGACTCCGTAATGCCCCTGCGACGTTTCAAAGGCTTATAAACACCCTCACTCGCGGTATCTTCCAGTGTAATGCCTACCTCGACGACATAGTGGTGTATAGTACAGATTTCAAGACACATGTCATTCAACTACGACACTTGTTTGAACGACTGAATGACGCCAATTTGACAATAAACCTGGCTAAGAGTCAGTTTGGACATGCCACTATCGAGTATCTTGGACATATAGTGGGTGGTGGAAAGGTTAAACCAGTAAATGCTAAAATAGAAGCTATTCAGAATGTCCCAGTGCCACAGACAAGGAAACAGCTCCGTAGTTACCTTGGAATGGCCGGGTATTATCGTAAGTTTTGCCAGGACTTTTCTACGGTAGCTTGCCCCTTAACTGACTTGCTAAAGAAGAACAATCGCTTTGTTTGGTCTGACAAGTGCCAAAAGGCGTTTGATGAGTTGAAGTTAAGATTATCCAGGGCACCTATTTTGGTGACCCCGCGTTTTGATAGACCCTTTAAAATTGCAGTAGACGCGTGCGATACTGGGATGGGAGCGGTGCTGACTCAGCAGGATGACCACGGAGAGGAGCACCCGGTGTGCTACCACTCACAGAAATTCAATATCCATGAACGTAATTATAATACAAGTGAGAAGGAACTTTTAGGGTTAATCCTGGCGTTAAAACAGTTTGATTTCTATGTAAACAGCTCTGGGTACCCGATAGAAATACTGACCGACCACAACCCTCTGACTTTTCTCTCCAGGGTCAAGCAAAACCAGAGGCTTGTTAGATGGAGCTTATTCCTCCAAGCCTATGACTTAAACATAAAACACCTGAGGGGTAGGGACAACGTCACAGCTGATACTCTATCTCGGGTGCTACATGATTGACTGAAAACCCCATACTTCTTTTTCAGATCATCTCACTTATTCATTAAGAATGTGTCATGATAACCTATCATTCGTTTGAATTTTGATTATGGAATACCTATAGAATACTTGTATCATACATAAGTCAAGTCTTTTGAAAGTATTAATAATTTTTATAATCATGTATAATATTGATGTTCTGATATATTTTAAATTCATTTGGTTATGGAAAAGAAATTCCAGTTAAATGTTAATGCATGATGCAATAAATATATAAATATGCACGTATTTACTTGATATGGATGGATAAAAGTAATTGTCATCACATGCAATTAAGTGTGAAAACTTTGAGCTAGTTGATTTATTATCTTGTTTTATTTTAGTTAATGAATGGAACTAAAAAATAATATGTACAATTTGTTACGAACCTTGCCCTCTTTACCCCAGCTATCCCTTATAGCTGACCTCTACGTTCATTGGTTTAGGCCAGTGACTGGCTAATGGGTAAACGTGTCACGAGTGGACACGGGTGTGTGCTTACTTTTTAAGTCGTCGAGCTGTGCGGTTGTGTTCCAGTTGTTTTGTACTTGTTTTTACTGAATTAAAGAGTTTTTGTTCATTGAAAAGCCATGTGTTTGACTTGAGAATCCATAAGAAGTAATCTACTAACCATACCCCTAGATCAAGCCGTTACAATTGGGATCTCGTCCGAAAAGCAGTTGATGCAGTAGTCTGGAAAAACTGTGAGTAACATTAACATTACATTGAAATGGAGTCACCGATAACAGACTTTTCCATCTCCAAAGAAAGTAATATTCAACTGGAGTTAGCCAAGATAGAACTAGCAAAATTTAAATTTGAAATGGAACTAGCTAGTAAGGAGAGGATGGAAAAAGAAAAACTAGCAATGGAAAAAGAAAAACTAGCAACAGAAACTGCAAGGGAAAAAGAAAACCTAGCTAGTAAGGAGAGGATGGAAAAAGAAAAACTAGCAATGGAAAAAGAAAAACTAGCAACAGAAACTGCAAGGGAAAAAGAAAACCTAGCTAGTAAGGAGAGGTTGGAAAAAGAAAAACTAGCAATGGAAGAAAGATTAGCCAAATTGGCTATAGAGGAAAAAATGGCACAACAACAGATAAAACAAGAAGCTATTACTAAACAGACTCAAATATTTGATATTTTCAGGTACATAAATTACGTTCCCAAATTCGATGAAAATGAACCTGTTGACCAGTATTTTGACCGTTTTGAAAGAGTAGCCACGGACTTTCCGTTCCCAAAAGAAAAGTGGGCTGTACTCGTCAGACAAGGACTCACTAAAGTCGCTAACCGCAAAGCACGAGAGGTCATAGTTTTATTGAAAGATGAAGAGTTTGATGATTATCAATATATCAAAGAGGCCATCATTAGAAGATACGGATCTGTACCAAAAAGTCATAGAGAGATGTTTAGAAAACCCACAATAGAGAACGCCGACGACCTAATTACCCAGCAGAAAAAACTCACTGAGACATCTCAACAAATCGTGTGTCAACATTGTAAAAAAGTAGGTCACGCACGAGGAGACTGCTGGTTAACAAACAAGAAAGGTTTAAAACAACCAAACAAAGAAATCGGAGCTTCTGAGATAAGTGAAAGTATAACACTACAGCCTGCGTGTCAAAATTGTAATAAAATCGGTCACGCACGAAAAGATTGTTGGTTTCTGAAAAAGAAAGTTTCAAAGCACTCAGAACATAAAATGGGAGCTTATGATATGATTGAAGGTCAGCCAAAGCCAAAGCCTGTGTGTAAGAACTGTGATAAACTAGGTCACACACTAGAAGACTGTTGGTTTCTGGAAAAAAGAAAAGATTCACAGCAAATAGAACACGTGATGGAAGCCTACTATCGTCAGCCTAATACAAAGGTAGAAACGTGTAAGGTTATCCAGTGTGCTGATGAAGGAAAGGAAAGTAAATCAGAAAGTTCACCAATGAAAGAATTGTCACCTTATATAACTAAAGGCGACATAAAAGATTCACAGCAAACAGAACACGAAATGGAAGCCTACTATCGTCAGCCTAATACAAAGGTAGAAACGTGCAAGGTTATCCAGTGTGCTGATGAAGGAAATAAAAATAACTCAGAAAGTTCATCAATGATAGAATTGTCACCTTATATAACTAAAGGCGACATAAACGATTCACAGCAAACAGAACACGAAATGGGAGCCTACTATCGTCAGCCTAATACAAAGGTAGAAACGTGTAAGGTTATCCAGTGTGCTGATGAAGGAAAGAAAAATAACTCAGAAAGTTCTTCAATGAAAGAAATGTCACCTTTTATATCTAAAGGCTGCATATCGATCTCAGATAATAGAGAAAGCACAACAAAGGTAGAACATGTTAATGTAAACCAGTGTGCTGATAAGAAGATAGAAACTTCATTTGACAAAAAGATAGAAACTTCATTTGAAAAGAAGATAGAAACTTCAACTCTTGACGAATTTTCGCCATTTACATCTGAAGATAAAACTAAGCTACAAAAACCAGTTAAAATCCTAAAGGATACCGGTGAAACTATGTCCCTGAGTCTAGAGGGTAAATTATCACTCTCTGAACAAACATATACTGGACAAAAGGCACTAATAAAAGACACTGAGATGCGACATGTGGAAGTTCCGCTTCAACGCATTCATCTTAAGTCCGAACTTATTTCCGGTCCAGTGATTGTAGGAGATAAACCTACACTTCCATTTGACGGAATCTCTGTCATAATTGGAAATGACTTAGCAAAAGGCTGTGTAAAGCCTGAACTGATTGTGACTCAAAATTCTGAAGTCAACAATACAGAAGTAGAAGATACTGAACTGTACCCTATTTATGCCATCACCCGAGGCATGAATCAACAAGACAATAGGGACAAGACGCCTGGAGGACCAGCCAAAAATGAAAATACTCGGAGCGAAATTGACTTGGAAGCTACCTTCTTTTCCAGGTTGGTAGAACCACCTGTAGACAGCGGAGGAGATAAGTTATCTCCCAGGCAGCAACTAATCCAAGAACAACAGAAAGATACAGAGCTGGAGAAGCTGCGTGAGAGTGTTGTGGCTGAGTCTGACGTCAGAGATGGCCCTGTGCAATATTTTGTACGTGGAGGAATGCTGATGAGGAGTTGGAGACCTCGAGATGCGGCGCCGGAGGATAGAGTGGTGGAGCAAATAGTGGTTCCGGTGAGGTACCGAGAGGACATTATTGAGGTAGCGCATGACTCGCCCTTCTCGGGTCATTTGGAGATAAACAAAACATATCAACGCATATTGACCCACTTTTATTGGCCTGGGTTGAAACGTGACGTCACCGCCTACTATAAATTGTGCGAATCATGTCAACTCATAGGCAAGGCAAACAGGACAATACCAGTTGCGCCACTACAGCCCATCCCTGCTTTTGGCGAACCTTTCTCGCATATTATCATCGACTGCGTGGGACCCCTTCCCAAATCTAAATCAGGTCACAAATACTTGCTGACTATGATGTGTACCGCAACTAGGTATCCAGAAGCGGTGCCCCTTCGCAGTATCAACGCAGAGAAAATAGCAGAGGCGTTAACCGAGTTTTTCACCCGGTATGGTCTACCCAAATCGGTGCAAACCGACCAAGGAACCAACTTTACTTCCAAACTTTTTCAACAAGTTCTAGATCGATTGAAGATACAACATGGAATGTCAACGGCATACCACCCAGAAAGCCAGGGAGCGCTAGAGCGTTTCCACCAAACATTAAAGACGATGTTAAAAACTTATTGCCATGACCATCAGAAAGATTGGGACAAAGGAGTGCCATATGTGCTCTTTGCTGCCCGTGAAGCGATACAAGAGTCCTTGGGCCCTGAACACACCGTCAGAGGTCCCTTAAAACTGCTTAAAGAAGCCTGGACAGATGAACAAACCGAGAAAAGAGGACTCATTGACTGTGTAGATAAGTCTAAAAATCGTTTGTTCAATTCTTTTGTATGTGCTAGAGACAATGTAAAACAAGCCCAGCGCAAAATGAAAACTGTTTTTGATCAAAAATCACGAGTTCGCACATTTGCGCCAGGGGAAAAAGTGTTGTTATTTCTCCCCACCAACACTCACCCCCTTTCTGACTTCGGTCCATACGAAGTAGATTCAAAGGTCAGTGAGGTCAACTACATTATCAAACCTTATGGGGGTAGGCAAACGGTAGAAGGTAAACATTCCCCTCCAACTCACCCCATGTCACCTTTTGTTGTTGAGCCTGACGAACAACACTGTGAAATTGACCATAGATTTAGTGGGTGTAAACTAAAACACTCCACTGTGCTTGAGAACATTGATGATAAACTTAAACATTTAAAAATGTCAGAGAGCAATGTCATCAAGTCCATTATTCTAGAATACCCTATGTTATTCAATGATGTTCCCACTAGAACACACTTGATAGAACATGATGTCATTTTGAATGAGAATGTTTCTCTCATAAAACAACTCCTGTATAGAGTTAACCCTAACCAGTTAGCTATTATTCAGAAAAAGATCCAATACATGTTAGATAATGATATCGTCACCCAAAGCTGTAGCTATTGGAGTTCACCATGTCTCATAGTTCCAAAAGCAGATAAATCAGCCCGCTTTGTACTGATTACCGCAAACTAAATGCAGTAACTAAAACTGTATTGTGAACTGTATTGATGACAAGGAAATTGGTAGACCTTGAGCACTTACACATATTTGTCTTATGTTAACTTGTGTTTGGAAAAAAAAAACATAATGCTATTTCTGCTACCAAAGAATTATTAAGTTTTTCTAAAGTCTATAAGATGTAATTACTTATTAATTGATATCAAGATTTTGTTGGTGTTGGATGCTCATTTTCATTTTTTATTTTTTTGTTGGTTGATTAAGTAAATTGACTAGTATTTTGAATAATATTCATATCTTAATGAAGATGAAATGTTTAAACTAAGAATTTATGTTGTATACAAAAAGAGTGTGCAGAGAAATTGATGACGCAATTAGGAAAATGTCACTGATATCATAGAAATTGTATTTATAAATGAATTTTCTATAAACTAGCTTCATTCTGTCACTTACAAAGTTTAATTTCTTAAATTTAACCTACATTAATGTAATTTGATGTTATACTATAATTATAGTCGTAAGTTTATTAAATCTATAATGCTCATTAATTGTCGCAACTTATTGTCGCGTAGAGATTTTTTTTACCTTAAGAGGTGATGTGGTTAATTTGCATTAGAAAGAGAGAGTAGAATGATACTGATAGAGAGATAGGGAAAAAACGTGAGAGAGAGAAGGAGAGTATTGTTTGATTCTAGGAATTAGGGTCACCAGTTATCTAATGTGTAGTTAGAAAGACGGCCAGCAGGCTTGAAATTGAAAATTAAACTGTCCTAGAGCTGAGACCGTAATTGGGTCAAGCATACACTAGTGAACAGTGGAAAACTTATGCTACAGAGATAGTATGATTTTTATGAATGGAAAGAAATTTAATTTCAATACGGGAAGTGTCGCCGCGGTTGAGTTGATTGTCGGTTGAGTTGATTGTCGGTTGAGTTGATTGTTGCTTGAGTTGATTGTCGTTTTTATTGTTATGAAGTTATTGACAATGACAAAAGATGTTTAGTTCAGAATTAAATGAACGTGGGTTGAGTTAACCTTAAAAGAATGAAAATTATTGCATTGTATTGAGTTTTCAATGAAGAATGAGATTATTGTTTTCTGTCTAGACTTAAGCTATGATATTTCTTGTCTTGCCAGAGTTAATCTGAATAATGTATTACTGTATTTTAATTTTTTCCCATTTTGTTTTGACCTCGGTCATTTTGAGAGTGTATAAAAAAAAAATTGTTTTTCACGCTTCACCGAGTTTATTATTGTACAATGACAAGGGAGAATACTGATAACTTCTAAAGTTATGCCCCTTTTATTTTGACCTAAATGGTTTATGTTAAGTTGAGTTTTTCTCTTTTTGTTAAGTTAATACTACTATTATGCTGTTGTCAGTGTTGTGCGTTATATTTACACTGCTGTGTTTAATTAATAATGTCACACTTTCTTCCTTATGTTCTCATAAGTTTTACCCCTATTATTGTCACATACTTTTGTTCCTGTACCTTGAGATATTTGTATTAAAAAAAAAAATATATTTAGTTTAAGATTAACAAAAATATTTTTTTTTATCCCCGGATAATAGGGTGTTACGAACCTTGCCCTCTTTACCCCAGCTATCCCTTATAGCTGACCTCTACGTTCATTGGTTTAGGCCAGTGACTGGCTAATGGGTAAACGTGTCACGAGTGGACACGGGTGTGTGCTTACTTTTTAAGTCGTCGAGCTGTGCGGTTGTGTTCCAGTTGTTTTGTACTTGTTTTTACTGAATTAAAGAGTTTTTGTTCATTGAAAAGCCATGTGTTTGACTTGAGAATCCATAAGAAGTAATCTACTAACCATACCCCTAGATCAAGCCGTTACAAATTTTTATCTTAGAAAGAGATGTAATATCAATTGGTATAAATTAATAGATAATATTGGAAATCTATTGCCAAATTGTTATATCATGGTAATAGTATAGGAAAAACTAGTGGATATTCACTATGTTGTATAGGTTGTTATATATTCCATATATCCTGGAACGGAGGGAAACAAAGGTACCTAAAGGTGTACACTCATTCAACCCTGAACAAACTTTTATATTAAACTTTCAAATTTGCCAAAAACGCATAATAGTGGATTACATTTTAATATTTAGATTACTGTAGTAATCATAACTAGAGCGTATCATCATCTTAGGTATGAACCCTGTTAATGTCAAGTTGACACTGTAATTTAAAGGGGAAGTAACCTATAGTTTGATTCGAGTTACGTATTACTTATCTTTTGGTTTGTATATTAGAAGTAAACTGTTGGAAATTGACAGAGTTTGAGCAATGTTATATTTGTTTAATAGATTTAAACTTTTTTCAAATTTTTGGTGGAAATCCACACAACTGTACCTAGTTAAAATAAGAATGACTAGAATATTTTGGAATTATTTGTACTTGTTGAGACATTAGTTAATATTAATATTAACGGGGAAATATTTGTCCATCACGTTATAATCACAATTACCATTGGGTAGTGACACTTTTTATAATTTAGTTGTGCCAGTGAGCCATGTTTGCTTAAATTGTCTTATAATCTTCCATTGATTGATGGTTGTTAAAACGATAGTGTTAAGTACGAAAAATGTACCATGTTGAGTATTACTTGGGTAATTATGGTACATTATTTCTTTCATTGGGTGGGGGCGTGTCATGTTTATTGTTTTTCCAATAATTGGAACACGCAATAATTATTCTTCTCTCTCTCTCTCTTTTCTCACTACACAAAATATTAGGACGTTTAGTAGGAAAACGAAAGATTCAAGGTAATGCTGGGATTCTGTGTTGATCTCAAATTCTCAGGGTCTGGGAACGACTCATTATTTAATAGGGGAAGTTCCTATCGTTTTGTTATGAGTTTTGTAATGTTACCATGATTTTCACCCCTACTGGTAGTGGGTCTGTCCCTTGCACCACTCGGATAGTATTTAATGCTTTGTTTTGTCTGAAAGACAGAGAGTTTCAAAATATGTTCCTTTGAGAACGTTTGTGTTTGCACTATTTTATTCTAACTGTACATAATAGATATATTGTATATATTGAACATATCACCTGAAATAAACTATCAACAACAGTTACACTGAAGCTTCCTTGTCAAGTTACTATTCTATTGTGTTGTATACATTACTATAAGATTTATCTACTACTCTAATGCCCAAGAAAGGAAATGTTGGAATACAAATACTGAGTTTGTGCCCAGGACTATAAGAAGAGTTCGTGTAATACTGAAGCATAAATACTAATAATTAAAGTCTCCCCTAGGACTAACGAGAATTATCAGCAAGATCTACACAGCTCTGGCCACAAGGGGATTGTGGACGTAACAATATAAATATATATATATATATATATTGTCATGTATTAATAGCGCCCATAGCTCTCTCTCAACGCGAGTTTTTGGGAGGTACTAGGCCGACATCAAATTCTCGGAATAGCTAGGAATAGTTTATTATTTCTCGTACAGGGGAGTTCATGTTAAAACTATTATTTTTATTATGAGTTTTGTAATGATACCATTATTTTCACCCCTCCTAGTAATAGGTTTGTTCGCCGCTCTTCTCCGCGAGTATTTCAGGCTAGGCGCCCGGCTAGACAGTTAGTTTTAAGAGAGTTTAAGAGAGTTTTGTATATATTTCTTTTGAGTCTGTTGGATGGACGCTTGTGTTGGCATTATTTTATTAATGCTGTAAATACTACATTTATTGTACATACTTGCAAATATCTGAGTTATCACCTGAATTAAATTATCAACAACATTTACACTGAAGCTTCCTCATCAAGTTACTATCATCAACATATATAATTACCGTGAGTTTGTTTATATGTTTATATATTTAATTATATATTTATATATATGTTTGTTCGCTATAGGCTACTAAGCCGTTTGACTAATCGGGACAAAAGTTAAATGTATAAATCGGAAACGTCATCCAAATAGTATAGCTGGATATACTTTTTTTGATTTATAAAATAAACTCATTAATGATTATAAGTCATAAAATAAATTTTTCCTTCGAAAAAAAAAATCTAACTATATTAGTATGATAATGCTTGACATTTCTATTATTAATTTTAGTCTATAATTTCACTCCGATATTTTTATTTTATTGTTGACAATATTATAATATATATATTTATTTACAACTGCAACGACAAGGAAAGGAACTGTTAGAACGCAAATCCTGAGTTTGTGCCCTGGACAATAAAGAGTAATAAAGTGTAATACTCAAATATAAATAATAATAACCAAAGTCTACCCTAGGACGAACGAGAATTATCAACAACATTTACACGGCTCTGACCAAAAGGGGATTGTGGTCGTAACAATATATACATATATTACACAATAATATTATATAATGGTATCATTACAAAACTCATAATAAAAATGATAGTTTTAACATAAAGTTCCATGTACGAGAAATAATAGACTATTCCTAGCCATTCCGAGAATTTGAGCTCTGCACGAGAGTGGATTCTTAGAACAGTCTAGGCTTTAGTACCGCCTACAAATCTCACGTTGAGAGAGAGCTGTTAATACATGACAAAACATATATATATATAGGCCTACATATATCATCGCTATTTTATTGGCTGTCCGTTAAGTGATTTATCGACAATAATTAGCTTCTAAAATCTCATTGGTCGTCTCGATCACTTAACGCATTATTTTCTTTTTTTACTGCGGTTAAATATAAGGCGCATTGTTCTAGATAGTTGTTAAATAAGGAGCATTTCTCTAGGCAACTGTAGAATGAGGTCAATTATTTTTAGTAAAAGAAAGGAAAATGCTCATGTCAAAAGTTTTTCTGCTTTGTTTATCTCAGAATGTATAACAGATGGCATGCACAAGTCGCACGGTTCTTCTCTACACGGTGCCGTTTGTCCAATCTTAACATTAAACAACAAGTCTTCTTCTTGTGAATAAAAATAATTACTATTAAGAGTAACATGAACGGTGGCAAAAATTCAGTTAGTAGCTTTTGTTTCCTACGGGATTACAGTTTAAATATTTATTTCACAGCCACATTATGTATGACTTTTCCTACGGGATTACAGTTTAAATGTTTATTTCACAGCCACATTATGTATGACTTTTCCTACGGGATTAGAGTTTAAATGTTTATTTCACAGCCACATTATGTATGACTTTTAACGTCATTGTTCTATGATGTGGCAAATTATGGGCATAATGGGGTTAATAAATATTGAACTTGTTGGATTTTATAATTGGACCAGATTACTCACCATTTAAACCACCCACACCGGGTTCACCGCGTAGACCTCTCAAAGCTTCTAGCTCTGATGCTCCCAGTGTTTTTAAAGAGGTCGTGATTCCATCAGTACCTTTGATAAAGTACAAGGTATTACATAGATGTAGGTAAACAATAGTGCTTATTGATAACGGAGAACACCAAAATAGGTAAAATTACAAATCACTTTATAAACCTGTCTAAAGTAATTATTTTAGTAGGCACTTTTTATTTATAACAATGTTAAGGAAAAAAACATTTAGTTTTTCATGTTACTTTTAGTATCATTTGTTATTATTTATATCGTTGTGTTTTTGTTTTTGTTTTACTTAACTGCTTTTTTTTAGTTTTTAATAAGACCACTGGTTACGTTGTATGCTTCACGTTATTGATTCATTAGGAAACCTAGTTTGAGTCAAGACATTACATCTTCAAAACAGATACTGCATGTCGAGTAGTAAAGAAAAAAAGATGTTAATGTTAATCAAAGTACTGATACCTTTATCTCCTTTATCCCCCTTGGGCCCAGGTAAACCTGTATAAGTACAAAAAGATAAACAATTATAACAATGATTTTAAAAGGAATAATGTAGACTTGATGCCAACTAAGCACTTTCAATTCAATAAAAACACACGAGAATGCAAGCAGCCCATATTATATATATATATATATATCATATGTATATATCATATATATATATATATATATATATATATATATATATATATATATATATATATATATATATTTATATTATATATATATATATATAAAATGTTCAGAGGTATTAAATAGTTTATATTTCTATTTTAGATTAAATGCATTCAATTAATTTTACAATGCATATAGCAAAATTTTATTTCTCTATGCAATATTTAAATCTATATTTTGTTGAAATAATTAAAAACCTTCCCATTGCAATATGTCTTAATTTTGTTTAATTTGATAATTATTGTTGTTAAATGTTATAATAAACGAAAATAAACGAAGTAGCGGAGAGTTAAGATTTCTAAAACTACCACAGATGTATCTATGTTTTTTTGTTTTTGTTTTCTTTACATTATAATAACATTGGGACCCACTCACAAGGCATTAATGCTTAAGACGCGAATAGTCATGTCATGAACAGATTATTAAAAAAAAAATTGCAAAGAGATAAAGACATGAGGACTGAAGTACCTGGTGGGCCACTGGCAGCACAATAGGTCTTAGCTTCCTGACAGTAACTTTTGATGGCCTTTGTCTGTGAAGCAAATGTTTTACCATAAATAAAATTTGCTATCACTGTCAAAGTAATAGAATCGGTTTTAAGTTGATTGTATCTAAATGTAAAGTACCCTTCGGATCAAACTGGTGATGCAGCGCTCATCAGTTTCTGTGGCCACGGCATACTAGGGGATGTCTGGCCAGTACAATGACCAGCCGCCTTTACTTTACCCCAACTAATGGCAGGTAACAATTAGAGCTTGGTAGACTGAGGGACACCCTCAAGTCCTGGAAAAAAATCCTAGCCTACACCAGGATTCGAACGCGCTGCCGCTCGGCTACCGCCGAATAGTGTATTTTTAAATTAGTACATGTAATTATTAAGAAACAAAATATGTATCATCTTGGTCATATAAGCTTTGAAGCCTGCCAGTATATACAAATTATAATAATACTGTGTGTCCTGTGTAATCCGGCTGTAGAATGTTTTTAAAATATATCCTTTATAATTAAAAAAACCATATAAAAATGATTTAAGTATCTAATATCTTAAGTAAACTCATTTATTATGTAATAACTTTACATATACTTATATCAATAAACTAAATTTAGTGTTCTCCTTAATGGAGAAACGTAAAGGGCTGAAGACACTCGTAACATTACAAGGGTACCATGGAATACTCTTACAGCTTTGTATTAAAAAATAAAAACTACGAACAGGATAAGCGCTACCTAACGAAGCCAATTTATACATACCTGAAATTTTGCATAAATATAATTGTAAAACAACGTTATTAATAAAATTAAATGAAACTTTTCTTAGTTGTTTTTTTTAACGTTTAAAATAGACACAGAGAGACATTCACACCAGACACAGAGACATTCACACCAGACACAGAGACATTCACACCAGACACAGAGACATTCACACCAGACACAGAGACATTCACACCAGACACAGAGACATTCACACCAGACACAGAGACATTCACACCAGACACAGAGAGACATTCACACCAGACACAGAGACATTCACACCAGACACAGAGACATTCACACCAGACACAGAGACATTCACACCAGACACAGAGAGACATTCACACCAGACACAGAGACATTCACACCAGACACAGAGACATTCACACCAGACACAGAGACATTCACACCAGACACAGAGACATTCACACCAGACACAGAGACATTCACACCAGACACAGAGACATTCACTCCAGACACAGAGACATTCACACCAGACACAGAGACATTCACACCAGACACAGAGACATTCACACCAGACACAGAGACATTCACTCCAGACACAGAGACATTCACACCAGACACAGAGACATTCACACCAGACACAGAGACATTCACACCAGACACATAGACATTCACACCAGACACAGAGACATTCACACCAGACACAGAGAGACATTCACACCAGACACAGAGACATTCACACCAGACACAGAGACATTCACACCAGACACAGAGACATTCACACCAGACACAGAGACATTCACACCAGACACAGAGACATTCACACCAGACACAGAGACATTCACACCAGACACAGAGAACTCATACAAAAAAACATACAATTTTTCTATTTTATAGATTCACTTTTCCTTTATGACCTAATAGCAAGTGTTATTTCTGTACCCATGGGCCTTACAATTTGGTGAAGTTTGTAGATCACCGATACGCTTACTTTAGAAGCACACTGGTGGACAAACGGACGGGGGACAGCCCTTCTTATGCGTCCGAGGAGCATAGCAATGCCCAAAGGCTCCGAAACTTGGTGAGAAGGTAGCGATGAAAGCAGCAATTCCGACTCAGCCCGTCCTGGTGACTGGATGTCAAGACTTATTGTTTAGGATTTGAGCTAGCGGCTGACAGTACAGATTTACGAGCGAGCCACCACGATAATTATCCGAATTCCACAAGTGGGGAGAGAAGATTAGTGTATTACCCCTTGGACCGTACCCTATATTACTCGACATCCTTATCAGCGTGTCACAGGGTGGCTATACTCTGACTGGATTTTCGTAAGCCCGTTTTTATCGACGTCAAATGGCTGTTCCGTTTTTTTTTAGACAATTATAGGTAGGAAATTCTCAAGTTAGTTTTTGGTTTTGAACAAACAACAACGCACAATAGACTATTTCAAAACCTCCAAATCTAAATTAAAAAGGTAACGCCTCCAATACAATGGCGATAAAAGTGCAATGTAAAGGGGTGTTTTAGTACCGATTGAATTTTGTGTAAAAGCCAAGAAATTTTCCAAACTATAAGAAAAATAGTTTAAATTAAATTACATAATGTAAAGAAAACTTTTTACAAAATTTCGAGCTGTGTTGCACTTTTTTTTTTAATTGCACTTTTTATCTGGCTTATAATCTAGCAATACTTACAGGAATTCTTGCAGAAGAGCTCATCCACATCCAGTCACCTGCATCACCAGAACCTTCAGGAACTCCAACGTTCCTTTTCTGTCTAGAATTTTTAAATTCTGACCCCATACTGATACCACCAAATAGGAGGTCAGCATCTTCAGACATCATGACGGAATCCTTTTGGCGAACATTGCCTTGATCAACAAACTCTACAACTTCTTCCAAGTTTGAGAAATGTACTTTTAACGTGTTAATTTCGCCGTAGAAAATGATGAGGAAAATTGTTTGAACAATCTGCATTACTGCCAGGCAGCTCACAGAAAAAAACAGAAATTTTACACGACCTTGCAGATGGCAAGGTACAGAATTATCTTTCTTGCCGTTTTCCATTTTACCCAATTGATCTTAAGTGTGCAGCATTACAATTCAAAAAATCTAATTACTTGTCATCTTTGTTCTCGTTTTTATATTTCTTTGTTTATCTTTTTTTTTTATTGTTGTTGTTTGTCTCAATGTGACGCACTGAGATAATAAAACATTCAGTAGATCTCAAATATTTTACAAGCGTGGAATTCGATTAATAGATGCCAAATATATAATTGTATTACATATATGAATTGAAACAATGGTAAATGCAAGTTTTACCACGATACAAAATTGAAAAAATAAAACTGCCTTGCTGACAACTTTGAAAAGTTAGAAAGAAATAATAACCCAAAGTGTTTTGTTGAACAGCTTTATGTTAGTTTTGTTTAACATTGTGCAGCATGCTGTTCTTTATATTGTAGCTGACAATTTTACAGACTTTTAAACTTTAAAAAAAAATTTACTCGACTTTCGTAAGAACGAAATGAGTCCCATGGCCATCTAGTTTATGGATTTAAAAAATATATCAATTTCTTATTTAGTTGTATTTTTTAGTTTTTAAAATTTACTTAACAGTCATTTATTTATCTTGGGTGAGGTTCTTGTTCTCTCTCTCTATATATTTTTTTTTAAATTTTCTGTACAATTAAAAGGTTTGTTAACAATCTCATTGAATTAATTAAACATAAAAGTGCATCGCTTATTATCCTGAATGTTGCTTACCGTTTTGATATATTTTATATGTTTACAACTAAGACAACCTATATAAGTCTGTGATCTATCTAGCTGGTAACTTGGAACCACTGCTTTGACGTAAATAAATAAATAATCTTTTTTTTATTACATCTACAAAAACAGGATACAGTGGCGTATCGATGGGGTGTGGTGAGAAGACAGGCAGCAGCTGCCCTCGTAAAAGCTTTATTCCTCAACGTTAGAGCACACTAGTGAGGCCAAGTAAAGTAAAATTTCAAGTAATCTAACTAGAATAGTTTTGAATAAAAGCCATAGAAAGTACACCAGAATTAGAGATTAAAACTAGGCCTATACATGAATTATAATTCCACTTATGACAAGGCATAGTATTAAAATAGTTAATAACAACGCTAACCAATTATGTGACCATACTGCAATTTCGTAACACGCAATAAAGAAGATAAACTGTCGATAAGCCTATTGTCCAAAAGATAGCGTTGAGACTGAACCAGCCATCAAATGCAATGTCGTACTAACATTAAAGTCTTCTATTTCGTTTACAATATGTGCGTATATGTGTGAGTGGTTGAGTGAAGTTGGACAGAGGAAGGGGTTACTATTTACGTCGGCAATACTTGGCAGAGGTCATATAGCAAGAGTTGGATAACATTATCGTGCGCGCAGTGGCGTCGTTAGACATGTTCCACATGTTCCGTTCTAACAGGGCCCCCACACAAAAGGGGCCCCCACAAATCACAAAAAGAATTTGTTTAGTGACACGCCCATTCTTTCGATGAAAATGTAAAATAAATGCACTTATTCCCCTACAATTTTAAGCTCTTCAGTCCAACCTAGCTAAGCGCAACATACAATTTATGATTTTACAGAATGTAACATGAATTAACGGCACTTTTCTGACGTATGTGGAAGGCATGGTGGGGCCACGAGGGCACCCAGGCATAAAGTTATGAACAGGAGCCTACAGTATTATAAATACGGCCCTGCGTGCAAGCATGGACAAAAACTGACTAAATATCAACACGAAACTTTTAACCTAAATTTTGTGAGAACATTTTCTAAACAGTAACTTAATCTATAATATGATGACTAAAAATACATACATTCATCTTTAAAAAAACTTGCAGCCATTGATTACACTTTTTTAAAAAGATATGTGATAAGATAATAATATGTGATAAGATATGATTGTATTAAAACAAACAAAAACTTTCAACTAAATTTTCCGGATCAGGTCTCTTTATTTCAAGACAGCGTCAGTTTTAAATGTGTCCCTTTGAAATGTTTACTGCTTTCTTTGATAGACAATTTATCAGATTGACTTCTACAAATGTAACGCAGAGATATAAACAAACTACTAGTTTTATCCCCATAATACTCCTATTAAAAGGTTTTGTAAAGTTCTTCTTGAATGATAACAAAGCTTAATAAGTTCATTTAGATAAAATCATGGTATATAAAGCTCTGCCTTTTTAAGAATAAACTAAATAAATAAATATTTTCAAAAATAAAAAGCAATGTTCGCTTTTCCCGGATTTGTCCCTTTTTTATTTCATACTTCCACTACTTGTCTCTACAGTTTAGGGACAACACCTTTGGACTACGTTCTATTCCCTGTGTGCAACAACGTTAGGGGGCGTGTCTACACCTTGTAATCGGACAAACGTAGTGTTATTGCAAAACTAAAAGCAACAATATCAATCTTCGATGAAGTTGTAAAGTTTCTTGACCAAGACGATGTTCGCCAAAATGATTCTGTAATGATGTCTGAAGTCGGTGACATCCTTTTCGGTGACATCAGGGCGGGGTCAGAGTTATGAAAGTCTAGTCAGAAAAGACATCCTTTGTTTCACAATGAGTTATTTTGCAAGAGTTAAGACTGGGTTACTGTAAGTATTGCTAAATTCGTAGAAAGATAAAAAGTGCGATTCTAGAAATGTCACACTTGGCTCTACATTCCAGTGACATTAAAAGACATTCATATTTTCTCATTGGTCGCTGTATTACTGTGGGCCTCAACTACATCTATTTAATATTATGGTGGCACTGAAAAAGTATATCATTATCTTTTTTAGAAGCAGAAAACAAAATCCACTACTTGCTATCAGGCCACACTAGTTATTTCTATGCGGTAACTTGATTTCAAAACATGGGTAAATTGAATTTTGTATTTGTGTGTGCGTATGCGTATGTCTAATGTTAATGTCTAGTTGAACAGTTTAAATGTAAAAAAAAGACAAATGAAAATCGTGATTTATTTCTATTATTAATTTCAAGCTAAATTCCCCCAGCGTTGTCTAGGGGGACAGGCCAGTATAATCTACAGATACACATTTCATAAACCACAATGAATAGAAAACTATAGATCTGGCTCTAATAATTAAAAAAAAATTATTATTATTTTCTGAAAACATTTAAGAAAGTTATTCAAAATATATATTATATAATCGGGTTAAAAAAAGTTAAGTCATTTTATTAAACAAAAAGCTAAATTGTCCGGCGTCGCTAATGGAAAAAAATACACACGACATAAGCTAAGGCTTATACCGTGGCTAGAGATAAAACATGTATAAACTACAATGACTAAAAAACTATAATAATTTTTAAATTATTTATTTACTGAAAACATTTAATAAAGTAATTTAAAATGCATATTGAAAATCGGGTTCAAAAGAACATATGTTTTTATTTAATAAGTAAGGACTTTCCTTGTGAAAGAGAACAGAACACCCATCTCCTGCATGTGTATAAAATATATTTATTAGATTTTACTTACTAAAAACATTTTAGGAAAGCTTAAAGTCCTAAAATTCTTAACAATCTTTAAAAAAAAGTAATATTATTGGAATTAAAACAAAAAGGATGCTATCTGTGCGGAATAAAACCAAAATTGCCAGCAGTCGGACACGCTAACCACTCAGCTATGGAGTACACATGAAGAAAGCAAGACAGCGAACGTAAAATATTAGACATTAATGTCACGCGTCTACTAATTAACCAATAGGGATCGGATACCACCCACAGTCCACTGTATATATTAATTATTAACATTGTATTAAGATTTTTGAATGTCAAGATTCAGAGATGTAAATAATAGCCTAGTTAGATGGTACATATCCATTTCGTACAGCTGCACGTCCGATATCCTAGCCCCAGGGCCCTCGAGAGATCTTTTCTGCCCCCCCCTCCTCGCCCCCACCACCACCACTTTTTTTTCTAACACTAGTCATATCTAGATGATTTATTTGTATTACATACGTTTGAAAAATATAAATCATGAATCTTTTTAAAAGGCCTGTGGACCATTTTGTGAAACTGTCATATTAATAAGTGTTACCATTTACCATTAGAGTGTAATCATTTCAATCACAGCTTTACATGTCTATTACAAAATACTTTAATCAAGTACATAGTTCTTAGTTTAAATTATTGTAATTGTTCCTCTGCTTCAGTATTGATCAAGCAAATAATATTACAAAGGTTTTGTAAAATGGGAAAAGTGACTCTCACTGATGATTGATGATTAATTTGGCTGAAAAGAACTCCTTGATAGAGAGCACACCGTTGCCCCAGATAGGTACATCCTAAATAGTACAGGTTTAGACACGATCGAAGCATTAAATAAACACTGTGATGATAAGAAACGGTTCATTAGTGGTCAACAGGGGATAAGTTATATATAATTTGATAGATGACATACACCCAAAATCTGCCGATAATGTATCGTTATAATATAATGGATGGGGGGCATGGGGCTTTACCATGTCTGATCAATGTACCTATTATCTTTTTCATTACATAAGCTCATATAAGGAAGATTATTGCGTCCTACGCACGTACATGGTTTGAGTCTAATCCTGCATTTCTATTAGTGTTTTAAATGATAAGTTTAATGGTTTTCCTGGCTTGTTCAGGCAACCCATTCCAAGCCCGGATGCCACTCGGGATGAAAAAGTACTTGTGTGCGTTTGTTATCGTATAAGTTCACATAAGAGATAAGGAAAGTGTTTTTGTCCTTATGTTTATTTGAGCATTGTAACAGATTATTTTTGTGTAGTATTTCTAAATAAGAGTTTAAAGCCTTATGTATTATTACTAGGCCTACTATACTCTTTGTCATTCTGTCCTCTAGTGCAGGGGTCGGCAACCTAAGGCACGCGTGCCAGACTTGGCACGCAGAACGATTTTCAGTGGCAAGCAAAAGACCTCCAAGAATATTATTTAATGCAAGTGAAAACAACGTATGTCAGCATAATTAGTGGGTGCTGCATGGCGAACTACATGGGAATTACACCGGACGTCGACTGTTTAAGTTCAGGAATGTTTGTATGCAAAGCTCTCATCATTGGACTTGCAATCTGTGATTGAATCTATTGTTTCTCGAGTCTCTTCTAGAAAAAAGTTATAAGAAGTACATGTATAGGTAAAGTCTTGGATAGATTTGTTTCTTGTCTGGAAGCAAGTAGGGTGTATCTTAATTAAAAAATATATTTTCGGTATTGAATGAGGAGAACTGACTGTTAAAGCCGATGTTTCTAAATGACATGGCGACACGTTTCAGTAAGTTAAACTTCCATTTACAAGACTTGGTCGAAAAGGACTTGAAGTGTTGGGCCACTGGAATGAATTTGCATTGAAACTGGACATATCTTTCCGTGAAATCAATTTCAAAACATTTAACTCTTTCCCTAACTTAAGGCAAATTAAGATAGATGAGCATTTTCAGAAGTACACTAGTTATATTAAAACAATTAACTCAATTTGTATCACTAGCATCAAATTTGGAGAATTTAATTGAAGGGAGACAATTAACCCGTTTTCTTTACATTAATAAGTAAAGTACCCTTCGGACCAAACTGATCGCCAGTTTGTTTACATTCAAATTACAAAAGATAGTTGAAGACTATATAAATATTTTATGACTAAAGAATGTATTTGTACATTTTTAAACATTACAATAACTACCCAGTTTGTATGATTACTACGTATCTCTTCCTCTTAACTGTAGTAAACTTTCAATAATTTGTCAACGTAAATCTTAGTTATGCTGAGATAAAACTATAGGCCTACAGACTTTGTAGCTATTACTAGAATAATATCTTGACAACTAAATTCAAATGTTGATAACTATTAATGTGTACATCTAAGTTTAGAAATGAAATTGTGTATTAGCTATGAATGGATTTTTTTTTTTAAAGATGATAATAACAACCAGGTTAATTTGTTATTTAATTTATAAAACGATTTAATGATTTTCACTATTACGCTACTTTTCTTTTGGTCTTGCTACGGCACTAAATAAATTGTATTATTAAAAAAAAGGCAGTTGATCAGTTTGACTTTCACGCTGTTGGCACGCTGAATGATTCAAAAATCCTAGTTTGGCACACTATAAGCAAAAGGCTACCGACCCCTGCTCTAGTGTTTCTAGGTATACTGATTGAACTATTGGTGTTACTCCTAAACTCTTATGGGCCCTGGTATGGCGCACCGGCTGTACCCCCCTCTCGTGGGGCCTGCCTAGCCCTGGATGTGTACACGAACGGAAAGGCTTACACCCTGACCAATCTGAACAACCTGTTGTCAAACTATAATGGATGCTCCAAACTCACTCTTGGCGAATTACCTTGTAAATTAAACGACATGGACTGATGCTCTGGCTCTCGAGCGATCCCTCAAGCAGGATCTTTGATATATTGCTTTGCCAATATGATGTGTATTGAGATATACTGCTTTAAACATTTTTTTTCTCTTTGCCGATCGGGATGACGATTCAACAACAGGCTTTAAAGAACGAGAAGAAACTGCTCTATCTGGGACTAGACAGGAAGATATTGATGTACGACCAATTAATACAAGTCAAAGAGATTGCTTCATTGAGGCTAAACATTATAAAAAAAAAAACTGGCCAGTACGAGCTACGATGCAAACCAAGGAGCGCTATGGTTCCATAATTGACTCCAGACTTACGTTACATCACATTGTGTCTAAGACATGTCGACTCGTGATTACTGACCATATTGTGTTAGCCTAAACAAACAGAGTATTATAGAAATTTAGTTCATGCTAAGGGAATAATAATTTCTAAAACTCCAAAACCCACAGACAGTCTAATTTGCTTTTAACTCATATTTCACCCCGCCTTGCCCCCCACCTATGTAAATGGGGTTTAAATAAAACTGCACTTTTCAATGTATGGTTTTATTAAAATGAATTAATAATATTAATACACGATGTCATAGATTATACGAGTTTAATATATAACCAGCACTTTAGAGATCATAAAAATGAATTATTACCATTTGATTCAAAATAGGGATACATTAAAGTACGTATAATTTTTTTAGATGCAAATATTTAACAATTATAAAAATATCAAATCGAACACAAACTAAGGGAGGCTAATCATTAAAAAATTAAGAAGGTTTTTTTTTAAGTTACCTCCCTAAAATAAAAAATAAAAATAAGTTGTGGAAAAGTATATTATTTGAAAATATACATTTTACCATCATAACTATAAATTCAACATTATAGTATTTTTTTAAATATTAATTTTTTTTAAATACTTTCTTCGGGTTTGAGCACCTATTTAAATTTATTGAACTATTTTGTGCAATGCCGGAATTAGACTCATTGAGTTAATCCGCAACAGTTGTTAAGTAAATGAAAGTATCAATAAGCAGAGAAATAGATGCAGCAATAACGTAGCATTTTGAATTTTGGCTGATTACCGAAAGTCAATATCAGTTTCGGCCGAAACCGTAAACAAACCGAATACTAACCTTTTGTCTTCGGCCGAAACCGAATCCACGCCGAAAAAGGTGATTTAGCCGAATATCGGTCGGTCTCTACTTCACTGTGGAACGGCTTACCTGAGACACTGAAAAACACTGTGACAAAAAAAGCCTTCAAGAAGAATTTAAAGACACTTCTTTCCAATAAGTTGATCAAGTAGGCTACACCTCCATCGGCAAAAACTTAGCTTAAAACTATTTTAGAATGTTATTGTCGTTTCGTTTTTATGAGCGCGCTGAGCTTGCTTGCATTAGCATGGAGTGAGGCGCTATATAAATTACCAATTATTATTATTAATTAATTTATTATTATTTTTATATTTACTATAGCTATATCTGACTTTCTAACTAAAATAAAAATGTGTTTTCTTATGAGACTAGCAAAGGAATTGCATTCACAGCTTTATGTTAATAATGTAAACAACAATTCAGTTAATTGTGTGACCATCCTGTAAATAATTACTAAACATAATAATAATAATAATAATAATTGTATAGTGCTATCAACAAACATAATGTAAGCTAAGAACGTATTTAACATACAACTAAGAACAAGGACATTACTCTAGGCTAGGAGACAAAACTAACTGTTGATATAAAAAAAATCAAATAAATGTAGCATTAACTGACCCAACCTATAAGTAAGACAGTAGGGGTCTAAAGCATGTTAAATGTTAACTTAGGTAAATCTTGAAATAATGAGTTTTTAAGTTCTTTTTGAAAGTATCAATAGAGCGTGTTAGCCTGAGTTGAACGGAAAGTAGATTCCACACCTTTGACCGGATACTGAGAAGGAACTAAGGCCAACGGTCCTCAGAGAGAAACGGGGCTCTTCCAAAAGCGATGAGTCGGTAGAACGAAGTGTTCTTTGCGGGACATATGGTGTAATTAGTTCCTTGAGATAGGACGGCATCTCGTTATCAAAAAGGCACTGATGGCAAAGTAGCGCCACTTTGTATTCAATTCTAGCTTTCACAGGGAGCCAGTGCAGTGGAGAACTGTCACAGAATCACGCCTTGACTTACGCATGACCAGGCGGGAGGCCCTGTTTTGAATACGCTGTAATTTGGCGACAATATCGTCAGGTATCCCGATTAGCAGAGCGTTACAGTAGTCGAGGCGTGAGAGTATTAAGGCAGCCGCAAGTTTCTTTGCTGAGTCAAATGACAAATAAGGTCGTATCTGACCAAGTCGACGTAATGTAAATTAAGGTCTCTGCATAGGTTTCCAATGTGGGCATCGAAAGACAACTGAGAATCGTTAACGACACTAAGGTTTTTTACATTTTCTGCAAAAGGGAATATGGCAGTTCAAGACCATCAATGATTCCAAACCCTCAACTATGGCGATTTTAAACATGCTATATAATGAATATATAAACCTTTCGTTCCATAAAGTATTGTCGATACTAAAACTTTGACCACATTTATGTATATTTAATTTCATGATTAGGGTTCAGACTGTGCGATGTTGTAACGTTTACTATTTTTAATGTTTTGTTTTTTTACTTCTTGTTTCAACGTTGTATACTTTATTCGTTTGTTTTATTGTATTTTACTGTCGACCCTTCCTGACGTCGCATCACGCCCCATTCCTGGGTGGGATACTCTGCCTGACGTCGCATCACGCCCCATTCCCGGGTGGGATACTCTGCCTGACGTCGCATCACGCCCCATTCCCGGGTGGGATACTCTGCCTGACGTCGCATCACGCCCCATTCCCGGGTGGGATCCTCTGCCAAAGAAAAAGGTTCTGATGATAGTAAGGCAGGGGTTATCCCTCCTTACTCCGTCACCCACAGAGATGGCGGGTTGAGGCATTCGGCGATTACAGTACTCCGATGCATTGATCAATTCATCTGACTTCAGAGAATCAATGGTTTACACACTATGCCAGTCTTGAGGCTCATAAGTACAACGCAATCCTTCACTACATTTAATTTATCCCTCTAGAATCTAGAACATAGGTTCTCAACGGGGGCGATATCGCCCCCCGGGGGGCGGTGACAAGCTTGAGGGGGGCGCTGACATTCCCGGGGGCGATTGGGGGGCGATGAAGGGCAAGTGGGCGGTACAAACGTACCTGATATATTTTAACACCTCAGCTTTTTGAATCGATTCGTTTTTGGAGGATGAAATGTGATGTAAACGCAAGTGCCGCTAATTATCTAATCACCCCAAACAGTATGCCTACATATTATTATATTAATAAGAAATAGGAATTGCAGTGACTTTTCGATATAGTGTGCGGCCGGCTGGTCTTGTGGTTGGTTCACCGGACTGTCAACCCTGCTGACCGATCACTGTCGCCCTAACATCTGAATATTAATGATATTTTGATTTTAGTTTAACCGAGTAGTCCTTATTGTATTTTAAACTATTTTTGGATTTTAAAACTAATATTGTAAGCCGTATAGATAAGTAGTAATTATACAAACTGGGTAGTTAGTGTACTGTTTAGAAATATACATATTAATTCTTTAGTCATATAAAATAATATTTATATAATTATTTTCAAATACTTTTTACAGTTTGTAAGCCATTTATTTTTTATAAAAGAAAAAAAAATGAAATATTAGCTCAAATAAAACGGGCTAATTATCTCCCTTTAACAACAAAATTTTTTTTCCACATTTGATTCAATAGTGATGCCGAACAAGTTCTGTTTTTTAATATAACAAATATTACTGATTATTAGACCTAAGGCTTTTGCAACCAAAATTGAAGCAAAAATAGACACATTTCTATCAACACACCAGGCAAACGATTCGCATTGATTAATTTAAACCTTTTAGTTAAGGCAATTTTTGTATCTATTAATTCTTACAATATGTTTCTTTTTCATTTTTTTTAAAGATAATTAATCACACAAAAAGTCTAGTCCGCCTAAAAAAAATTGCGGAAACTATAGTCCAGATGGGCAAAAGGGAGAAGGGGTCGGGCGCTAAAAAAAATTGGGGGGGGGGGCGATGAGCGGAAAAAAATTGTAAAAGGGGGCGGTGAGCCGAAAAAGGTTGGGAACTTATGCTCTAAAACATTATTTTTTTTTTTTTTTACAAAATTATATGCTTTCCTTCCATTATTATAAGACACTTTCTTTCACTTTTTATAACTTTTCTGTTCTGTGTTAAGTCTCTTTTTCTATCTCTCTTTCACTCTCTCTTTCTTTCTTTCTCTCTCCCTCTCGCTTTTTATTTCAATTGCCATGATGCCATTAATATGGTGTAAAATATTTTTAGCCTCTTGTCGTAGGATGTAATAATATTTTGTATCAACGGGGTGCCTTCATCATAATGTGAATACATAATTGACCTTAGATTAATTAGTCCAGACTATTATTAACTTAGACTTTTTAATTTATCCATTTTAATAACATTACCTTAGTTATGTGCGCAAGTAAGCAAGCAAGTTATGTGCGCTGTTAAAATCAGTCTAGCGAAACGTGTTATTGTTATTCGCTCCTCGGTTTTTAGAATAAAGACGTTACATTATGTCAACAACTAGCGTTTTCTACTTAGGACATTAGACTTATGCCATTTGTGTTTTGGATTATGTGTCTGTGCTAAATATCTCAAATGGCAGTAATTTGCTGGTTAAATTTTTAAACACTACTTATTCCTTTTAATTATCAAAAATCTAGTTCCATGCATTTCTAAGAACTCATATGCACAGAGCCCTTTCCATTCTTTCATGATTAAAGATCAGATTAGTTCATCAGATCTTTTCCCGTCACCCCAGTCAGGGTATGTTCCGCCAACCACAGATCTCATAGTCCTCTGCCCTGAGCCATTCGCTTTAGTAGGATCCAGTTTGCGGTCATTTTAATTACTTTTTATCTAAGTCTTAACGATTATGAAGGCATAAAAGGGTCGAAATTTAAAACATTTCCGGTCACATTCGTTCAATTGATTTAAAAAAAAACATGTCTGTGTGCTGCGTTACGTGTTGTACGAAAAGATGTAGTGGATTACTTGTTATTTCATTTCCAAAGAATATTGCCAAAGAAAACGATGGATTGTAATGTCAGACGTGAAGAATCACCTTATTGCTTGATGCAAAATAATTTTCGTTTTATGTTTTTATGTTTTATGGTTTTTGAGGTTCAAATAGATTACCAAACACCAGCAAAAGCATGTTTTTTTTTTGGTTAATGAAAACGCCTAAAATATTTTAAAATAGCAATGGAAGATAATGATAGCTTCTATTTGAAAAGGTCAATTAGTATAAATAGTAGTACCGATTTAGACTCACTTCTCTCCCTCTTTCTCTCTCTCTCTCTCTCTCTCTCTCTCTCTCCCACTCTCTCTCTCTACTCAAGTATTGGTTTACAGTATACGTTTTTAAAATCACTTAACAAAAACAATCAAGATCAGCAAGAGACTTTTATTGTATAACATTCATTGTTTAATGCAAAGACAAAATTTAATGTTTCTTGAGAAGTATTGGTGTCGACAACTTCTTTCCATTGTCCTTTATTTGTAGTCTAGGTCTAGATCTCCACTCTTGGAAAGATAAAAAAAATAGAAAAATGTTTACAAAACACAGCGCATATGTATGAAATGTAGGTACTTTTTATGAAAGTTTTGATAGAGCTTTAAATGTAGATTTGCTGAGGGTTATATACTAGTGATTTATTTGTTTTTTTAGCTAAAGTAGGCTAGACATTTTTTTGCTGTGAGCAAAATCATTAGCTTTGTGCTGAATGATGTTTAAATCATTAGCTTTGTGCTGAATGATGTTTAAATCATTAGCTTTGTGCTGAATGATGTTTAAATCATTAGCTTTGTGCTGAATAATGTTTAAAAAGTATGTTTAAATTTAGACTTTCATTGTTAATGGATCTAAATACACAGAATAAATTTTTACTACATATAAACTGGCCGGAAAATGTCCACAACATAAACGGTCATTACACAGAAATACCATTTATTTTAATCGCCGACTACAATACATTGGTCACAGTTACAGACACATGAAGGTACTTAGTAAAGTAAAGTATCATTCGGACCAAACTGATCATAGGGCTGGTGAAGCAGCGTTCACCAGTTTCGGTGACCATGACATACAATGGGATGTGTAGCAAGTAGCAAGCACGAGCCCAGCCGCCTTTACGACTGGCGATCCGAAGGTACTCAGTGCAAGGGAGAAATGGTTCATTAGCATTAGACTGTTTTCATGCATATTTATTTATTTATTTAGAGAGAGAGAGAGAGAGAGAGGGAGAGAATTATAAACGTACTGTTGGAGTTTCTTTCTTTGTGTCTTGGTCGGAAGGTTTTTGCGGTGTTGTCACCGAAACAGCTTTAAAAAAAATTATACAAATATATATTCATAGTTAGTTTAAATAGTCATGTCTAGCTTGTACATACAAATTGTATTGTAGCAATGATTAAAACGGAATTGATCTTTTTACCTTATAAGGCATGCCCGAGGGCAGAGCTAAGTCTGTGTGTCTTATTTCAACACAAAGTTTACCATCCAGGGAGAAGGTTACCTAGCTGGGTGACTTATTTTATCACACTCAATCAATCACTAAACAATGTATAAAGCTGACTATATCTGAATGATGGGACATGTCAGTAGGGTAGGAGCGCCATGTCAGTAGGGTAGGAGGTACATGTCAGAAGGGTAGGAGCGACATATCAAAAGGGTAAGAGCAACATGTCAGTAGGGTAGGAGTGACATGTCAGTAGGGTAGGAGCGACATGTCAGTAGGGTAGGAGCGACATGTCAGAAGGGTAGGAGCGACATGTCAGTAGGGTATGAGCGACATGTCAGTAGGGTAGGAGCGACATGTCAGAAGGGTAGGAGCGACATGTCAGAAGGGTAGGAGCGACATGTCAGAAGGGTAGAAGCGACATGTCAGAAGGGTAGGAGCGACATGTCAGAAGGGTAGGAGCGCCATGTCAGTAGGGTAGGAGGGACATGTCAGAAGGGTAGGAGCGACATGTCAGTAGGGTAGGAGCGACATGTCAGTAGGGTAGGAGCGACATGTCAGAAGGGTAGGAGCGACATGTCAGTAGGGTAGGAGCGTCATGTCAGTAGGGTAGGAGCGTTCATGTCAGTAGGGTAGGAGCGACATGTCAGTAGGGTAGGAGCGACATGTCAGTAGGGTAGGAGCGTTCATGTCAGTAGGGTAGGAGCGCTCATGTCAGTAGGGTAGGAGCGTTCATGTCAGTAGGGTAGGAGCGTTCATGTCAGTAAGGTAGGAGCGTTCATGTCAGTAGGGTAGGAGCGTTCATGTCAGTAGGGTAGGAGCGTTCATGTCAGTAGGGTAGGAGCGACATATCAGTAGGGTAGGAGCGTTCATGTCAGTAGGGTTGGAGCGACATTTCAGTAAGGTAGGAGAGACATGTCAGTAGGGTACGAGCGTTCATGTCAGTAGGGTAGGAGCGACATGTCAGTAGGGTAAGAGCGTTCATGTCAGTAAGGTAGGAGCGTCCATGTCAGTAGGGTAGGAGCGTTCATGTCAGTAGGGTATGAGCGTTCATGTCAGTAGGGTAGGAGCGTTCATCTCAGTGAGGTAGGAGCGTTCATGTCAGTAGGGTAGGAGCGTTCATGTCAGTAGAGTAGGAGCGTTCATGTCAGTAGGGTAGGAGCGTTCATGTCAGTAAGGTAGGAGCGTTCATGTCAGTAAGGTAGGAGCGTTCATGTCAGAAGGGTAGGAGCGTTCATGTCAGTAGGGTAGGAGCGTTCATGTAAGTAGGGTAGGAGCGTTCAAGTCAGTAGGGTAGGAGCGTTCATGTCAGTAGGGTAGGAGCGACATGTCAGAAGGGTAGGAGCGACATGTCAGAAGGGTAGGAGCGACATGTTAGAAGGGTGGGAGCGACATATCAGAAGGGTAGGAGCGACATGTCAGAAGGGTAGGAGCGACATGTCAGAAGGGTAGGAGCGTTCATGTCAGTAGTGTAGGAGCGTTCACGTCAGTAGGGTAGGAGCGACATGTCAGTAAGGTAGGAGAGACATGTCAGTAGGGTAGGAGCATTCATGTCAGTAGGGTAGGAGAGACATGTCAGTAGGGTACGAGCGTTCATGTCAGTAGGGTAGGAGCGACATGTCAGTAGGGTAGGAGCGTTCATGTCAGTAGGGTAGGAGCATTCATGTCAGTAAGGTAGGAGCGACATGTCAGTAAGGTAGGAGCGTTCATGTCAGTAGGGTAGGAGTGTTCATGTCAGTAGGGTAGGAGCGTTCATGTCAGTAAGGTAGGAGCGTTCATGTCAGTAGGGTAGGAGCGTTCATGTCAGTAGGGTAGGAGCGTTCACGTCAGTAGGGTAGGAGCGACATGTCAGTAAGGTAGGAGAGACATGTCAGTAGGGTAGGAGCGTTCATGTCAGTAGGGTAGGAGAGACATGTCAGTAGGGTACGAGCGTTTATGTCAGTAGGGTAGGAGCGACATGTCAGTAGGGTAGGAGCGTTCATGCCAGTAGGGTAGGAGCGACATGTCAGTAGGGTATGAGCGTTCATGCCAGTAGGGTAGGAGCGACATGTCAGTAGGGTAGGAGCGACATGTCAGTAGGGTAGGAGCGTTCATGCCAGTAGGGTAGGAGCGACATGTCAGTAGGGTAGGAGCGACATGTCAGTAGGGTAGGAGCGTTCATGCCAGTAGGGTAGGAGCGACATGTCAGTAGGGTAGGAGCGTTCATGCCAGTAGGGTAGGAGCGACATGTCAGTAGGGTAGGAGCGACATGTCAGTAGGGTAGGAGCGTTCATGCCAGTAGGGTAGGAGCGACATGTCAGTAGGGTAGGAGCGACATGTCAGTAAGGTAGGAGAGACATGTCAGTAGGGTAGGAGCGTTCATGTCAGTAGGGTAGGAGAGACATGTCAGTAAGGTAGGAGAGACATGTCAGTAGGGTAGGAGCGTTCATGTCAGTAGGGTAGGAGAGACATGTCAGTAGGGTAGGAGCAACATGTCAGTAGGGTAGGAGCGTTCATGCCAGTAGGGTAGGAGCGACATGTCAGTAGGGTAGGAGCGTTCATGTCAGTAGGGTAGGAGAGACATGTCAGTAGGGTAGGAGCGTTCATGTCAGTAGGGTAGGAGAGACATGTCAGTAGGGTTGGAGCGTTCATGTCAGTAGGGTAGGAGCGTTCATGTCAGTAGGGTAGGAGAGACATGTCAGTAGGGTAGGAGCGACGTGTCAGTAGGGTATTAGCGACATGTCAGTAGGGTAGGAGCGACATGTAAGTAGGGTAGGAGCGACATGTCAGTAGGGTAGGAGGGACATGTCAGTAGGGTAGGAGCGACATGTCAGTAGGCTAGGGCCGCTCATCGCCATACTTTACCAAAGCTCAAACTAGCTTTTTATAGCATGAGAATATCAATTTAAATTACTTTCATATTTATGTAATAATTGTCTCGATAATATATTTAGATTTATATATTTATATTAAATTGAGACGTCGACATTATATGTTAACAATATATTGTATCCATAGTACTTTATATTAAGTAATAACATCAATATGTGATCTCCACCACTTTCTAGTATCCAGCTTCTTTTGCATTCTATAAACAAAAAATGTGTTGGATATAATGAACGTAGAGTTGTACTTTTGCTGTTATTGTTTTGAATACAGATAATGAAGCTACTTATTATTGACCAGTGAAGTTGAGTGTTATTATTGTACATAAATTCAAGCACATAATTCTTTTTAAAACGTTCAATGAGTGACTTGAGTTTAGTATATTATAGTAAACCAGACGCTAGACAGAGGGCAGAAGACCCAGTTTAGAAAGGGGGGGGGGGGGGTATTACACAATGCTTTAGTAATCAAAACGTAGTCAAGGTTGAGGTCTTAATAGTTACCGGTATAACTGTTTTTAAATGAAATAATGTGTAAGCGGGTTTGGCAAGTTTTGACTTAATTTAGTCTATGAAAACTTAAAGCTAGGTTTTTATTTCACAAGCTTTTAGGTTTGTTTTTATTCCTACTCAGTGTAGCCCTCCGACTTTATATATTTTACAAATATTGTAGGGTTTACATTTTAAATTGTATTTTTTAGTTTCGGCTACCTAGTTAGCATTTATACTGTATTGTAGTTAGTTTAATATAATTATATTTTTGTCTGTAAGAGAGGGCGTAAGCAGATGATAGGCGTGGGTGGCCACCAGTACATTTTTTTGTTATGATAAAAGGCGCGTAAATTGAGTTCGTTTTGTCTGCATCTTGTTGGCTGATTTGGTTGTGAGTTCAAGTGAGTTGTAAGTTGTGAGGGTTTTTCTGTAAGGTAATGTATTTTGATGTATATATGATCTTTGGAGCCGGTTTTATTTATTATTACGCTTGGTTATATTGTAATGCGTTGATGTCATGTATGATTTATTATAACATGAGTAGATGGCCTTTTGTAGATGTTGTTTTCTACACGTGGATTGGTTTACCTGTGATCCACGTGTGGTTATTGAGTATTTTAAGGGCGGTTTAAGGGAGTTTAATTGCGTGGCTTGGGAGCCAAAGCCCTTTAGTTTACATTGTGTACACGTGGGCTCGTTTAATTACATGTACAATCTGTTGATCTAGGCCCAGGCATAAGTAAGTAAAGTAAATAGTTTTTATTGTGTAAACGTGTGCTGGTTTAATTACATGTACAATCTGTTGATCTAGGCCCAGGCCTAAGTAAGTAAAGTAAAAAGTTTACATTGTTTACGCGTGTGCTGGTTTAATTACATGTACAATCTATTGATCTAGGCCCAGGTCTATGTAATCTGTTGATCTAGGCCCAGGCCTTAGTAAGTAAAGTAAGTAGTTTACATTGTTTACACGTGGGCTCGTTTAATTACATGTACAATCTGTTGATCTAGGCCAAGGTCTATGTAATCTGTTGATCTAGGCCCAGGCCTAGGTAAGTAAAGTAAGTAGTTTTCATTGTTTACACTTGGGCTCGTTTAATTACATGTACAATCTGTTGATCTAGGCCTAGGTCTATGTAATCTGTTGATCTAGGCCCAGGTCTATGTAATCTGTTGATCTAGGTCCAGGTCTATGTAATCTGTTGATCTAGGCCCAGGCCTAAGTAAGTAAAGTAAGTAGTCCCATCGGATCAAATTGATCCATAGGGCGGGTGAAGCGGCGTTCATCAGTTTCTGTGGCAAATGCATACTGGGTGAATGTGTCGCCAGCACAATGCACATTTTAGTGATAATTTGGTAGGATCTATTTGGATAAGATTTTAGTGGGATTTTAGTGAGAATTTGGTAGGATCTATTTGGATAAGATTTTAGTGGGTTTTTAGTGAGAATTTGGTAGGATCTATTTGAATAAGATTTTAGTGGGATTTTAGTGAGAATTTGGTTAGATCTATTTGGATAAGATTTTAGTGGGATTTTAGTGAGAATTTGTTAGGGTCTATTTGGATAAGATTTCAGTAGGATTTTAGTGAGAATTTGGTAGGATCTATTTGGATAAGATTTTAGTGGTATTCTAGATTTGAGTAAGATTTGTGTTTTTTGTGCTGCGTTTAAAGTTGTTTGATATATGCTGGATGATGTTTAAACTGTGTGGTAACTCCTGGGCATTTCAGTTATATATAATTTGTATGTAATTAAAGTTATAGTGTTTATATTGTTCCTTTAACATTTTGTTATCTTTCCATGTTTGTGACGTGCTGCATTAGTTAGTTGATTAGTTGTAGCCATAATGTAACTGTTGTTTTATTTGTAGACAGCCATAATCTTCGACTTTAGACCTACACCTTAGGCTCTGTTTGCCGAGGTTGCACAGACCCCTGCCCATCCATCCCATTCCATCCTTGTTCCCTCGTCTTGTATTTGCTTATCTTTATCTCTTCTCTCTTTCTTTACCCACACCCCTTACATTTGTAATAATAAACCATAACTAGATCGTCAGACCACCAAGTCTTTCTTTTTTATTTCTACGGAAGGAAAAGTTTTAAAAGAAGAAAACTTACTTGGAGTTGTTTCTGTAGTATCCTTACATTGAACTAAAATCAATTGAAATAAAATAGAATTAGGACAAAAAAAATTAAATCTACAATTGTATAATGTTTTCAATTACATGTATGCGGTTTCTCTAGAAACCAGAAGCAGTAATGAAACTACAAACAGCTAAATTATGCCGTGCGATGTTACTCTATATAATTTTTGCATGTAAAATGTTTACCTGAACAGAATCCCGGATCTCCTTTTACTCCTTTATCACCGTGAAGACCTGAATTGGAAGAATAAATGCTTTAAAACTAGTCTTTTAATGTAGCAGATAAGGACATAAAAAACAGAAAAGACAGAACAGTAAAGGCGGAGAGCAAGAAAAAGAAAGGAAGAACGGGGTAAGAAATTGTTAAAGAAATAAATACTAATTGATGAAAAGAAATAGAAAGAAAACTTAAAACATTCGAGAAATCCCTTAAAAGGGGAGAGGAAAAAGAGAAAGCTATCGCGAAAAAGAAAGAAACGAGGCAAAGTAGGAAATGAAATAACGAGATATTAATATACAAAGAGAGGGAGTTATATTTATATAATATATACAAGTACAATAAATGGAGATAAAAAGAGAAAGAATGAGAAAAAGACAGATAATAAAGACTTGACTAAATCTTGTGGACCATTGTCTTTCTAATTTGTAATCAGATTTTTATACAGCCCACGAAGTATATGGTATATGGCCATGAATTGATACAATAAGCAAACATTGATATTGTTTACCTGTAATACCATGAGCTCCTTTTTGTCCAGCATTCCCCTTTGGTCCAAATATTCCAGGGTCTCCTGGCATACCAGGCATTCCTGTCAAGGATAAAATGTGAGAGGAAATAGCATTGGTCCATTTTAGAAGATTTGTTTAAAATAAATTTTATGCCACTATAAAATACAGTCGGCACATTACCATTTAAAGATAATAGTACATAACCTTCATTGCAACGTTTAAATTGTTGTTGCAATATAAATTGTGTTTTCACATATTTTTATTCATCGTGCTGACGACACTCACACTATTGTTAAAGAAGAGGCGACACTTTTGCATAACGTTTATAAACAATCAAACCTAAATCCTTAAAAACAATTATTTAATGCCTGATTAACAACAATTTAAGGAGAATTACTTAACTACTAAGCTTGGGCGACCAAAAGCCAGAAAGGCGAATAGTATATAGGTGTAATCTTTGAGTCTATAAACAACAAACATCCAGATGGGTTCAGTCGTCTGGTTGTCTCTTTATCAAAAGATCAACTGTCATGGCTGCCGTCGTTAAACTATGGTCTTTTATCATTGAGTCTACCGATTTAAAATTTTCTTTCGGGCCTTAGTCTTAACATTGTTATCTTACACAAATAAATCATTCTTAGTTTTACTGGCACTGTGTACTAGCAGCGTGGCAATGGTCTTGGTTTGGAATCCTGGTAAAGGCTAGGATATGTTCCTAGGTTTTTAAAGTTTCCCTGAGTCTACCGAGCTATGATGTAGTACTACATTAGTTGGGGTAAGGTAATATTGGCGGTGATTTGTCCTGGCCCTGTGAATCAATCCGCGTGACGGGATACTTTTTATGCACTGTCTTATTGTCTATTTTTAATGACTAGCTAGCTAATAGTACCAAGCATGTGACACGAGGACTATAAAAAAGAGAACGAATGTATTACCTTGTTCACCAGGAAATCCCATAGGTCCAACAAGACCGTAGTTTCCTTTTTCACCTGATGATGTCGACAAATAAATGGCATTAATGTCATAAACGGTCCTAAGATATTTAACAACCAATTTAAAAAATATGTATTTATATAAAACTGTGATATCTTCTAAAATACATTTCTCGTTACTGATTGTCAATCTTTATCTTAATTTTTTAATTATTCATTATTTTAATTGTTTTTCCCCTTTTTTGTTATTATTGGGGGGGGGGGGGATGAAAACATAAAAAAACATAACGTGGCAAAAACTACAAATAAATATATGATTAGGCTACGTAGCAATACCACCACCCCCCTTTTTAAATCCTCTGCCACAGCCGATCAAAGATCTTACTTTCCCTCTGCTATCTACCATAAGGTTATAGATGTTTGTTTTATGTTTGTTCTAGTTGTCTGTTAGAGGTTCCCTCTTTCACCTGATGATGTCGACAAAAAAAAATGACATTAATGTCATAAAAGGTCCTAAGATATTAAATAACCCATTTATAAAATATGTATTTATATAAAGCTGTGAAATCTTCTAAAATACATTTCAAGACACTAATTGTCAATCGCTATCTTTATCTTTATATTTAAATTATTCATTATTTCAATTGTTGTTTTACCCTATAGGGCGTTTGCAATCACGTGACAAAAAGCACGTGATTTGTGTTTACTTTCTGTAATGGTGTACAAGTAATAATGGCCGCTGTTTTAATAAAGTTTCATATAGGCTCGAGCTTTTTTTAAATGATGTGTTGTGTTTTAAGTCTTATTAATATTTAAGCTGTATTATGTATGTTAAATAAAATAGACTATTTTATTATTATCATAGACATAGATCATAGACGATGTGAGCATATTAGTGACTTGACTAGATAGCCTATTCACCAATACTATCACTTGACATCGTAGCCTAGCCTACGAAACATTAAAAGTGTAGGCCTATAAAGTGAAATTGAAAGTGTAAATAGGTCTAGCCGGCCTTAGCCTAATCACATTACTCAATTAATCTACAGTACTACTATTTACCTCCTTATTTTTTAGTAGGATAGCCAATATTCAGATGTGAATTTTGCATGATAAAGAGCAACTTCACTTTCACCACGTTACATTTTTACCTCAAGTGGGTTCTTATATTTACACAAATACGTCACTAAAAATAGAGTAAAAACCTAAGCCACGCCCACTGAGAACGCTCTATTGTTTTGGTATTGGGAGGGTGGATAAAACCGAACCTTCCTCGCTTTTCAAATACATAGAAAAAATAACGTGGGGAAAACTACAAATAAATATATCATTATGTAACAATACCACCCACCCCCTCTTTAAATTCTCTGCCACTGCCGATCAAGACCTACATTTTCATCTGCCATAAGGTTAGAGTTGGGTGTTTTATTTTTTGTTCTTGTTGTTGTCTGTTTGAGGTGCATAAAACTACATGCAGCTGTTTTCATAAAAGTCTCCGATACATTTATGTAGAAATTTCAATTTTTGCTAATGCTTCCAATGCTTGGTTATCAAAACGATTGACTTCACAATGTGCTATATAAACTGGTCAACAAACAAGATTGTCTCTTGAAACACTCAATGTAGAATATGTTTTATCTTTATAGATACTCTACTTTTTTTACCATTAGATAGTATGTGATATTTCAACGAAACTTTATAACGAATGAAATGAATTAAGATTACTACTATAGTGAACCAATCTTAGATATGTGTGGAAATATTTTTTGTTTTTAAAGCACCAACTTAGAAATTATGGATAAAACAAATGTTTACATTAATACCAATATCACAATATCTTAGCTAGAATACTTTACTACCTAATTCACCTTGTTTACTTTTAGTATCAAAAAGAATCAAAATTGAAATTTCAATATTATCAAAGAATATTTTGAAGGATTCCAATTCCACTAATAATGGACTTTTTCTGATCATTATTTGCCCGTGTATAGATTGTGTTATGCCGTGGAGGTTCACTCTCACAAATATTGTTTATAAATTAGTTAAGTTGCTTCTTTAAGTCAATGATATTTTAGTTCATTAGTAAATTAAAATGAAAACATAGCCCTTCAGTGTTTCATTAGTTGCAAAAAGTGTCCTTTTTCTCAAAAGTAAAAAAATACCACCAACATTTACAAGAAGCAACGTTCGAGTATTCACTATCCACCAGAAATGATTCACGTATTAGAAATGAAATATTTGCACCCGACTTGCCAATCAGATGTAAATTTAGTAACCCAATTTCTATTTATCTTTTCGTACAACGTCATACTAAAACTTAATTATTCAAGGCCTTAACAGTTGGGCAAGGCCATCTCTCAATACGAGTCCCACTCTGATGTTGTTAAACATATTGATTTTATAATCAAAGACTGTACCAAATAATTATAGACTTTGTTAGGGTTTGGCAAGGACTAATGTACTAAATGTTTTTTAATTCAAACTATTTAAAAAAATGTAATCATTACCTTTTGGTCCTGGTGCTCCTGGCTGTCCATGTAGACCTAAAATGTTTGTTTATGTTAGTAATAGAAAGCTATTTATATAATAAACTACAAATACATCAACAAGCTACACTGGAAGTCAATAATACAAAGATCTACAAATTAACTACACCGACTCGCAATGTTCGTTTATTAATTTTTTTATATCGGACAAATCGTAACATTTTTTTTTTATTTTATCAAAGATTATATTATATTTATATATGGGGCACGGTAGCCGAGCGGCAGCGTTCGACTGGCAAGCCGAAGGTCCCGGGTTCGAATCCTGGTGCAGGCTAGGATTTTTTCCCGCGTCTGGAGGGTGTCCCTGAGTCTACCCAGCTCTGATGGGTACCTGACCTTAGTTGGGGTAAAGTAAAGGCTGGCCACACAATCACCCAGTATGCCGTGGCCACAAAAACTGGTGAACGCTGCTTCATCGGACCTATGGATCAACTCGGTCTGACGGGATACTTTACTTACTTTTATATTATATTTATGTCGTTTCGGGTGTTGGTTACGATATGATGATGACTTCAAGAGCGCACATCAATTATTATTCAACTAGCAGCTGCTTTCGTACATGCATCAACTATTTATTGCAATGCTCTGCTAATGGAGATACCCGAGGATGAAGTCGCCTAATTGCAATGTATTCAAAACACTGTCGCATGGCTGGTCATGTGTAACTCAAGGCGTGATTTAGCGACAGTTCTCCTACACCGGTTCCATTGGCTCCCGTGAGAGTCAGATGTGATTACAAAGTGGCGGTCATTTGCCATCAGTGCCTACTGCCTACACAACAAGGAGTTGAACTAATCAATCCAATGTTCCACACTTCTTTCTTCCGAATCCTTACTTCTGGAAGACCGTTTTTTCTCCTCAAAATCTTGCCCTTGTAGCTTTCTCAATATCGATCTACAAGGTATGAAATCAACTTCCCATCCAACTCAGGCAAATAAATTACATAATCACGTTTAAAGATAACGTAAACAATTTTTTTTTTACATTTAATTTCGTTTAACATTTTTAGATCCTACTGTTTTATTTTTATATAAGGTCGATTAATTGTTTGCTACATTTATTTGCTTGGTCCTACGTTTGTTATGATTTATAATAATTATTCTTTAGCTTTATATTTTTTTGCCTAGAGATTATATCCGTGTTCTACATAGTTTGTTCCTCAATTAAATGCGCTCTGAGGTTACATTATGTTTGTTGGCAGCATTATACCAATATTATTGTTATTATTATTATTCACCTCCAGATTGACCCAAACAGTTGGGAGATCATGGCGCAGGATAGGCCCACTTGGAGAGCAGGAATGAAAGAAGGTTCAAGGCTTGCGGGAGAGGAGCACGCCAGGAAAAAGACGGTGGTGAAAAATGTGGTCCTCTCCACTACCTTCATCTGCAGCAAGTGTGACCGTGCCTGTACATCCAGGATTGGCCTCTTTAGCCACATGAAGGCCTGCAAGGAAATTAGATGGTCTCTCGAGACGTAAAATGCAGACGACGACGACGATTATTCTATTTATTTTTGTATTTTCTATATTACAGACGCTCCTTCTATAAAGAATATAATTTCGCCCTACACTTCTCCATGGTCTAAATCTATTTAGTATCTAAGAATTGTTTATCATTATTTTTCTAAGTTAGAATTTAATGCCGTATGTATTTGTACTACCAATCTCTTGGCCCTTCTGTCCTTTTGTGTTTCTGTTTACTGTTTTAACTATTGGTGTATCTTTTTTTTACATTGAAGAATATTCGTTAATATGTACACAATAGATTAACGTGTATTAGTTCAATTTTTTAGAAAGAGAAAGGTGTGGTTCTGCTTTAGATTATTCAAGTCAAGGAGAACCTGTCTCTTCCTTTTCAAATAATAACTATTTTTAAGTAGTAATTCAAACTAAATAAAATCAAATGTTACTATTTCTTCTGTCAACCAGACTGCAGAGATTTTTTGTATCTTGCAGTTAGTACCAAAAAGAAACTTTTTTTTTTTTTTGGGGGGGGGGGGGGTATCTTTATTGGATGTTCTGTGTGTTGTAGTTAAGTAAGTTGTTATGGTAGGCTAGGTAAGTTGATGGAGAAATACTTCATTTTCCCAGTTGATTAGTTTAAAATATCAAAGTAAGACTTGACCTTCTGTTGTATTTGAGTTTAAACAATTTCTGAAGCAAAAAAGATCTGGTGAATACTATGGACTATAGGTAACATGTAGACCAGGGATCGGCAACCTACGAAGCGCGTGCCAAACTTGGCACGCAGAGCTATTTTTAATGGCACGCAGCAATTCAAGTGTCCTCTAAAAGAAAATGAGAAGATAAATTTTAAGGTGTCGACACGCTGAATGAATTATTAATCCAACTTTGGCACGCCATTATCAAAAGGTTGCCAAACCCGTCTATTGACTACTAAGACCAATTTAGTTTTTAGTAATTTTCGTAATATGTAAAGCTTAGGTTGTCTTTGTTCCTTGTATTTGGCTAAATAATTGGCATAATTTGAGTAAAAATTGTAGGCCTATAGCATTTGTTTGATTACTCACCACTTAAACCGGGTAAACCGTCTCGACCGCGTGGACCTCTCAAGGCTTCTATCTCAGACTCTCCCAGTGTCTTTAAGGACGAAGTGATTCCATTTTCACCTTTGATACAGTACAAGGAATTACATTGACGTTGGTAAACAATAGCGCAAATAATAACTTAGTACACCAAAATAGTTAACATTTAACATAACCAATAATTTGATCCAATTGTCTCAAGTAATAATACTTGTAGTTGGTACTTTTAGCATACAACATGGCTGGCGCTTGATAAAACCAGGCGCCATGAGACGGAACAAGACCAAAGATAACAAGAAAACCATAAAAACACAGTTTTTATCATACTCCCTTTATTTGCAAACTAAGTTTACCATCATGTAATTAAACGATTGATTGACTACTGGAAATGAAACATATAATATTTAGCGTATTTACGTATCTCGTTTTACTAAAATTGAATAAGAAAAAAAAGTGGAGATGGCGGGTGTACTATACTATACTATAAGTCTCTAAAAACCCGGACGAGCCGAAGCTCTTACTCCGGGGCGTAACGCATTAGAATTGAGTTTTAAACTTTGTCAGGGCTCCAGTCACCCCACGGCACGCCGAAGGCGTGGCGTGCCATGTAAAAGGGAAGGTTTCCGCAGGCCAGCGACCGTTCGCTGCGGTTCCCCTAAGGATCATTATCGTGGTGGCTCGCCCGTATATCAGCATTGTCACCCGGTAGCACAAATCCTGCACAGGCATCCAAGCACGGGTGGGTCGTGAGACTGGGTTGCAGCATCCATTGCTTCCTCCCCACCGAGACCCCGTGGCCTCTCGGCAGTGCAATGGATCTCGGACATGCTGCGGAGGCTGTCCCCCATGCGTTAGCCCGCCGGTGTTTTCATAAGAAAAGTAATGGCGGTTTACACACTACGCCGCCTTGAGGCCCATGGGTACAGTAGTGAGAGATGGCGGGTGTAGAACCTGCGACACCCAGGTTGAAAGCAGACAGTCATAACTACTAGACCATGAATACTTTGTACAAACTTATAACAAATAGTATATAAGTATATTCGAAAAGTTTATTTACTTCCATATCTTCCGGTAGAGGCAGCCATGTTTTACGTATAATATTATCTACGATTCGTAAATTGGTTGAAGGATTTCGTGACTATTCCAAATGTATTGTTAGTCGGGACAAGTCTGCTGCCAAAGTTTCAGCTCGTTTGGACGACGGGAAGTGGTCGAAACATCGATGCAAAGTTTTGCTAACAACTAAGCAAGCAAGCAAGCAGACAGACATAAAATACAAGTTAAAATAAAGGGAGTAAAAAAACAAGTAGCGAATCAATTATTTTGTCATATCATTTGTTATTATTTATAGCGTTTTTGATTAATTTTTAAAATATTTTCTTTATAGGACTGTCACTGGGCAAGTTGTATGCTGCTGAAGATGATGATGATGCGTGTCCATCGTTTTCGATGAGGACCATCCTCTATCCGAGTCATGATTTCTTATGAATTCGGAGATGGCTAATGAGGCCTATTTTTGCCCGAAAGTATTTGCCACAGTGGGGGCATAAGTGCGTGGCTTGATGGCCGGTAGAAGCGGGGCTGTCTTTGCTGGATTTTCTGGTTTGTCGTTTTTCAATAGCGACCCTTCGCCTTTTATCTTCGTGAGCTACTGCTCCAATTCGGGTCATGTTGCACCAGGAGGATTGGCCCTCGGCTAGGCTTTCCCAGTTGTTAGGATCAATTCCAAGGTTTCTTAGGGAGGCCTACAGGGTGTCATTGAACCTCTTCTTTTGCCCTCCATGCGAGCGCTTTCCTGCGCCTAGTTACGCCATAAAAGATCTTTTTGGGTAGACGTCCTTCTGGCATGCGCACAACATGGCCTGCCCATCTGTGCTAGGCTTTCGCCAGTTGGGAGTGTACATGCTTGGCATGCCGGTCAGCGCGAGGACCTCAGTGTCTGCGACCCTGTCCTGCCACCTGACGTGTCTTAAGCAGCTCATATGGAAATGATTTAGCTTCCTGGCGAGACGTCTATACACGGTCCATGTTTCAGAGAAGAATTGGTAGAACGGCAGCTGAATAGACTTTTAGTTTGGTTTGCAGCTTAAAGCCTCTCCGATTCCAAACATTAGACCGCAGTCTTCCAAAGGAGGAACTGGCTCTGGCTATCCTGAGATTTACTTCATCGTCTATATGTACAGACTGGGAGAGGGTACTGCCGCGGTATGTAAACCTGTCCACATTATTTAGATTCAGTCCTTTTACAGTGATGGAAGGTTCAGTGTGCTCGCATCCAGCAGCAGGCTGGTGCAAGACCTCAGTTTTCTTGGTTGAGATAGTTAAACCGAAGTTGGTGCATGCCGTTGAGAACAGGTCCATACTGCGCTGCATGTCTGCCTCCGTGGAGGCTATCAGGGCGCTGTCATCTGCAAACAAAAAGTCCTGTATTGTTTCAATGCGGGTCATAGATTTGGCTGCATTCTCCTCAGATTGAACAGCTTATCATCAAAGCGGTACCGGAGTTTGATCCCTACATGACTGTCTTGGAAGACATCCAACAACATGGCTGATAACATGAGGCTAAAGAGTGTAGGGGCCAAGACACATCCCTGCTTTACGCCGTTTGTAGCCTGGAAGGGTTATGAAAAGCTGCCCTGGTCTTGAACTCTGTCAAGCATGCCGTCGTGAAGTTGATTGACCATATCGACGAAGGTGTCTGGGCATCCAAATTTGGCCATGATTCTCCAGAGTCCCCCGCGGCTGACTGTGTCAAATGTCTTAGTCAGGTCTACAAAAGTCGCTTAGAGAAGTGCATGTGTTTCCTGGCATTTCTCTTGCTTTTGGCGGGCAGTGTAGATTATGTCAATGGTTCCTCTCTCTTTCCTGAAACCGCACTGGCTCTCATGCAATAGACCCTGGTCGAGATGAGCCGTTAGTTGTATGCTACACGTTAAAGAAACAACTAGAATAGTGAGGGAGAAAGTTTCAAACACAAAGTCTTCACAACTGATATTGCCTTTCTAATAGTTCATGTAAAATAGGAGAACTGTGTAAATCAGAGTACAAATACCTTTATCTCCCCTTTCACCCTTGGGTCCAGCAATACCTGTAAAAGTATAAAAATGTGATAATAAAACTGATTTAAAAAAGGAATATTAATGCAAGCCTTACTCCTTTTTTCCACACAAACAAAAACATGGGTAAACACACAGAACATATTATATAGTATTATATAACCATATTATTGGCTGTTTATTGTGTGATTCATCGACACCATTTAGCTGATTAAAATGTCTCTATTGTTCTCGACAGCGATTGAATATTGTTTTTTGTTCTTGGTTGCAGTTGGATCTGGAACATTGGTCATGGCAGCAAGTGAATACGGTGCATTGATTTTGTTAGTGGTTGTATCTGGTGCATTTTTCTTGGCAGCGATTAAATATTCCTCGACGAGATAAGAGAATGGTCATGCCAGGAAGTATACAACTCATAATCTACAACAGGTGACATCTACAGTCTCACGTTTCTACTCCACACGGTAACTTTGATCGTATCTTGAAACTTAACTACATGTATGTATACCTTCATCTAGTGGAGGTCAAATTCACTTTAAATACGTCTTTTCCTACGGGATAACTTCCTAATTGTTTAATGCTCAGCCTAATTGTTTATAGCGACGGCTTTGTTCTTATTATGTGTCTAAATAATGGGAATAATTGAGTGAGTAAATATTGTATTATTTTTGTTTGATCTTATGACTGGACCAGATTACTCACCAGCAGGACCCGGTGGACCTCTCAAGGCTCGTAGCCTAGACACTCTCGGCATGAAAATAGATGACGTACTTCCATCATCACCTTTGATACAGTACAAGTTATTACATTGTCGTAGGTAAACAATAGAGCACATTGATAACAAAAAACAACAAAATAGATAAATATAACAAACGACTTTATATAGGTCTATTTAAAGTCATAATTTTAGAAGGTTCTTTTAGCTTACGCTTAATAAAAAGAAGATGCATAAGACAGAACAAAGTAATGGAGAAAAAAATACTAATTGTGTTTCGTGTTACTTTTAGTATTATTAGTTTTTATTAAAATTACACTCGACAAGTTTAATGATACACGTTAATAAAACGAAAGGTAGTGAGTTAAAAAACTTGAATTTTCACACCAGATACTTCCTGTCAAGTAGTCATTGAATGATATAGAATTGTGTTAATTAAAGTACTGATACCTTTTTCTCCTTTTTCACCATGCATCCCAGGCATACCTGTACAATAATAAAAAGGTGAAAATTAAAAAAATGATGTTGTAATGAAAAATGTAGGTCTAATGCAAGCATTACTTCATTTTCTTTAAAAAAAAACGCACGAGCAAACACGTATCACATATTATGTATAATACATATATTATTGCCATTGTATTTGCTGTCCATTATATATATTAACAACGAAACACTGAATTCTCCCCCCAATGGATCGAATGCAATATACTGTCGAGGAGAGAGTGACGATTGTGGAAGCTTATTTGGAATTAAAATCGGTAACCCACACTCAGCGATGATTCACAATTGACTTTCCGGGAGGAAATCAGACGTCTTCAGCAGAAGTTCAGGGAAACAGGACGTTTGACCACCGTTAGACGCATAATGAACACAGATCTTCATCTCTTTTTACCTACAGAATTCAGATTTTGCAAGCTCAGACAGCAGCAAATAGAGAAGTGAGACTAACCTTTTGTAGAAACATCAGTCAAAGCATTGAAGATCACCCCATTTTGTTGGACCTGATTTTTTAAAGCGATGGAGCACAATTCCACATCAATTGACATGTTAATAGGCAGAATATAAGATTCTGGGCCCAAACAAAACCTCATCATTATGTCATTCGCCCTTTGATTTTTGAAAACTTGTGTATGATTAAAAAGTGATAACATTTTATTGGCCCACCCTGTATATGGCGCATTGTTCTTAGCATTGGTTGAAAAGGCTCATTGTTCTTGATCATAGGTTCTCAACGGGGACGTTATCGCCCCCCCCCCCCCAAGGGACGGTGGAGAGGTCTTGGGGGGAAGGGGGGCTGACGATTCCGGGGGCGATCGGGGGCGGTGAAGGGCAAATGGACGGTACAGACCATCTTGAAATAATGTTAACATATTTAATCTTTAAAGTTAAAAAGAAAAAAAAGTATGCACTTAATTATAACAGTAATATTTAGTTTGGTGGGTCAATAGCAAAATGACCTATTTGCCACTGTAAAATTGTGACATAGATAGGTCAGAACAAAAGTAGTTGGAGAAGTACCTTTAACACCGGTAAAAATGCTGCCAGAGGGCGAAATTCGCCATATCGAGGAGGCTAAAAGATCGCTAAGAAATAAACAACCATAGGCTGCCCCTGCCCAAATCCAACGGTCCCGCTTTCAAATTCCAGAGATGCGACAGTTTGTCTCTCAAGGATAGGTCTCCACAGACACAGCCAACGATGCAAAACTGTCGAAATCTCATGAACGCAAATCATATTGTGACGTAAAAGTAATTCAAAATCGTATAAGGGCTTAACCTAGAGTTTTTAATATATTTAGACTATTATTCGTTTTTAGAATATTATTCGAGAACTGCATTATGGATGGGCGTTATAATGTGGATGAAATGTGACTTAGAACACAAGTGCTGCTAAATAATCAACATAATAATTAGAAATAGGAATCGATTCAGAAAAACTAAAACACTTTCTGGAATCGGTTCGGCACTAACCGAAGTTCTGTGTGTTTGTTCAACAAATATCGCACTACGTCGCCTCTTATTGCTCTTGCTTTCTTTAGTTAAATATGTGGAAATCCGACTGTTTTCGAGAATAAAAAACGTTGTGGACGGTAGGTGGATCCAAACCAGACAGTGATGGCTTACGTGCATCCTATAACATATCTTTGTTAATCGCTAAATGTGGGAAATCACACACTATTGGTGAAGAGTTCATTCTACCTGCTGTTAGTGAAGTATTGCATACAGTACAGCACATGCCAGCGTCTGATATCATCAAGAAAATACCATTGAGTAATAGTACAGTGCAGAGAAGAATTGATGAAATGGCATGTGATGTAGAGAGTACATTGTGTGAGTACCTCAAAACGTCTCAATTTTCATTACAACTGGATGAGTCCACACAACCAGACAATCAGTCTTTTTTGCTAACTTATGTTTTATAATTTGCCAAGAAATGTTATTCGCTAAAAAGTAAATAACTGACACTAAAGGTGAATCTGTCTTTCTTGTACTAGAATACTTTTTTTAAACAAAAAGAAATTCCGTTGAAAAATATTATATTTGTTGCTATTGATGGTGCACCGGCGATGTTAGGGCGCTATCGTGGATTTATTTCCTATTTAAAGAAGTCAAATGTAATTCACAGACAACATTTAGTTGCCAAAAATCTCATTGATCGCCTGCATCACTCACTTCAATATGTAATAACTGCTGTAAACAAAATTAGAAGCAATGCATTAAATGATAGAGTGTTTAAACAACTGTGTATAAGGAGTTTGCAATCACGTGACAAAAAGCACGTGATTTATGTTTACTTTGAGTAATGGTGTACAAGTAATAATGGCCGCTGTATTAATAAAGTTTCATATAGGCTCGAGCTTTTTTTAAATGATGTGTTGGGTTTAAAGTCTTATTAAGATTTAAGCTGTATTATGTATGTTAAATAAAATAGGCTATTTTATTATTATCATAGACATAGATCATAGACGATGTGAGCCTATTAGTGACTTGACTAGATAGCCTATATTCACCAACACTATCACTTGACATCGTAGCCTAGCCTACGAAACATTAAAAGTGTAGGCCTATTAAGTGAAATTGAAAGTGTAAATAGGTCTAGCCGGCCCTAGCCTAATCACATTAATCAATTAATCTACAGTACTACTATTTAGCTCCTTATTTTTTAGTAGGATAGCCAATATTCAGATGTGAATTTTGCATGATAAAGAACAACTTCACTTTCACCACGTTACATTTGTACCTCAAGTGGGTTCTTATATATATTTACACAAATACGTCACTAAAAACCTAAGCCACGCCCACCGAGAACGCTCTATTGACAATGATGAAGACTATAATCGTTTGCTACTGCACACAGAGGTACGTTGGTTATCAAAAGGTGTCTGTTTAAATAGATTATATGAGGTCTTTGATTCAGTATTAGATTTTCTGGAAAGCAAAAACAGTTCTCTGAGAGAAATTCTTTAAAAAGCATTTTTTTTAAAAAATCGCATATTTAACGGATTTATTTAATAAGTTCAATGAAATTAACATTCAATTACAGGTAGATTACCTCAATTTGATCAAAACAAAAAGTGTTATTTCGACATTTATGTCAAAACTTCAATTGTACAAACGAAACTATGGTCTTGCAGAATTGAATTAGTTTCCCAATCTTGCATCTGAAGAAGACATTCTTATTTATTGTGAACACTTTGAAACACTAATGGCTACTTGCACAGTCGATTTCAAGATATTATTAACATAAAATTTCTGATTGTGTTTTAGATCCCTTTTCTAATAGTAAAGAGTTACAATCATTCCTACCTTTTCAATTGCAAAAGGACTTGATTGAATTAACAGCCAATGAATAAATAAAATTGAAATTTGTAAGAAAGGGCTACCACGACTTTTGGCTGCAAACAGAAATACCATCAGTTTCAAGAGGACTGTGGGCCTTACCAAATACGTTTTTTATTGCATTTTCATCTTCTTATTTAGTAGAGCGAGGTTTTAGTACTGTTACCACTTTGTTGTCACAAAAAAAAAAGCAAGATGCAAGTAGTGGATTGTGGAGACTTGAGGCTTTTGCTAACCAAAACAGAACCTAATATTGACAACCTGCTGTCAACACACTAGGCACAAGCTTCACACTAATATTGAGTTTTAAAACCTCTTGTGTATATTTTTGTAGATATGTGTATTATTATATTTAAAAAAAAATAAAACCATTAAAATAAACTCTTCTTAACAATTGACTTTTACCTTTAAGCTCATAAAATAGGAATTAAAATTAAATGTATGCCACAATACATCAATTGTTCGCTAAAACATTTGATACAGGAGTTGGGGGGGGGGGGGGGTGTGCGAAAAAACATGTAAAAAAAGATTGAGAACCTATGTTCTAGACAATTGTTAAATAAGGAACATTTCTCTAGGCGACTGTTTAATAAAGCCCATTTATTTTTGGTAAAAGAAAGGAAAATGCTCATGTCAGAAGTTTTCCTGTTTTGTTTACCTCAGAATGTATGTCAGGCACACATTGCACGGCTCATCATTATAAAGTGCCATTTGTCCGATGTTAACCTTAAACAACATGTCTTTTTCTAGTGAATACAAATAATTACTATTAAAAGTAACATGGACGGTCGCAAAATTCTCAGTTAGTATCTTTTGTCTCCTACGGGATTTTATTTCACAGCCACATTATCTTATCTAATACATTACAGACGCTCCTTCTATAAAGAAGATTATTGCGTCCTACGCTCATCCGTGGTCCGAGTCTAGTCTTGCATTTTTATTAATGTTTTAAATGATGTTAAGTTACTGGTTTTCCTGGTTTGTTCAGGCAACCCATTCCATGCCCGAATGCCACTCGGGAAGAAAGAGTACTGATATGCATTTGTTCTCGCATAAGGGACAAGGAAAGTGTTTTTATCTTTATGTTTATCTGAGATTTGCAACAGGTGTTATTGTGTTGTATTTCTAAATTAGAGTTTAATGCCATGTATTATTACTACTTTACTCTTTGCCCTTCTGTCTTCTAGTGTTTCTAGGTTTAATGATTTGACTAATGGTGTTACTCTTGTTAATTGGGAATATTAGCTAGTTATGAACCTTGCAGCTCTTTTTTGAATTTGTTCTAATTTTTTAATGTTTTCTTTAGTTGATGGGTCCCATACAGATGCTGCATATTCTAGTATAGGCCTAACTAATGTGAGATAGCATTTTAGTTTTACGTTCTTATTACATTTGTAAAAGTTCCTTTTTATGAATCCTAAAGTTTTGTTTGATTTTTTTATTACTTCATCAATATGAGGTTTCCAAGATAACTTATCATTTATTATTACTCCTAGATACTTAGCATTGTTAGTTTGAGTTAGTTCTTTACCATGGATGAAGTAGTTTGCTATTATTTGTTTCTTTTTCTTGGATACCCTTATTAGTTGGCATTTTTCTGGGTGAAAAGACATACTCCAGTTTGATTCCCATTTTTGTAGTTATATAAGACTTTTAACGTCTTTGTTCTATTATGTTGCAAATTATGGACATAATGGGTTAATAAATATTGAACTTGTTGGATTTTATAATTGGACCGGATTACTCACCATCCATACCAGGAAAACCGGGTAGACCGGGTGGACCTCTCAAGGCTTGTAGCTCTGATGCTCCCAGTGTTTTTAAAGAGGTCGTGATTCCATCAGTACCTTTGATACAGTACAAGGAATTACATAGATGTTGGTAAACAATAGTACGTATTGATAACGGAGAACACCAAAATAGGTAAAATAACAAATCACTCTATAAACCTGCCTAAAGTAATTATTTTAGTAGGCACTTTTTATTTGTAGCTTTGTTAAGGAAAAAACCTTAAGTTTTTCAGGTAACTTTTAATATCATTTGTTATTATTTATATAGTTTGTTATTTTTTTATTTTTTTTTTAAAAATAAGATCGTTGGTTACGTTGTATGCTACACGTTAATGAAACATAAAGAAAGGTATGTCGAGTCAAGGCATTAAATCTTCACAACAGATATTGCATGTCGAGTAGTTAAGGAATAAGAGAGAAAGTCTTATGTAAATCAAAGTACTGATACCTTTATCTCCTTTATCCCCATTGGGCCCAGGTAAACCTGTATAAGTACAAAAAGGTCAATGACTTTAAAATGAAAAATATATGCACACTTTTAATTCAATAAAAACACTTGAGTATGCACGCAACTCATATTATATATATATATATATATATATAATATATATCTATATATATCTTATAAATGTTCACAGGTATTAGTTATTTTATATTTCTATTTTATATTAAATGCATAAAATCAAATTTACAATGCAAATAACAAAATTATAATTATATATGCAGTAATTTAATCTGTATCTTGTAGGACTAAATAAAAACTTCCCATTGCAATATGTCTTAATTTCGTTTAATTAATAATTATTGTAGTTAAATGTTATAATAAACTCAATAAACGAAGTAGTGCAGAGTTAAAATTTCTAAAACTACCACAGATGTGTCCGCGTTGTTGTTTTCTTTACATTATAATGAAATTTGGGCCGATTTAGAAGTGCTTAATACGCGAATATTAATTTCATGATAAGAATTGACAAGTCCTTAATGAGGCATGACCTTTTCAAATGGAAGAGTTCATGAAATTCCGGTGCCGTTTCTGTAAACAAAAAACATACTTTTGCTGTTTTTTGAAAAAATTGATTGCAACCTCGACGGCCAGTTCTGCTGGTTTAGAAATATACAAAGGCTGCTCGATTAGTTATGAGGAATCCGTTTTTAGCACAAAAAGTGAGTAGGTGATAATTAATACTCTAAGTTTTAGTCGCGTAAGATAAATTTAGCTTTGTTTATAAAATAAATTAGTCAAGAATTGCGTTCTTGGGGATTAAAAAACGCAATGCAAAGATTCACAAAAACGCAATAAAAAGTTATCTTTTTTTTGCATCAAGCAATATGTTTGAGATTATAAATAGGTGATTCTTTACGTCTGAAATTAACAATTCATCGTTATCTTCGAAACATATTTTGGAAATGAAAAAAAAATTAATCCCCTACATCTATTTTTACAACCAGTAACGCAGCACACATACATGTTTTGAAACAAATGAACGAATGGGATCGGAAATGTTTTACACTTCAATCTTTATGCATGTATAATATTTAAGACTTGTCAATATTGACTTAAACAATGGGCAAAGGGATAAAGACATGAGGACTGAAGTACCTGGTGGGCCACTGGCTGCACAATAGGTCTTAGCTTCCTGACAGTAACTTTTAATAGCCTTTGTCTGTGAAACAAATGGTAAATAGTGTATTTTTAATTTATTACATTAATTGTTAGAAGAAAAACATAAAGATTTTAAATATATATCACCTTGGTCATATAAGCTCAGATGCCTGCCAGGATATACATTACCATTGTTAAATAGTGTATGTTGTGTCATGTATATTGTTTTTCCAAGAATTGGAACACGCAATGTTTCTTCCTCTCTCTCTCTCTCTTTTCTTACTACACACCATATTAGGATGTTTAGTAGGAAAATAAAAGGTTCTAGGTAATGCTGGGATTCTGTGTTGATCTCAAATTCTCAGAGTCTGGGAACGACTCATTATTTAATAGGGGAAGTTCCTATCGTTTTTGTTATGAGTTTAGTAATGATACCATGATTTTCACCCCTACTGGTAATGGGTCTGTCCCTTGCACCACTCGGATAGTATATAATGATTTGTTTTGTCTGAAAGACAGAGAGTTTCAAAATATGTTCCTTTGAGAACGTTTGTGTTTGCACTATTTTATTCTAACTGTACATAATAGATATATTGTATATATTGAACATACCACCTGAAATAAACTATCAACAACAGTTACACTGAAGCTTCTCTGTCAAGTTACTATCCTATTGTGTTGTATACATTACTATAAGATTTATCTACTACCATAATTTACAAGAAAGGAAATGTTGGAATACAAATACTGAATTTGTGCCCAGGAATATAAGAAGAGTTCGTGTAATACTGAAACATAAATACTAATAATTAAAGTCTCCCCTAGGACTAACGAGAATTATCAGCAAGATCTACACAGCTCTGGCCACAAGGGGATTGTGGACGTAACAAAATTTGGTGGTCTCGCCCGGTATATTTGAGTTCTACTTTTCCTGACCTAGGATTGACAAGATTTGGTAGTCTCGTTCGGTAGATTTGAGTTCTACTTTTCTTGATCTAGGATTGGAAAAAATTTGTTGATCTCGTCTGGAAAATTTGAGTTATATTTTTTCCTGACCTATAAATATTTTGTGACATTAGTAGTACTGAGAGCGGCATATTTGTGTTTCGTTTTCAGGACTGTGAAACTATTCTTTTTAAAAAAGAGGAGAGAACTGGTTTGCGTTTTTATTCCTTGGGAAGTGTGAAGATTCCACGAAGTGTTTAATATTATATTGTGCAAATTTCTGGACAAATCGTAAGTTGGAACTTTATATTTTATTATACAATATATACTACTCTACTATAACAAATATTTCGAACGCTATACTATGGCTTCGAATATATCAAGTGAGGAACTTAATGCCATGTCATTTGCTGAACTAAAAGAATTAGCTGAGTCCTTTGGGATTGAGGCAGGACAGGCAAGACCTAATCGTAATCGTTTGACCAAAGAAATTATGACATGTTTGAACGGGCAGAATGCCATGAACACTGGTAGTGTAGTTGAAGTGGGACAGAACGATATCAATGAAGGTTATGTAGCTCCCAGTGGGGGCGAGGTAATTGCCCACGGAGACGAGGTAAGAAATATGTCATCTAGATCATCAAACAATGATGAAGATGAAGGGTTGAGTGAAAACCTAAAATTCCAATTAGCTATGAAGAGAATGGAATTGGAAAGAATTAGGATAGAAACTGAAAGGGAAAATGAAAGAATTAGGATAGAAACTGAAAGGGAAAATGAAAGAATTAGGATTGAAAGCAGAGAAAGGATAGAGATGGCACGCATGAACAGACCTGACCATCGTAGGGACAGCAATGGTATAAATATTAGCGCAATGAAGCAACACTTGCCTATATTCAGAGAAGAAGATGTTCAAGATTTCTTTTTGCTTTTTGAGAGGATAGCTGTAGATTATCAGTTCCCTGATGATAAGATGGCTTTATTGTTAAGGTCAACTCTCAACACAGGAAAAGCATTGGACGTAGTGTTGAGTTTAACACCCGAGGAAATAAATGACTATGAAGTAATCAAAGATAGGGTGCTAAAAAGTTATTCCCTGACACCAGAAAAATATAGAAAGCTATTTAGAGACAGAAAGAAGGCATATGATCAAGCTCATGTAGACTTTTTGAGACAAAAGGAGAAAATGTTAGAACAGTGGCTAAGGTCACAGAATGTAAGTGAGTTTGATAAACTCAAGAACCTAATATTGTTTGAGGAATTCAATGATTGTATTCGAGTGGATATTAAAACTCACATCTCAGACCGAGGGGTTGAAGATGTGCATGAAGCTGCTAGATTGGCAGATAACTATGCCATAATTCACGCCAGCATAAAGCCATATTATGCTGACAAACCCAAAGTGCACAAACCAGAGTCCAAGGAGGCTAGTAAACCAAAAGAGACAAGTGAAAACAATAATAAGAACAGTGGTGTAAATAATAATAGTAACTTAGTTCATTTCAGGAAGCAGACAGATGTAAATAAAGCAAAGGTGGTATGTTTCAATTGCAAGAAAGAGGGCCACATGAAGAAAGATTGTTGGATCCTTACCAAGAAGCAAGGTGCTATTCTACACTGTGCCAGAGTGCAGAAAGATAGCAAGCAGACAGAAGAAGTGTGCAACACAGGGTCAAGAAACTCAAAAGAAATGCGGCCGGCATCGCCCATAGTTGTGGAGTCGATGGTTTTTGAGAACAGTCTATCTAAGGTAAAAGAGAATAGCTGTACTCAATCTATTATGCTTTCAGAAGGCCGTGAGGAACAGATGGTTCCTGAAGTCCCGGAAGAGGACGACCTATCCGATTTTCGACCCTTTGTCTACGAGGGGACAGTGTCGACAGAAGTCGATGTACTCAGCAAGAAGAAAATACAGATATTACGTGACACGGGTTCTGCTGTCAGCGTGATCCTGGAGGGCAGTGTGCCGTTAACGGATGCCACCAGTACCGGTGAGTCTGTTGTGCTGAGAGGTGCTAGTATGGAGGCTGTGGAAGCTCCACTGCACAGAATAAAACTAGAGTCGGATATTTTTACAGGTAAAATCGTAGTGGGAGTGTGGCGCGCACTACCCGTCAAAGGCGTTTCCATGATATTAGGAAATGACATTATGGGCGGCAGAGTCACTGTCGAGCCCATGGTTAAAGTGTTGGAGACAAAGATGGCGGAGGACAAAAGCCTACGTCCTGCCAATGAACGCCCAACATGTGCACTGACAAGAGCAATGCAGAAAAAGAAGTCGGTAAAGACTCCTGCTACGCCGTGTAGTGCAACGAAAGATGTGTTTGTCTGTTCTGAAGACACACATGCGAATGAAACAGTGATAACAGAAACACCTGACATCGATTTAAGTGCTACGTTCTTTGCTGAACTAACAACTGGTGATGCAACCGAGAACGATAACATTTTGTCACCAAAGCAGAAATTGGTGAAAGAACAATTGAATGACGAAGTAATAATGCAACTCAGAATGAAAGCTGTTGATGAAAAGACTGCAGATGCAATGGCGGAATGTTTCTACATGAAAGATGAAGTGTTGATGAGAAAGTCGAAACCGCTCAACTCAGGTACAAACGAGTGGGACAGTATTCACCAGATTGTAATACCTAAGTGCTATCGTCAAGATATACTGCGTATGGCGCATGATCTTCCTTTTGCTGGTCACATGGGAGTCCGAAAAACGCACCACCGTATCCTCCCTTACTTCTACTGGCCAGGACTGAGAAGAGATGTCGAACAATACTGCAAGACTTGCCACGTATGCCAAATGGTAGGACGTCCTAACCAACGAATTCCTGTCGCTCCACTCCAGCCGATACCAGCGTTCGACGAACCATTCAGTCATATACTCATTGATTGCGTGGGCCCGTTGCCGAAAACAAAAGCCGGTTTTCAATACCTGCTCACAGTCATGTGTTCATCCACTCGCTTCCCGGAAGCCATTCCGTTGCGGAACATAACAACAGTGAAGGTGGTAGACGCCCTGACAAATTTCTTCACACGTTATGGCCTACCGAAGACAGTACAGTCCGACCAGGGGACTAACTTTACTTCGAACATTTTCAAACAAGTCATGGAACAATTAGGGATAAGCCATAGGCTATCAAGTGCCTATCATCCTGAGAGCCAGGGAGCTCTGGAAAGGTTTCATCAGACATTAAAATCGATGCTTAAAAAGTACTGTTATGAAAACGAGAAAGACTGGGATAAGGGTGTGCCTTATGTACTGTTCGCTGCAAGGGAGGCCACTCAGGAATCCCTGGGGTTTAGCCCATTCGAACTTGTGTATGGACACTCAGTCAGAGGTCCGTTGAAACTTCTACATGAAACTTGGCTAACGGACAGTGAACCGATTGGACTTTTGTCATATGTAGATAAATTTAAAAATAGGCTTTATCATGCTTTTAACCATGTGAAGATTCATTTTCCACAGATGCAGGAGCGTATGAGACAGAACTATGACCGTAAAGCTACAGCTAGAACTTTTGCACCAGGTGACAAAGTTCTTGTGTTCCTGCCTTTGCAAAATCAGCCTTTAAGTGCAAAGTTTAGTGGACCCTATGAGATAGAGTCAAAGCTTGGCGAGGTCAATTATTTGATAAAGACTCCTGACCGGAGACAAAAGCAGAGGGTATGCCATATTAATTTGCTTAAGCCCTATGTTTCCAGGGAAAAGAGTAAACCACGGGAGGTCCCCATGATTTCATTAGCTAGGGTCCCGACGGATTTATCTAGGATAGAATATAAGTTTGCAGAAAGTAAACTTAATAATACAGATGCCCTTAAGAGTTTAGATACAAGGCTAGAACATCTTCCGGTAGAAGATAAGGAGAAGATTATTGAGCTGGTACATGAATATAAGTCACTGTTTACAGATGTTCCCAGGAGGACACATCTAATAGAACACGATGTAGTATTAACTGAGGGTGCCAGGTCTATTAAACAGCATCCATTTGACCCCATCAGACCTGAGCATATTAAATTAGATGTAAAGTATATGTTAGAAGATGACATAGGAGAAAAATGTGATAGCAAATGTTCTACACCCTGTGTGATGGTACCAAAAGCCGACCACACACTGCAGTTTTATAGAGACTTTGGGAAATTAAGCAATTTGACAAAGACCGACTGGTATCCCATTCCCGTATCATCGACAAGATAGAGACTAGAGACAACTTCACAGCTGATACTCTATCTCGGGTGTTACATGATTGACTGAATAACCCATACTTCTTTTTCAGATCATCTCACTTATTCATTAAGAATGTGTCATGATAACCTATCATTCGTTTGAATTTTGATTATGGAATACCTATAGAATACTTGTATCATACAGAGGTCAAGTCTTTTGAAAGTATTAATAATTCTTATAATCATGTATAAAATTGATGTTCTGATATATTTTAAATTCATTTGATTATGGAAAAGAAATTCCATTTAAATGTTGATGCATGATGCAATAAATATATAATATGCACGTATTTACTTGATATGGATGGATAAAAGTAATTGTCATCACATGCAATTAAGTGGGAAAACTTTGAGCTAGTTGATTTATTATCTTGTTTTATTTTAGTTAATGAATGGAACTAAATAATAATATGTACAATTTTTATCTTAGAAAGAGATGTAATATCAATTGGTATAAATTAATAGATAATATTGGAAATCTATTGCTAAATTGTTATATCATGGCAATAGAATGGGAAAAACTAGTGGATATTCACTATGTTGTATATAGGTTGTTATATATTCCATATATCCGGGAATGGAGGGAAACAAAGGTACCTAAAGGTGAGCACTCATTCAACCCTGAACAATCTTTTATATTAAACTTTCAAATTTGCCAAAAACGCATAATAGTGGATTACATTTTAATATTGAGATTACTGTAGTAATCGTAACTAGAGCGTATTTTCTCCTCATATTTGAGAAAAGGGGAAGTATCATCATCTTAGGTATGAACCCTGTTAATGTCAAGTTGACACTGTAATTTAAAGGGGAAGTAAACTATAGTTTGATTCGAGTTATGTATTACTTATATTTTGGTTTGTATATTAGAAGTAAACTGTTGAAAATTGACAGAGCTTGAGCAATGTTATATTTGTTTAAAAAAAATTAAGACTTTTTGCAAATTTTTGGTGGAAATCCACACAACTGTACATAGTTAAAATAAGAATGACTAGAATATTTTTTGAATTATTTGTACTTGTTGAGACATTAGTTAATATTAATATTAACGGGGAAATATTTGTCCATCACGTTATAATCACAATTACCATTGGGTAGTGACACTTTTTATAATTTAGTTGTGCCAGTGAGCCATGTTTGCTTAAATTGTCTTATAATCTTCCATTGATTGATGGTTGTTAAAACGATAGTGTTAAGTACGAAAAATTTACCATGTTGAGTATTACTCGGGTAATTATGGTACATTATTTCTTTCATTGGGTGGGGGCGTGTCATGTATATTGTTTTTCCAAGAATTGGAACACGCAATGTTTATTCCTCTCTCTCTCTCTTTTCTTACTACACACCATATTAGGACGTTTAGTAGGAAAATAAAAGGTTCTAGGTAATGCTGGGATTCTGTGTTGATCTCAAATTCTCAGAGTCTGGGAACGACTCATTATTTAATAGGGGAAGTTCCTATCGTTTTTGTTATGAGTTTAGTAATGATACCATGATTTTCACCCCTACTGGTAATGGGTCTGTCCCTTGCACCACTCGGATAGTATATAATGATTTGTTTTGTCTGAAAGACAGAGAGTTTCAAAATATGTTCCTTTGAGAACGTTTGTGTTTGCACTATTTTATTCTAACTGTACATAATAGATATATTGTATATATTGAACATACCACCTGAAATAAACTATCAACAACAGTTACACTGAAGCTTCTTTGTCAAGTTACTATCCTATTGTGTTGTATACATTACTATAAGATTTATCTACTACCATAATTTACAAGAAAGGAAATGTTGGAATACAAATACTGAATTTGTGCCCAGGACTATAAGAAGAGTTCGTGTAATACTGAAACATAAATACTAATAATTAAAGTCTCCCCTAGGACTAACGAGAATTATCAGCAAGATCTACACAGCTCTGGCCACAAGGGGATTGTGGACGTAACAGTTGTTTAAATTATTACATGTCATTATAAAAAAAAAATAGAGAGATTGTATCATCTTGGTCACATAAGCTCTAATGCGTGCCAGTGTATACAAATTGAAATACTACGTAACCCTCCATAACGGAATGAGTCACATTGTGCCCTAGAGTCATTTTAAAGTTATATAGAGGCAGCGCTTTCAGCTGGCGTACCGAAGTTACTGGGTTTGAATCTTGGTGCAGGTTAGGATTTTTTCCTGGGAATGGAGGATGTCCCTGAGTCTTCCCAGCTATGATTGGTACCTGACCTTAATTGGAGTAAAGTAAAGGGGGCATTGCATTGTGCTGGCCAGACAAATCACTTGTATGCCGTGGATACAGAAACTGGTGGAGGGTCATTCACCGGCCCTTCAGATCAATTTAGTCCGAGGGGGGTAGTGATTTGATTGCTGAATTCAATTATTAAAAAAGTTTGACCGGATAAATAATCGTTGAAACTTGATATCTCACATGAAACAATCTAATCCTATATATTACAGACTCTCTTTCTATAAAGGGTATTACTTGTAAAACATTTTTTTTATAATTTAAAATTGTTTTAAGAATTAAAACTCACCACAGAAATGTGCACAAACAAATACATAAATTATCAAAATAAGAAAATCAATATTTTACACCCTACAACATATTTTCGATTATAACTCATAATAGGTTGAGACACAATGCGACTCAATTCGTGGTTGAGGGTCACATACTGTGTGGTCCTGTATTTTTTGGCTGCATAATCTTTTTATAAATATATATGCTTTAAAATAAGAAAAAATCTATTAAAATGATTTAATTATCAAATTTCTTATGTAAACTCATTGTTTGTCTAATAACTTTATATTTAATTTTATCAATAAACTAAATTCAGTGTTCTCCTGAATAAAGAAACGTAAAGGTTGGCTTGACACTCGTAACATTACAAAGGTACCAGGGCATACTCTTACAACATATATAGAAGGAAAAAACAAACTAACAACAGAGTAAGTACTATCTATCGAGGCCATTTTATCAATACAAGAAAATGTGCATAAATATAATTTATAAAACATCGTTAGTAATTAAACTAAATGTGTCAACTCTGTACCCATGGGCCTTAACATTGTTTGAAGTTTGTAGACCACCGATACTCTTACATTAGAAGCACGCTGGTTGACGAACGCATGGTAGAGAGCCCTTGTTACGCGTCCTTTGATCTTTATTTGTTTTGTCTTTTTTCAATCATCAATTTAGTTCTGTCACCTGGGCTAGGGTAATATCCGTATTCTTAGTTGTATGTTAAACGCGCTCTGAGCTTACATTATGTTTGTTGGTAGCGCTATACACATATTATTATTATTATTATTATTATTGCACTTGATGGGAATGAAGCAATCAACACAACAACCCGACTCATCTCCGTCCTGGTGCCAGCATGTCCAGACTAATTGTCTGGGATTCGTGTTACCAGCTGACAGTTCAGGCTTACTCATACTGTAACTCCGCAAGTATGGACAGAAGTTTAGTGTATGTACTCCTAAGACCGTACCCTATGTTACGCGACAAGCCTTATAGGCGTGCCGCGGGGTGGCTAGTCTTTGACTGGATCTTCGAGTGCCCCTGTTGATCCTTTTTATAACATCGTTACAGCCTGGACGTAAGAGCTGTTCCCGTATTTGTTTTAGACCATAATAGATAGCAAGTACTTGAGTTAGTATTTGATTCCGAACAAAACAACAACGCAAAATAGACTATTTCAGTGCCGACATATCCAAATTAAAAAGGTGACGCCCCAAATAACATGGCGATGAATGTGAAATGTAAACTTGTCTTAGTTCCGCCTGCATTTTGCGTAAAAGCCAGAAAATTTACTTTTTTCAAAATAAGCCAAACTATAAATAATAGAAAAAAAAAATTAAGTAAACAAAACGTGTTACTTTACTTTAAAGATGTGTGTAATACTTTTTTTTAATTGCGCTTTTTATCTGGCTTATAATCTAGCAACACTTACAGGAATTCTTGCAGAAGAACTCATCCACATCCAGTCATTCGCATCACCAGATCCTTCACCAACTCCAGTTTGCCTTTTCTGTCTAGCGTTTTTAAATTCTGACCCCGTCTTCATGTCACCAAAAAGGAAGTCGCCATCTTCAGACATCATTACGGAATCCTTTTGACGAACATCGCCTTGATCAACAAATTCTACAACTACTTCCAAGTCTGACAATTTTGCTTTTAACGTGTTAATTTCACCGTAGAATATGACGAGGAAAACTGTTAAAACAATCTGCAATACTGCCAGGCAGCTCACAGAAAAGGACAGAAATTTTACACGACCTTGCTGAGGGCATGGTACAGAATGATCTTTCTTGAAGTTTTCCATTTTACAAAATTATCTTAAGTGTCCAGCATTACTATTCACAAAATCTCACGACTTGTTGGTGTTGTTCTCGTTTTTATACTTTTTTGTTTATCGTTGTTTTTGTTGTTGTTGCTTTTTTTTGTATGAATGTGACGCACTGTGATAATACAACTTTCAGTGGATCCCAAATATTTTTCATGCGTAAAATTTGAATAATAAATGCCAAATGTATAACTTTATTACATTTATAAATAAATAAGTTTAAAATGAAACTTCTTGGCTGACAACGCCAGGATCTTTGAATTGTTAAAGAGAATTAATGACCTTATGTTTTTTGTTGATTAGCTTTCTGTTAGTTTTGTTTATTTGTGTACGTAATGTTGTTCATTAAAATATTGTCGGTGTATAGTTTTACAAGTTCTGAACTGTTTTTAAATTAATTATGTCCATATTGCTTTTTATTTACTCTACTTTTGAAAGGACAAATTGTGTCCAACGGCCAACTAGTTTATGGATTAACCCATATCTTGCTGGCGTCCTTATTTAAGGACACTTCGTAAAATGCGATGTAAGACATGAAATTAAGTTAATAGTTTGCTTTTTTTTAATGAATGTAAAGAATATATACTGATCCATCTAATTATCATCTTTATTTGTCTGCTATTAGATTTTTTTGCGCTCGAAACAAATTTATATCGCGAGTTTGATAAAGTTGAGGATAAAAAGTCAAGTCTGAAAAAGTGAGACTTTTTTTTTAAGAAAATGATAAAAATTTACTTAAGCTTTAACATAACTTTGTTAATTAATGTTCGTAGAAGGCATAAACATAGATATTAAGTTTAAAACAATAAGAATAATTACACAGAGGTGTTAAAACGAACTGTCCATTTTTAAGGATGCCAGCAACAAATGAAATTTAGTTTTTTAGTGTGTTTTTTTGCTAAAACATAGAAAAACGTTATTTTTTTGGATTTCTTTTGGAATATATTTGGGAGTCTTTAACATTTAAAGCAAGTTGAGTAGGAATGATATTTTTTTTTCCATATTAATTAGTTTTAAAACAACATTGTATATTTATATACATAAATATACATTATTAGACTACTTCTAAAATATATTTCAATTATATTCTCATAATCTGTCACAACCTTTACTCCATTCAACATGCTATTACTTAAATAGAAGACGAAGATTATATAATACACTCAATATATTGATTCAGCCGCCATGTATGTAATAAATATGATGTAACTAAAGACATTCTAGTGAATTTCTAGATTCTAGCCCTCCTAATTTTATAAAAACAAATACAAATAATGTTGAATCTCCGATAAGACTATTCAGATATGCAGATTGTTTTAAGCAAATTTATGTTGACCGAATTTTAGAATACATTATACAGCCGACAAAGAAAGGGTTCTCCTTTTCTAAAGCTGGCTACTCTTTTTCTATTACAATAGGATCGACACAAACCTTTCTTGCTTTTTTTTTCTTTTGCTGGCTCCGATACATTGCCCAAAAGACAAACGATGCTTATAAGATTATTCGCCACAAATAAGACCAATATAATGTCCAAAAGGACAATTGTTGCCCATAAAATCTGTCAAATGCCCTGAACACAAATCCTCTTCCAAGAAGACACATCAGCTGCCCAAAATACAAATATGATGCCCTAAAGAAGAATGCGCCGTCGTTAAACCTATCCTCTACACATAAGACCAATCCAGTGCCCATTAGACCTATCTGATGCCCATTATATCAATATGATGCCCACAAGGCATCTGCTGCCTAGAAGACGAATCAGCTCACCAAACAATGAATCTGCTGCCCAGAAGACCTGTCTGCTACACGGAAGACTAATTTGTGGTGTAGAAACTGCATGGAGGCGTTGGAGACGGTCGAATATGTGCTTGTCGAGTGCCCCGCTCTGCAGGTGCTCAGAGTGGAGGGAGGAGGCCAACCGTTTGTGCCGACCCTTTATGGGGATTATCACATCTGCGTAATACTGCAAATTTCGTTCTCCGGGTTCTAAGAGAGTAAATCTCGGTCCGCTTCATCGTCGAGAAGAGGGGTTCAGGTCTGGTGCCCAGAAGAGCACTTTGTTGCCCAGCAATCTAATTCGTTGCCCTGAAGACCTATCCGATGCCCAAAATACAAATCCGCTGCCCAGAATACCAATCGGTTGCCCAGAAGACCTATCCGACGCCCAGAATACCAATACGAAATAGGATATTTACAATGCAATAAGATGAAAACAATTCGAGGAGACGCCATCAAAGAATATATTTCTTTGTACCATATAATGCATTATCGGAAAGAATATCAGATATTGTTATAAGTAATGAGTGATATCATATATATATATACTGTTGCCTAATATATATTTCAATAAAAAAAATAAAAATGCACAAAATAACTTTCATTTGTTTATTACATCACCACTTTCTATTACATATGTAAACATCACGAAAAAATAAAACCTCAGCAAGATATGGGTTAAGAAAATCGTCTATTTATTTCTTAATTATATTTTAAAGTTTGCAATTTACTTAAAACTGATACATTTTTAGTGTGTTACTTGTTTTCTTTATATATTATGATTGTTTTATAATATTATATACAACTGAAAGGTTGTGGAACACTCTCGTATAAGTAAACTTTAAAAGCCACGCCATTTTTATTTAAAATCTAAGTATGACCAATATGTTGCTATATACGTCTGTGGTCTACCTAGCTGGGAACTGGGAACCACTGCTTTCACTTCAGTGGCATAGCGATTAGGTGGGGAAGGGGGTGAAGGGCTGCAGCCGCCCCTCCTAAAACCATTTTTCCTTAAATGTGGAGCAAAATAGTAAAGCCTTGAAAATTACCATATTAACCCTTCCGGTACCGACCTACTTCTATCTATGCTGCTTTCAGTTCCGCTATATACGCGCCCGGGACTGTAAGGGTTAAGTAATCTGACTTGTACAATTTCCAATAAAACCCAAGATTAGTATTTAACTGCAGTAGAATAAGAGTTTAAAACTAGGCAATAGGCCTACCCACATTCTAACCTCTCTTCTGACATCGCGATGTGTTGAAATTGTAAACAACTATGCAGCCAATTATGTGACCATACTACAAAGCATTACGAAACATGCAACACAGAAGATAAACTGTCGATAAGCATAGGCCTATTGTTCCAAACGATATTGTTGAAACTGAATCAGCGACGACATGCAATGTCATATTGACATTCAAGTCTTCTACTTTAAGATTTGGTTTCAAATGCGTATGTAGGTTTGTAGTGAGGGGCAGAGAAAGGAGTTATGTCTTAAGTCGGCAATACGTAGCAGAGCTAACGTAAAGTCCTAGAGTAGAGATGTATAACATTATTGTGCGCGCGTAGAGAAAAACTGTAGAAAATTGTCTCGCGTGTCAACCCAACTTGTGTGAGAACATTTTCTAAACAGTCATTTATATAATGATGAAGAATCCATTTATTTATCTCGAAAACAAAATGAAAATAGCAACGAATCATTCCTCCTTCAAACGAGGTTATCTGTTGTATATGACTGTTCGGCAGAAAACTTGTAAAAAAAAATATTTTTGATTGGGTCATTGAATTTTAATAAATGTAAAAAAAAAAACGTGTCACTTTGAAAGCTTACTGCTTTCTATGATCATTATTTATCAGATTGACTTTAGCTAATGCGACTAGTCTCGGATTACGGATTAGCGCAGGAAGCAATTATCTTCTTTATAGAAGGTGCGTCTGTAATATATAAGAAAAGATAAACACAAACTACGAGCTTCATCCGCCATGATAATCCTATAATTAGGTTTTGTAAAGCTCATCAATGCGAACAAAGATTTACAAGCTAGTGTAGATAAAATCATGGAGAGTAAAGCTGTAGCGTAGTTTGTTAACATAACAACTTTACTAGGCGGGAATTTCAAATCTTGAGTAATTTGTTTTCAGAACTTCTTTCTGATAACTTCATATCCATATTTTCCATGTCTTGTATAGGGCAGTAAAGACAGTAATATATGATAGTAAATTGATAAACACTGGCTGAAGTTTATTCACCAAATGCTAATACAATGATTGTTTGGCAGTCTGGCTTTCGACTAGTCGATCTCATACGTGTGGTTAAAAAAATCGGATGCAAAAATTGCTAAGGATGGCCTCAAAATGTGTTAGAAGAAAATGAGATTGTTTAAAGTTTTATCCTAAGTGGAGCAGCCCTTGATTCAAGTTGTGTTTTCGGGAAATCGCTTTCCCTAAACGTATTGTTAGTGTACGATCGGACAAAAAATCCACTAATATACCTGATTCTACCTAAACATTTTACTCTCTGTATCTTCAACAACTAACCAGGCCGCCAGACCCGTCGTTGTTAATGTTAATGTTTCTGTAGCCTGTTTAAAATCCAGGAATACTACAAATTTATAATGCAGACTGCTTGTGCATGAATCTTTTTGCCATCTTTCTTTAAAAGAATGTTACCTGGTCCATCGAGTTCCTTCCCGCTTAAAAACCTGGCTGCTATGGGGTTATTGGATATTTCTAGGTACGATTTATCATAAGATTAGCTACATTGCCAAAAACGATGTTAGGGGAAATCAGCCTGGAGAAGTCGGCTTGTCCCTGATTTTTCCCATCCTTAGGATCGGACTACCACTATTTGTCTCCACAGTTTAAGGGGACATATTTGGATCACGTTCTTTTCCCATTTACAACTTTTTTTTTTTTTGGTGGGGGGGGGCGTGTCTGCATCTTGTAATCGGACAAGCGTAATGTTATTGCAAAACTAAAGCTAAATTATCATTTATGGATACAGTTGTACATTTCTTGACCAAGGCGATGTCAAAAGTAGTGTGTAATAATTTCTGAAGTCGGTGACCTCCTTTTCGGTGACATCATGACGAGGTCAGAGTTTAAAAATTATAGTCAGAAAAGACATGTTGGATTCTACCAAGTGGATAAGTACATTGGCAAGTATTGCTAAATTTATAGGCAGATATAAAGTGCGATTATAAAAATACCAAACACGGCTTTACATTCCGGTAAAAGTTAAAAGACACTCATTTATGTTTCCTCATTGATCCTTATGTTACTGGGGGCGTCACCTATTTACTGTTTTAAATGACAGCGTTGAACTAGTTTGTTGTGTGCTGTTGTTTTGTTCATAACCAAAAGCTTTATTCGAGCACTTGCTATCAGGCCAAACTAGTTAGTTCCATGCGGTAATATGATTCCATACTATAGATAACTATTATGCTGTTTGTGTGTATGCGTGTGTATGTATGTGCGTCTGACGTGAATGTATGTGACATTTTCAAATTTCAAGAAACCACAAATAAAATCTACGAAAAGTTTGATTTACTTCTATTATTAACAGTGTTTAATAATTTTTTTTGCTGCCGAATTTCAGGGAATTATATAATGGCTTTGTAAGATAGGGCGTACAATCAACTGATAGATGAGGAACGGAGGGCGATTTCGGAGGCGAAGCTAGCAAAATGGACTAAGAATAGTAGGAGATCTAGTGGATGGCCAAAAGGAACAGAGCATCATCAACCACTTAGAGAGGGCAGAGACTTTTAGGAACACGGTACCTACTTAGGGACGTTCAGAGCCCCTGGTAAAGGACGCGCACATCTGTACCCATGTTCATCATCGCTGGCGAAATGTGGAAACCATCAGTATGCTTGCACCAAGAGCACACCAGTAGGCTTACGTATGGAGGACAGCCCATACTGCGCGTCCGAGGTGTCATTGTACCGCCGAGAGACTCCGAGCGTCGGTGGTGAGGAAGCAATGTGCACAGCCCCCCATCCTTAACCCCTTCGTGGTGCCTGGATGCCGTACCTACAGTATGGGATTAGTGCTAACGGGCGATAGTACAGGTGTTCGGGCGAGCCATTGCTATAATGGTCCGAGGGGAATTCCGCAGTGGAGAAAAGTAATGTAATGAAAAGTAAAGTAATACAATGTAATGTAATAAAAAGACCGTACCCTGTTACACGACACGCTCTGTGAGCGTTAATTTGGAGTGGATGGCGCCAGGAAAGGACCTTTGTGTGCCTTAGGCTACTATACTAAAAAATACTATAAAGACAACTAATATGCTTACACTTCTCAAATGTATATTTTTGGTTTCCTACCATGAACAAGTCTTAAATAATATGAATGCATGTTGAACCTAAACATTTCCGGTCTCATTCGCTCATTTGCTTACAAAACATGTCTGTGTTCTGCGTTACTGGTTGTACTTTGAGTAAGAAAAGATGTAAGAGAATTTTTTTTATTTCATTTCGAAAATATGTTGCCTAAAGAAAACGATGGATTGTGAACCTCAGAGGTTGACATTAATTGTCAAACACCAGCAAAAGCAGTTTTTTTTTTGTTGTTGCCGGAAATTAACCGGAAATTTTTTAACACGTTTAAGGTAAGATAAGATTGCTTTATTAATCCAAATGAATGGAAAATTGACTTGATTACATAAATACCGTTTTTCAGCATACCTAAAACAATATTAAAGAACCATTTGTACTCAAACACAATAGACATTCACGCACACTATCATACCATTTATCATACAAGAAAAAAGTAGGCCTATTATTTAGGAGTCAGCTATTGAGCCATCGTATTTCCTGGCTGAAAGATGATTCTTTTGAAAGAGTCTTACTGACAGTGGAACAAAAGAGTTCTTAAATCTCTCTGTTCTTGCCCTTATAGAAAGAAGCCGACCACTTCGACTAGATATTATGTAGCTATCATGAAGCGGGTGTGCATGATCTTGGAGGATTTTATCAATCATAGACAGGCACCTTGAACTGAAAATATCCGCAAGAGATGGTAATTCTGTCTGTGTAGTACGAGAGGCTTTGTTTATTAGGCGGTCTATCCGATGTTTGTTCAATGTGGTGGTATTACCATACCAGCAGGTGATTGCAAAGGTTATGATGCTACCAACAGTCGCCGAGTAAAATAGATTCATAATGGTTTTCTCTATGTGAAATATTTTTAGTTTATTATTATTAAGACAGAAAAGTCGTTGGTGCATTTTCTTACAAAGGATTTGGCAGTGGTCAGACCAAGTCAGTTTGTCAGTAATTGTGACGCCAAGATATTTATATTGCGAGACTTGATCTATTATTTGGTTGTTTATGTGCAAATCAGTCAGCTTGCGTTTCTCCTTCCGGAAGTCTACAATCATTTCTTTCGTTTTTGTGATGTTCAATATCAGGTAATTCTCTCCGCACCATTTGTAGAAATCTGAGGTCGTACTGTGATAGAGACTGTCGTCACTGGAAACAAGGCCGACAATGGCTGTATCATCGGCGTATTTGATTACAGATACTGTATCGATTGCTGAACTTTGAATGTCATTGGTGTAAATTGTGTATAGAACGGGAGAGAGGACACACCCTTGAGGCGCTCCAGTGCTTATTTCTCTTATTTGTGAGGTACATCCCTCTACTCTGACAAATTGAGGGCGGTTTATCAGAAATTGCATGATCCAGGCTTGGATGCGTTGACTGACATTTAAAGCAGATAGTTTCTGTATCATAAGGTGTGGTTGGATGGTATTGAATGCAGATGAAAAGTCAACGAAGAGTATTCGAGCGTAATTCTTCGGCGTATCCAGATGGTGGTACAGTCTATCTAACATTAATGCTATAGCATCCTCTGCGCTTCTGCCTTTTTTGTAAGCAAATTGGTAGGGATCAAGGCTTTTGTGCACCTTATTTAGTATACGTCTGAGAATAAGTTTCTCAAACCATTTCATGATAATAGATGTTAAAGCGACAGGACGTAGGTCATTGTTGCAAAGGACTTTTTCTTTCTTTGGTACGGGCACAATCTCTGAGGTTTTCCAGATAATAGGAATAGTATGGTTTTCCCAAGTGTCACGATGTGGCAATTGAGAGGGGGGTAATAATGGCTGGTTGTCTTAGAGGTATGAGGTGCCGATGCTGTGGTTGACCTGGAATATTTATTTGTTCTCTACTGGCTCGCTTAGATGTTATTGAACACACACAGACAGACAGTTCTAAGTTAGGCAAGCAAGTCTCTGGTTACGTTTCAGGTGTTTATTTATGATTCAAATTCAATATCCAATGATGAGATACACATACTAACATGCAGGGGAGATACAATGCTTGAGATATATGCACAGGAACGTCTAACACTCAATATACTGTGTTGTTACGGAATCCAAGGTTAGGCTACGTAACTATAATGAGGGAATTACGATTACTGGCTAAGTATCTGCAAGTCCGAGTAACAATTTGGGAGCTAGACCAAGACGATGTATCTAGCTCGGGAGCTGGGAGAGATCTGCTTTAGTTTAGTTGGGCGGCTTTTTCGTGGACACTAGTCACCTGATCCAAAGTTAATTTGGTTGGCTTACATTTAATTACATCTTATTCTCATTGGCTAGATTGAATATACATTTGCATAAGAAAAGCTTATTGGAGCCAAAAATGGATTGGGGGTCGGGGTTGCGAGGGCGGAAAGGGGGGGGGGAGAGAGAGGTCTAGATGAAAGACAATTTATACAGACGTCCTGCTGAGTGGGGAAATTTATCTCCCTTTGGTAGAATTTTAAGTAGTTAACTCAAGTGGCTGGGGGGGGGGGGTTCGGACGAGAATTTGGTATATGTGTGCGAACTGGGTTCTCTGGTCAGCGTTCAGGGAACGACCGTCTCAAAGCAATTGCATAACATGCCGCTAAGCTGAAGGGATATAAAAGAGGGTGGGGGTGGCGGGGACGCGAAGAGGAGGGGCGAGTGAGGGATCGAATAATGACTCGCTCACATGCGTTAAAATAGCACAAGATATAAATACATTAAGACATGATATGAATACATTAATATAGCATAGGATAAAATATATACATTCTAACTAACACATTCGTACCCATTCAACCAAGATGTAGTACCAAGTTGAATCGTATTAGTCAGTAGACTCTGAATTTGGGCGTAGTACAAGAGTATAGTGACGGATAGAGAAACAGGTGAGAAAGAGTGATGGGGAGATGTAATTGCGTAAGGGAGGGAGAAGATAGTGACGTCAGACTAACCTTCTCTCTATTCTAGCTAAACTTAAGCTAATCTAAGGTTCTAGTTATAAACTGCTATCTATCTAAGTGCTAATAGTCACTATTAAATCCAGAATTGTGACATCCCTCCGGGCCAATTTGGAATACACTTGAGAGTGGATTCATACCTAATTTACTGAGTCTGAGGCCGGGGTTTGAGTGGTGTCGGTGGGGCCTGAGTCAGGGGCGGGATCTGAGTCAGAGTACCGGGACAGGAAATCTGCGAGATGGTGTCTTGGCGTGTCCACGTGCTGGTGGTGGGTCTGTGACGGGGAGGGGTCGGAGGGAACAAGGGGACGCGTTAAGTTATCTTCTGGGGGGGGGGGGGGGCGAGTATGGCGCTGGGTTGTATTGTTACCCGGCCCGTCGGGTGTTTAGGGTTAACGCTAATCCTCGTCGTCGGGGTGGACTCGAAATGGGTTTCGACCTAAGAAACATTTTAACAGGTCGAAAGCAAATCTGGCGTTTTCGTTCCAATGTAATTTTGGACGTGTGGTAGCATTCAGTAGATCGAATAAGGGCGTTGCGAGTTGCCGGAAACCGCGTATAGCATTCCTTTCATAGTAACTGAACTCGTGAAGTATACGCTTTAGCTCGCTTCTGGTTTGGGGCAGTTTTGCGTTGCGGAGCCTGTCTTTAATGGACACGAATTGGGGAGGGCGGATCGGGCTGTGGGTGGGGCGCGGTGGCTCGTGGCTCACCTGTGTGGGTCGAAGCGGGAGTGGTCTGCCTACGATTGGCCTACCTAGTAGAACGTCTACTTTCCCGTCTTTAGTCACGGCTGCTTCGATGGGGCCTGCTGTAAAGGCGGAGTCGATGTGTACGACTGCCGTCGGTAGACGCAGGATGGGGGAGTCATGGGATGGCCCTTGGAGTCGCACATAGCGGCCTGTGTAGTCGCGGGGGTCGGTCATTGATTCCGTTACTAGGGCCTCATAGCTGAGCCCGGAATCGTATGTACAAGAGCCCAGGTGGCCATTGATTCGGACTATCTCGTCGACACAGTTGTGGCGGGGTTCATGGGGTCCGTTTACTGAGGAGATGGAAAATACGTGATGGACTTGATCCGAGTCGCCGTATGTTTCCTGGCTATTCCACGGGTCGGTGGTTTCGGTTAAGTGGTTGGGGTAAGGGGCTTCTGTTTCTTGTCCTGCCGGACCGTTAGTATACTGCTGGTCGGCGCTTACGGGCTCTGTCGTGGTGTAAAATGCACCGGCGGCCAAATAGGGGGTGGGGTCGCGTCTGTTCCTGTCTTGTGCTAACTGAGGGGTGGGTCTGGTGTGACGGTGGTCTCCGCCGCGTGGGTTGTGAGGACGAGGTCGCCCGTGGTGGGGCGTGTGTGGCTGGGGAGCGGTTGATTGAGGGGGAGGGTTGACGCGGTGGTTGTCCCCATAAGGTCGGTGCGGCTGTGGGTGTCCCGGGCGGAAGAGAGGACCCGGTGGCCTTGTCGACCTACCGTTTTCTCGTCGGGGAGCAGGGGGTGGTTGAAATTGTTCCCGGGGGTGGGATGACTCTACTAGGTTGGACTGCAGATACCTATCTGCGCCCTGCAGGGAGGGGTTTAAACCGGTGATTCCTTGTTGAATAAGGAAGGCCCTTAGCTTAGGTGTCATCTGTGACTCTATTTGCTCAGTCATTACGAGGGTGACCATACCGTCGAATGACTGTTCAATATTGCCTAACTCAACCCACTTGAGTAGGTAAGATTGTATTCGCTCCGCGAATTGTGTATAGTTTTCCCCCGGTCGTAGCGTGGACGACCGAAACTTCTTCTGGTAGTGGGATGAGTGTAACTGGTGGCGATTTAGCAGCGCGTTTTTCAGTGCCACGCACGACTCCCTGTCTTCTGGGGCCAGTTTACAATAGGCGTCATAATCCTCTCCCCTTAGAGTGGAGACGAGGATCCTACAATGTAATTCTGGGGGGACCTCATTTAACTCCATACAGTCGCTAAACCGTCGGAGGTAAATGTCGAACTGTTCCAGTCGGGGGTCGTGAACTTCAGTCCATAGAGAGGCATGTCGGGGTAGGGGATGGTTGCTGGGGGTGGCTGAGCTAAATGATGAGGGGGAGTTTGGGTTGTCGCTGTTGTCCGGGGGCCTAGTGCTTGCGGCTAATTCAGCTAGTCTGAATTCATGTGTCCTGCGTGCCTCCTCATCTAGCCTATTTTCTTCTCTAACCCTCTCTTCCCTAGCTAACTGTTCTGCTCTAAGCCTATCTTCTCTTTCTAATTGCTTTGCTCTCTCCTCTCTAGCTACCTGTTCTGCTCTCTCCTCTCTAGCTACCTGTTCTGCTCTCTCTGTCTTGGCCTCATGGGCCGCTACCTGCTCTACTACGTATTTAGTGATGTCTGAGTCAATGTAGCCTATAGCTATAGCCTCTTCTCTCAACTGCTTACGCAATAGTACACCTTCCGCCATAGTAACAGAGTGAGGCGAGATTAAGATACTAGAGGCGGACAGAGATATAGCGAGATAGGAAAGGAAATTATAGGAGGGGTGTTGGGGTTCAGAGTTTAGCTAACGTAATACAACTCAAAATGGTACTCACCAGACGGCAATTCCAGAATTTTACACACATACACTAACACACGTATATCCAATCATAAAGTTATCGTTTATATGGCGCTCGGCGCTGTTGGTGCAGATAACTTCGGGCTGGTTTGGAATTCTCTTTCCCCGTGCCGGGACTGGATTAGCGTTTAATGTTAGTGTCTATTTTCCCGAGTTTGGATACCGGGAACTACGGCGGGTTCCTACGGGGAGGTTGACAGGGCAGTTGTCGGGTTCTCGGCGGTCTCTAGTTGTCGGGCAGGCTGATGAAGCGGCGGTGGGTCTCTCTGCTGACGTCTCGGGTGCCGGTACGTTGATGCGGGGCCAGAGGGTGGCGACCTGGCGGTTGGGGCGGCAAATCTGGCGTAATGGGGTGGCAAATTTGGTTGCTGGTGTGTCTGGGGCGACGTAGGCTGGCGTAGTGTGGCGAGCCTGGCTTAATGGGGTGAGTTGGCTGGGGTGGCGTAGATTGCTCGGAGTGGCGAATCTGGGGTGGCTTAGGTTGGCGTATCTGGGGTGCGTAGGCTGGGGTGACGTAGGCGTAGGCTGGGGTGGCGTAAGCGTAGGCTGGGGTGTCGTAGGCGTAGGCTGGGGTGGCGTAAGCGTAGGCTGGGGTGTCGTAGCGTAGGCTGGGGTGTCGTAGGCGTAGGCTGGAGTGGCGTAAGCGTAGGCTGGGGTGTCGTAGGCGTAGGCTGGGGTGGCGTAAGCGTAGGCTGGGGTGGCGTAAGCGTAGGCTGGGGTGGCGTAGGCTGCGTAAAGTGGCGGGCCTGGTTTGGTGGGTTGATGGATCTGGTTGCTGGCGTTGGGATGACGGGTCTGGTTGCTGGCTTAGAGTCTTTGTGTTGTAGAGAGATGAGCCCCCATCCAGGGTTGGTTTCAGAATCGGCGTAGTCCTCGGGTTGTTGCTGTTGACAGTGCGCTGAACGGCTTGAAGTTCAGATAATCCCGGATACGAGGTCCCACTTTGTCACGATGTGGCAATTGAGAGGGGGGTAATAATGGCTGGTTGTCTTAGAGGTATGAGGTGCCGATGCTGTGGTTGACCTGGAATATTTATTTGTTCTCTACTGGCTCGCTTAGATGTTATTGAACACACACAGACAGACAGTTCTAAGTTAGGCAAGCAAGTCTCTGGTTACGTTTCAGGTGTTTATTTATGATTCAAATTCAATATCCAATGATGAGATACACATACTAACATGCAGGGGAGATACAATGCTTGAGATATATGCACAGGAACGTCTAACACTCAATATACTGTGTTGTTACGGAATCCAAGGTTAGGCTACGTAACTATAATGAGGGAATTACGATTACTGGCTAAGTATCTGCAAGTCCGAGTAACAATTTGGGAGCTAGACCAAGACGATGTATCTAGCTCGGGAGCTGGGAGAGATCTGCTTTAGTTTAGTTGGGCGGCTTTTTCGTGGACACTAGTCACCTGATCCAAAGTTAATTTGGTTGGCTTACATTTAATTACATCTTATTCTCATTGGCTAGATTGAATATACATTTGCATAAGAAAAGCTTATTGGAGCCAAAAATGGATTGGGGGTCGGGGTTGCGAGGGCGGAAAGGGGGGGGGAGAGAGAGGTCTAGATGAAAGACAATTTATACAGACGTCCTGCTGAGTGGGGAAATTTATCTCCCTTTGGTAGAATTTTAAGTAGTTAACTCAAGTGGCTGGGGGGGGTTCGGACGAGAATTTGGTATATGTGTGCGAACTGGGTTCTCTGGTCAGCGTTCAGGGAACGACCGTCTCAAAGCAATTGCATAACATGCCGCTAAGCTGAAGGGATATAAAAGAGGGTGGGGGTGGCGGGGACGCGAAGAGGAGGGGCGAGTGAGGGATCGAATAATGACTCGCTCACATGCGTTAAAATAGCACAAGATATAAATACATTAAGACATGATATGAATACATTAATATAGCATAGGATAAAACATATACATTCTAACTAACACATTCGTACCCATTCAACCAAGATGTAGTACCAAGTTGAATCGTATTAGTCAGTAGACTCTGAATTTGGGCGTAGTACAAGAGTATAGTGACGGATAGAGAAACAGGTGAGAAAGAGTGATGGGGAGATGTAATTGCGTAAGGGAGGGAGAAGATAGTGACGTCAGACTAACCTTCTCTCTATTCTAGCTAAACTTAAGCTAATCTAAGGTTCTAGTTATAAACTGCTATCTATCTAAGTGCTAATAGTCACTATTAAATCCAGAATTGTGACACCAAGATTGATTAAAAATGTAGCAAAAACTAAAGGACAGCTGTTCCGCACAAAGCTTTACTAGTCGCCCACTTATTCTGTCTGGTCCTGACGCTTTGGATATGTTTACTTGTTTAAACAGTGACGTCACAACATCTACACTGAAACCTTCCTGACTTTCATCTAGAATTAAATTTAAATTGTTAAAAGATGACATTATGTCTTGGTGAATAGATCTAAAATCGTGACAGTCAAAACGGCAGTAAAAATTATTTAGTTGATTGATAAAAGTATTAATATCTTCATTCACACTCAGAGTGTTACGCTTGGGTACATAGCCCGTGATTTTCTTTAGGCCATCCCGACATGCTTTTGAATTGTTCATACGAAAGAAACCTTCAAATTTTTTGTTTATATTGTTTTTTGCCTTCATGTATTTTCTTTTTAAGTTCTTTTTTTGCAGAAATAAATTCTGATGTAGGCCTTCCATTCTTAAAAGCATTTTTCTTGTTCAATATTGCTTCTTTAATTTCTTTAGTCATCCAAGGTTTGTTGTTTTTAAATACCCTAATTTTCCTTCGAGGGATAATTTGGTCTTCACAAAAAAAAAAACCATGATCTTTTGAATAGGTCCGGCTTCACAAAGACTTGTCCATGCTTTCCACCATGCTGAATTGTGATATACTAGTCTCTATTTATGACCAGTATTGCTTTTTTTTGTTTTGTGCGTGTTGTAGCCTATATGAGAGGAGGCCCATTATATCGGCTGCAAAATCCAATTATTCTAACTTTATGGTAAAGGTTCAGTAAATAGTCATGTATCCCTAGGTTTTCTGATGCATAAACAATAATTATGAATATAAAGAAGATTATGAATGATATCATTGAGCCATGCTTCACTCAGGTTTTTACGGTAAATGCGTTGGTTACTTTGCTTTTGTGAGTGACTTGGCAGCAACAATCTACATAATATAGCTTGTTTGTGACATTTGACAAATTTGGGAGGTTGCCTATTGTAACTCAGTATTTTCAGAAAACGACTTACCGTCAAATTTGAAACCCGTTTCAAAGTCCACAATATAAAAAGGGGAGATTTTCACAGAAATGACTACTGAATAATTATTCACGTGGTGGCTATATGGTCCATACATTATCTACCTTGTCGAAAGTTTGCCTGTTTTAAGTTTTATATCTAGATATTATTTCAGTCTTTCTAAGACAAATCTGGTCAAAAGAAGAAAAAAAAAGCACTATTCCTCCCCAGTAACTACATATGGGCAGGTCGTTAGAAACCGTTGCCTTGTAGACTAATTTAAAATATTTTCTGGTATGTGCTCTTCTTTCCAAATGTTATTTAGTCGAGGCTAAAGTAACTTTGCTGATTTTTCTGAATCTGCTTTGAGTACCTCTGGCGAAATGCCTTGCAGATGTTGACGGACTTGATGGCTTTGTTGCTATTCGCTCTGGGCATGGAGGACAGGAATTGACGTAAAGCAGTTCATTAGGTGGTGGTATGTTGTGTGGGAGATGTTGTGAAGTTGGGTCGGTTTAGTGTATTCTCAAAATTCCCGACTCTCTAATTTCTCTGCATAAAACCTGACATTTAAGAATTGAACTTAACAGCCTGTCACTAACAAATAACATTTCAGATCCTCGTGACGTAATTTATTTTATTTAATCAAAGACTATAACAAGTTGTACCGCTTCATGTAATATTTCTTCTGCTTGGTGACTTAAGACTCCCTGGTTTTGAAATTGCCTGATCCTAACATGATTTGTAGACTTCCGGTTGAGTAAATCGCTTTAATTTTATAAATGGAAAACAATGAATATGCCCTTTGTTGTCGACGAATTAAAAAAAGTAAGAGGTAAATTTGAAATTAACTAATGTATTTGTAAAAGTCAATGTTTACAATTTTAATCTACATCGTCTCATAACATTTCATATCGAATTGGAGACGTAAATGCCTGAACTCAAATTAAGATTAAAATCAAACGTTAAAATGCCGAGGCTTACGTTCAATTTCAAAGGCAGACTAGATTTGAATTATTATAATTAGTATTTTCAAATATTTTTTTTACAATGCCACAACAATGTTTATTACACTAGATATGTATAAAATACTTAAACAAATTATATATTTATATAGTGGTGGGGCATGATAGCCGACATGAAAAGCGTTTGTCCGGCGATCCAAAGGTCCTGGGGTTCGAGTCCTAGTGGACTAGGATTTTCCCCCTAGGACTTGAGAGTCTGAGTCTAACCAGCTCTGATGGGTACCTGACATTATATTAGTTGGGGTTAAGTAAGGCGGTTGGGCATTGTGCTGGTCACACATCCCCTAGTATGACGTGGCCACAGAAATTGGTGAACGCTACTTCACCAGCCCTATGATCAGTTTGGTCCGAAAGGTAATTTTTTTTAGTCTGTGAGTGATGCTGTGTTGAAACTATAATAGTATTGATATTAGGCCTCCATCGTAGTTTTAATATATATAGGCATCTGGTAAAGTTATAGTTAGTATAAGATTTATTTTATTAATATTATTGAAAATTGTAAATATTGTAAAATTATTAAAAGCTAATCATTGAATCACTGGTTCTATAACAAGTACTGTTCAACATTTAAACTTATACATATATAGACTTATATAATATTGTATCAGCTAGAAAAAAAATGACCTCTTAACATTTGGTAGTGAAAACTTTAAAAATAAAGCTAGCATTTGCCTACATATATAATTACTTGAATAAAAAAGTACTTCCTTTTAATCATTGTTAAAGTGCTAAACTGCTTGTTGCGCTTTTTTTTAAGTTAAATGACAATTCAGTAGATTATAAGTGATATTATGCAGTCTTGCCGCACTTCTGTTTTGATGGTTGTTGAGTGGTTAACACTCAAACAACGGCTAACAAAGATATGGTACTCTGGTGCACCATGAAATAAACACATATAAAATGAACTTTAAAATATTTTTTTTTTGTACCAAACATCTTTTTTATATAATTAAATAGCATTTTAACATGTTTTGATAAAAAATATAACGTTTTAGTGAAATTTTAATGAAAATTGCGTTAAAAATAAATACACGAAATTGAGGGCGAATTATCGACGCCATATTGTCTTCTCGACAACAACGCGTTTCAACACACTCTGTAATTTTACGCTAAAATGGACTCCCATTCCGATTTTCAACCTGATATTCAACTGATTATGAGTTCTGGATTCCAACTAATGATTCTGGTCATTCGGAAGATGAAAATGATACTTTGCAGACTGATTTGAATGCATCGAACACTGACGTGTAAGTATGGCTTGTGACCTAGATTACTTTCTTTGTGTGTGGCTTTACGAAATATATTTATAAAGGCCTTTTTACAAGTATTTTTTATGTTATTTTAGGTAAACAGTGTGTTTATATTGAGACCTATTTTCTATGTTACCAATTAGTTATTAGAAAATGTTTTCACTATCGATAAAAGCGTGTTAGGCCTAAGTAAACAATATAGATCGGATCAGCTGTTTTTTGTTTACATCAAGCAGATGTGAGAAAATTTCAATTTGGCTACAGTTGAATCCTATTTATATTATTTAAATGGCTCATGAGAATTTAGAATAATTACACTATTAATAATACATACATTTAAATTGCATTTTTTAGTTATTAGTAACTAATTGTGTGTGTTATTTTGACTGTTGCTATTACATAAATACTTATACTATTTTTTACTCTATTACAGTTCCTATGGACCTATGGATATGACAATGTCAATGTGGACTCTATGCCTGAGCAGCCTGACCCATTTCTTCCTGTGATTGTTCCTGGAATACAACTGATGTTAGGACAAGGGATGAAGCCTGGAATTTTACAATGGCCATGGCTTTTTTAAAGCTTTATTTCACTTTAGATTTGGTAACTAAAGTGTGTGAGTTTACTATTCGGCATGAGAACATGTAGGCCCTACTCCAAAAACCTAAAGGTTGGTTTGACCCAACTGTGGAGAGTTTTATAGGTTTTGTGGTCTAATTATGTATGCAGATATTGTCCCTTCTCCAAATGTGGTTAGGTTCTGGTAAAAAAAAGTAGACACAAGTGACCAATTAATTAGTAAATATAATGTTTACGGAAAAGCAATAAGCATTGGAATACCATACTTTTTCATTTATTAGATATAGCTAGGGTAAATTCTTATATTCTGTTTCAAACTTGAAGGGATACAAATCCAGATTGGGTAGAATTAAATAGACTCATTAACTTATTAAATTTGGCCAATTGAGTTAACAATACTGGATAGATTTGGGAAATATTGGCATTTTTTATCCAATACCTAGCACTGCTAAACCACCAGTTTTATTTTAAGTATGCCATGGATCCAGAATTTTAGGCTAAACCGGGCAACTGTAGAGTATATTATGACAGTGAAAAAGTTGTGAGAAGAACAAGTGTGAAATGTAAGGTGTGTGAAATATTTTGTTTCCAGAAAGGTAGGTATTGTTTGTTTGTTTACCATAAATTGCTATAAATCAATACAAATCAATGAATCTTGTTTTTTAAATAAATAATGTGTTACAGTAAAAAAAAATGTAATTTCCATTTGTGTATTTACTAGTATTCATAATTAAAAAATATCTGTAATTTTTTTTATATATTTAAAACAATCCGGTAACAATGCCCCCCCCCCCCTCCCCGCGTAATTGCTAAAATGAAAAAAAATTTACTGATTTTAAAAGAAGAGCCATAAAAAATTTATTTCTATACATATTTACTTCAAATTTGATTTACCTTGTGTAAAATTGATATTACTTTAATAAAATCTACATTTTGTTGACTTATGGGAGCCTAATTTGTTTTAATTATATTTGTAAATGTTGAAACTTTTTATTTTAACTATCTAAATATAATATTTTTACTTCAATTTTCTTTCATAAATTTTTTATTCTAAAACAAATAGTATTTTTTTTGCCTTATAGCATTTAAGTCAATTCATTTTGAAACAAAATAAGACCAAATACTTATATTTTATTCTCATATAACTTAAAAAATCAAGTCTCAATTGCCCCCCTCCCCTACTAATCGCTAAAACACATAAAATCTATTAATATTACAAAAAAATTCATAAAAAAATTATTTCTGTACATATTTACTTCAAATTTGCTTTGTCTTGTGTGAAAATGATTTTACTTTAATAAAATATACATTTTATTTACTTATGTGTTCATACTTTTTTTTCTTATATTTGTGAATGTTGAATATTGTAATTTTAGCTAAAAAAAAAATATTTTTTTTCCTAAATTTTCATTCAATTTTTTTTTCTATTAAAATATATTAGATATTGTTTCTAATAACATAAAGGTTCATTCATTTTCAAACAAAATGATACCAAATACTTATATATTTAGTCAAATACAACTTACAAAATTTAGTCACAAAGATAAAACATTAGTTCCAAAGAAAAAAATTGAAAAAAACTGCAGTTGTTTGAGAGTTAACATGCATTTGTGAATGCCTCGGAAGCAAATGTTTTCATATTATTTTTTTTATGTTTTATTTAGAAGTGATTCCAAGGCGCAGTAGACGTACTAAAAAAATAAATGCAAATAACTTAAAGGCCGAAATTATGTGTTGAAAAGAAAAGTTTTGGCTAATGGTTGTACTGTGTAATAATCGTATTTATAGAAAGATCGTCTGTAACAGATTCGCTTAAAATGTCTGCACCCTCTGTTAACTAAAAATGGCATTTATAGATATACGCAAAACACACGCAATGTGTAGACGCACTCATGGAAACGGGTTTTTATTTCACAAAGCTTGGACCCTGGTGACCCATTTAATTGGCCATCGCTCAAAATAGATAAGATAAAGAACGATTTAGGCTTCAGTTGGTCTGTTGTAGCTCATTAATAAAGAAACTTGGAATTACCAAGTTGATTTGTTTGAAATTATAGTTATGATTGTCAAATTTTTTTTATCTTTTACCAAAGTTTTAAAGATGATGCCAAAGTAAAGCTTCTCGTGTAAAAGGCGTCTACATCTGAACTAAATATGGATCTTTTTTCCGCTCACTAAGACGTCAAACATAAGGCTCTTTCTTTTATTTTGAAAATCTTAGTGCCTACTTTAGTACAAGTGGTACAGGCTCAGACTCACCTCTCTCTCCCTCTCTTTGTCTCTCTCTCTCTCTCTTCAAGTTAAATTCCAAAGAGCTTTACAGTATTCGTTTTTAAATCAATTGAATCATGTAATTGAAAAAAAAAGACTTTTATTGTGTATCGTTGTTAATGCAAAGACAAAGTTAGTGTTTTTTTAGAAGCGTGGGTGTTCGCAACTTATTTCCGTTATCCCATATGAGAAATCTTGCTCTTCGCATTTCAAATGAAAGCATGACGGTCTTGCCGTATGGGTTGCCGAATGCGATATTCAAGGGCTTGCTTGTGTTCGTCCACAGGTCATACTCGCTGTCCAGAAAGGTTTTTAGCCGATTATTATGCCGTAATGTGATCAGTTTTCCACACATGATAAATGCCTCGCCCTTTAACCCTAGCGGTATATCCAGGTCAAGATAGTTTATGATGTCTAAAGTTGAAGAGTTCATCAAAGCCACCCGCAAGCTGTTACGCTTCTCCGAGCCGTATATCATCCAAAGTCCGTTGTCGTCGGCACTGAAATCAACAAATGAGCTTTCGGAGCTGTACAGATGCCTCTTCATGCCTTTCTCGCTTTTATAAACAAGGTCCGGAATGTCGCGCACAGCAACACTTTCTTCCGAACTTAAGTTCATTTTGACCACCGTCGGTTTGCCTAACCATTGGTAATACAGGTGGCCATCGTACACAATGTGGCCCGTCCCGTAATACGATACCTTGCCCAGTGTAATGTTACGACTCGGGCGGTCCTTTTCAAAATTCTCCATGTTGCTGTACTCAATGACCATGTCGCCTTCAAGGTTGTACGTCACCCAAACTTTCTCCGAGTTCGAGCTGGGCTTCATATCGACCATCCAGGCACCATTTCTTTTTTCTTTTGGGAGTTCACCAATGAAAACCGGTGTTCCCATAGCTTCTATTGAACATTCTGAAAAGTCAAAAGAGATATATTTTAGTTGAAACATACTTTAAAAGTGAGCAACGTTAAGATAAAAACACGCGGGAGATTTAGAAATACAAAATTGAGATCTGTTTACAATATATTGCGTCTTCTCTGGACTTGGTTGTTTATAAATAACAGTTTATAAGCTTAGATTTTTATTTTGAAATGCCCAGAAATACTCAGACTACAATATTAATGCAAATAAACGAGATAGAAAAAGTCCAGAAAATGAGAGATACACAGAAATATTATGAAGGTACTCAGTGGAAGGGGAAAATTGTTGATACGCTGAGACTGTTTTCATGTATATTAAGAGACAGAGTGAGAGATATAAAAGAGGGACAGAGAAGAACTGAGTAATATATATATATATATATATATATATAACTTATAGATTACAGGCGATCATTCTATAAAGAAGATTATTCCATCCTACGCACATCAGTGGTCCGAGTCTAGTCCACCATTGCTATTATAGTTTTAAATGATGTTTAAGTTGCTAGTTTTCCTAGTTTGTTAATTCAACCAATTCCATGCCCGGATTTCATTCGAGAAGAAAGAGTACTTAAAGGCATTTATTTGTTCTCGCATAAGTGATAAGGTAAGAGTTTGTGTTCTTATTTTTATCTGAGCATTGTAACATATTGTTGTTGTGTTGCATTTCTAAATTAGAATTAATGCCTTATGCATTATTACTACTTTACTCTTTGCCCTTCTGTCTTCTAATATTGGTGTTACTCTTGTCAGTTGTGAATATTCGATAGTATTGAACCGTGCAGCTCTTTTCTGAATTTATTCTATTTTTTGTTTTGTTTTCTATAGTGAATGGGTCCCATAGAGAAGATGCATATTCGAGTATAGGCTTAACTAATGTGAGAGCATTTTAGTTTTATGTTATTATTATATTTATAAAGATTCTTATTTATGAAACATAAAGTTTTGTTTGATTCTTTAATTACTTATTACTCGTAAGTACTTTGCATTTGTAGTTTGGTTTAGTTCTTTAAAATGAATTAACGTTTAAGTAGTTTATAATTATTTGTTACATTTTTTGGATAATCTTAACACTTGGCCTTTTTCTGTGTGAAATGACATTCTCTATATTATATTCCCATTTTTGTAGTTCATCTCTAGGTATTTTTATCATTGGCTCCATAGTCTCGAAAGACGATTAGATTTGCGCGTCTGTGATTTGGCCAGCCCTGCAAAATTGCCTGTGCCTGTGGAGACCTATCCTTGAGAGACAGGCTCTATCGCATCTCTGGCACTTGAAAGCTGGACCGTTGGAGATTGTTAGGGGCAGCCTACTTTTCTTCGCTGCTCGTTTAGCCTCCGCCATAAGGCGAAGTTTGCCCTCTGCCGCATTTATACCGGTGTGTAAGGAGCCTCTCCAACTATTTCTGTGCTGAGCAAGGTTCTCCCAGATCTCGATCTCTACATCTATAGCCTTTAGATCACGTTTGCAGACGTCCTTGAACCTGAGTTGGGGGCGGCCGGTAGCTCTCTTGCCTTCCGCGAGCTCAGCATATAGCAGGTCTTTTGGGATTCGCCCATCCGCCATCCTGGAAACATGGCCAAGCCACCGAAGACGTCGTTGAGGTATTTTTATAAGAGTTAACTATCTAACTTTTTATGTCTTTATTGTTCTTTAAATTAGACAATCATTTCCAAATAATATCACTTTTGTTCTTGTGCTGATGCAATTGGGTAAGTCGTTGATATAAATCAGAAATAGAACGGGTTCTAGAACTATTCTTTGTGGAACTGCTGAGTTTACAGTTAATTGTAATGATTTTTAGAGACTTTAATTATTACAGTTTGTTCTCTACCTATCAGCAAGACCAAGGCCAAAATCCAAGATGATTATTTATAGAGAAAATCGTTAAAGCGTTTTATATTTATTTCAAAATTAACGTGTTTGTGATTGTAATATATTTTCTTTGCATTTAGGCTATATCAATTACAATATTTTATTACTAAAATTTCAGATTTATGGAATGTATTATCTAAACATTATCATTTGGTAGTCAAGTCTAACTGATGTAAATGTTATTATAAAATGGACTCAGTACTGGTTAGCAAAGTCGACAGCGAGCTTGACTCCCAAGCGCCGCATCAGGGGTTCGACCCTCGGTGCAGTCAGCCATAAATCCACCGCCGACTTGGAGAGGAGATGGGCGCCGCCAAGTCTACCAAGCCCAAGAGAGGACTAATGGACACCTAGTGTCCATTAGCTCCCCCCAACGACCGCCAAGGTTAAGGGACTACAAAAAAAAAACTCAGATTCACTGAGAAGTCCTTTAATGCATTTAAGTATGAATGTATTACTTATAACTCTCGTAAAGCGGTGTAGATACGTGGTAATTATACAAACTGGGTAGTTAATAAAATGTTTAAAAATATAGATATAAATATTTAGTCATATAATATTTATATACATTTCAAATACTTTTTACAGTTTGATTATTTAAATGTTATAATTTTTGAGACTAGATCTAGAATTCTTTTATAAAAGAAAAATAGAAACCAAATATAAAATTTAGCTCAAATGAAATGTGTTGATTTTTATCTTCCTTTAATTAAAAACCGTTTCCACATTTGATCTAATAGTGGTGCCCAATAAGTTATTTTTTGTAAAATAACAAATATTATTGACTAATTATTAATTCCTTATATTAATTTTACATTATAGTATTCATTATAAGATGTATATGTATTAGAAGATTAAAATAATTTACGTTAAACACTTTAAATAAACATCCCATGTATTTATTATTTGTTCGTTTAACGAGTTTATATTTTAAGCATTAATATATTAAAAAAATCCAAAATATAGTGCTATTAACCCATATTATTCTGAGGTCGTGAATTTTTCTCATGTTTAGATCTTATTTAGTTCTTGGGCCACAATGGAAAAAACGGCTTCTGATTTTTCTTTAAATTGAAAACTTTTTAAGATATTGACGTTATAAAAGCGTCCCATAAGTGAGACAGTAGCAACAAGTGACCCTGTATAAATTTTTACTGGGTCAGTTCGTTTTTCTTGTTTTTCCTTAAAGGCTTTGAACGGATCAGATTTGTAAGTGTTTAGTGTAAATTAAGTGCATCCACCAATCATTTAAGCTCTAAAAATAAATCAATTGACACTTTTATGGTACTAGCCCAGGCCGGAAGTTTTAAAAAATATTTTATTTTATATTTTAGATATTTCTATAAAGAAAAATATTGGGTTCTCCCCTTACCCTTTCACCCACGATCCAGCAAATAATAAGCCTGTTCATAGATTTATATAGTTTTTTTAATAAAATGAAACATAATAAAGAAATTTATTGAGAAACATATTATATAAACCATATTGTTCTTGGTTTACAATTATGGCAAAAAAAAACTCAAACAATACGTAAATATATTAAATGAACATTGTTTTTCATGATTTTTTAAAAGAATTTAAATGCATCAATAAACACTGATTGTATACATTAAGTTGTAAATTAAATACTTAAAGGTTAGGCTATGTTAAAAGACTTTCTATAAACAATAATACTATAAAAGGATGCTAAACATGGGACATCACACTTTTGGCACAAAATATTTTTTTGCAACATTGATGGCACATTTTTTTTTTTTTTAAACAGAAGTTTACATGATGCAGCTACCCATCAAGACTATGTTTTCTCAGACCTATTTCTGTTTCCTAATTATAGATTAAATGCTTTAGAATATGTTTATCTGCAAATATCGTCCTGGATAAAATGTTAGCAACCGACCACTTATCAGTCAAAGCCATACATTCTCACCAGAATAGCGAAGAAAATCGCATCGCTAAACAAGCTAAAGATCATAATTTGGCAATATGAGAATCCAATGTTCGAATATTTGACTAATTTACTGTCTGGTGTTATCGGTTTTCAGGAAAAATCTCAAGAGAATGGTCGGGTCCTAGAAAATAGATATTTAAACAGGAATTTGATTATCACCAACGAAGATGTCCGCAAAAAAATCATCAAATATCGGCGCATACCAGAATCCACGCAGCACCACCCAGAGCAAGTAACTGTTTTGGAATGGACAGGAACCATTGGAAGGTCTTGCACAGCCAATCCCGCTCGGCATAGAACAGGTACATGGCTTGCTACAGGTGTTAATTTATATATATATATATATATTATATGACGTGGGTGGGGGCTGCTTTTTTTTTCCAAATTTCTACGCAGACCACTCCATGTGCCAAGGAAGCGGAGTTCAGCAATTTATGTTGTTTCACACAACAACAAAAAAAAAGGCCCTTAAGTCCAGCGCCTAACGATCTTTAAGGGTGGATGGAGGGGGTCATACAAAAATCCGTGCACGCCAATAGGTCGTGACGCGTAGCAAAGGGTACGGTTTCCGCAGAACATGCACTACACTTCTTTTCCCCAACTGCGGAATTCACCGTCGCTCGGTAGCGCAGATTCCACTTTAGGCCTGGATATTCAGGCAACAGGGCGTGGTTGAGACGGACTGTTGCTCTCGTTGCTACCTATCCATCGATTCTCGTAGCCTTTATGTAGTGCAATGAGTCTTGGACGCGCAACAGGGGCTGTCCTCCATGTGTTTGCACACCGGTGTAACTCTTAAATGATGCGTCTCGGTGGTTACACACGCACACTTCACCGCTCTGAGAACTAACGGTACAGAAGTGCAGCGTTCACCATTTTCTGTGACCAATGCATACAGGGACACCCTCCATATCCGTGAAAAAATCCCCATCTTACACCATAATTCGAACCCAGATCCTTCGATACGCCAGCTCGCCCACCGTGCCTGGTTTTATTTAAATCTACATAAATTTGAAATATTTGTCAATCAATTTTTTAGAAGATTTGTACTCTACGGAATGACATTTGCATTTATAACCCCCGAACACTTTTGCCGGTTTTTTTCAAATGGTTACCATCATTTCATCCCATCGGGGTGTATGCAATCTTGTTTTTATCACAGCAGAGAATACTAAATTTTCATTGTATTTGAGCTGGCTTTTCCAATGGGTACCAAACATTGTTTTGACATTTGTTCTTGATACATTCCACAGCCATTCTGAAGTTCGCCAGTGTCACGGAATCTCGGACTATAGCACGAAGAATATTTCTTCTCTTGACACATGCACTTGAAATTGTGTAGATGTTTTAACCACCCAGAAAGAACCGGCAGAGTTCATTATTATTCTTTAAAACATCCACAAGGTTTAGCTGGTGGACCCAGTAGTGCATATACCAGGTTTTTTTTTCTTTAGCACGAGTTTGAAGAACATGGAAATGTCCATATATGTTTTATAAAGCATCAAAAATGAAGCCGAATAATTAGGGGTGGAATTGCGCTTCGAATGAAGTTTCATAAGGGTGTCTGACGAGTTTTGAGAAGTTGCATCATTAACATACATCGTGTCCAGGAAGCATTCGTGACTTGTTCCTTTGACATCAACCCATCTAATAATGAAAGCCATAGACATTGTCTTTGCTGCACATTGAGCTTTACCAATTAAAATGATGTACAGAGTTTTAGCTCGAATTGCTAAACAATCTTTTGTTGAACCAAGGCGGCTTCGCCCCTAAATATATATATATATCGTATATATATACGAGAGAGAGAGAGAGAGAGAGAGAGAGAGAGAGAGAGAGATTTATGAACCTTGTGTATGTTACCTTTAAGTCTAGGTGGGAAAGTTGGTGAAGGTGTTGTCATCAAAAGAGCTGTAAAAATATACAAACACACAATTATTATAGTTAATGGAAATAGTTATAATGACAAAATTAATGTATTGAACCCATTTTTAATTGAATAATGAATAGCACAGTGAATATATCTTATTACTTTGCAATGAGTGGCCGAGGACAGAGCTAAAGGTATGTGCCTTATTTCATCACAGATTGTACCATTTAGCAGGGAGGTTACCCACCTCAAAAAAACGTTAGCCAGCATAACATTGTCTTAAGATTGCAGTTTTAAACACTATCGGTATAACTGTATTTAAAAAGATAGTTATGTAACCATAAACCATAACTATATCTCCAGAACACCAAGTCTTTTTTTTTAAGTACCGCGGGAGGTAATGTTTTAAAAGATCAAAACTTACGCTTAGTCGTTTCTGTAGACTCCTTATGCGGAACTGAAATTAATGAATACAAGAAAATAGTCAGTCGATCTATTGAAGTTGAAATTGCCAACAGCCACCAACTCCTGCCATTTGGAGGTCTACATATAATTGGGCAAAATTATGAAACGTTCAAACTTGGAATTCAGCACCTTCATTGACGAGTGGCTACTGAATGAAATTTTTTATAACAATGACTCTAAGATGTTAAACGTTATTTATTTCGTTATTAAATTGTAAAAAAAAAATTAATTAAATTTTAGCTTTCATGGTGGGCGTAGAAACCGAAACAGTTATTTCAATAATGTACCATACTATATAACTCTATATAATGTGAGCATGTAAAATCTTCACCTGAGCTGAATCCGGGTTCTCCTTTTAATCCTTGGGGTCCTGGAGGGCCTGAATTAGAAGAATAAAGTATTAGAGACTTTATAACTAATCTTTTAAAGTAGCAGACACGGACAGAATGTAGACGAAAAGACAGAACCATCAAGATGGAGGGCAAGATAAAGATGTAGAGAACAAGAATTCGAGGATAGGGAAAGAGAAAGAAAATAATATACATGAATGAGAACAAAATGGCGGAAATACAGAGAGAGAGAGAGAGAAACGTAATAGAATCGAATTACTAAAGATTAAAGGGAAGAGAAAAAAGATACAGCTATAAAGACAAATAAAGAGAAAACGAGACTGAGACAGGCCTATAAAACAAGTAAATTAGAGTGAGAGAAAGAGAGAAAAATAGTAATTACTTTTGTAGATCTTTGTCAACATTGACTTTCTAATTTGTAATACAATTTTTTTTACAGTCCATATTATTAACCATATTATTAAGCAATATGACTACGAATTGATACAATAAGCAAACTGTTTACCTGGAATACCAAGATTTCCTTTCTGACCGTTTTTCCCTTTACGCCCGTTTCGTCCAGCAATCCCTTCTTTACCTGGTAAGCCAGGAAGTCCTTGTAACCCTGGTCATTGATGATATAGTTCAATCAGTTTCATTGGTCGATGCGGAATATAATACCATACTAATGTTGCATTGTTTAAATGTGTATACAACGAGATAACAAATACAAGTAATACAATTTAAAACAATTGTACCACCTTCATTGCAAAGTTATCATTGTTGTTGCATTGTAAAATGTGTTTATACATGTTTTCATTCATTGGTCTGACGACACTCATGGATATCGTTGAAAAACCCATGACACTTTTACAAAATGTTTTTAAACAAACAAACCTAAAGCCTTAAGACAATTATTTAATGCCAGATTTACAATTTAAGAAGATCGCCCTCAACTACTTAGCTTGGGCGACCAAAAGCCTGAAAGGGGAATAGTATCTAGGTGTGATGGTTTACCGTAAATACTACTAGTTATATCTTTCTAGCTCAGCTCATTATGTATGATGATTATCTATTTAACTCAGAGCACATAACAATATTATTTTGATAACACGTTGATTAAAAAGTAAACCTTATTGTAGACTTATTGTAGCAATTTTAAAGTTTTTTAAACAATATTCTAAAATTCGGTTTGAATCAGTCGTCCAAATACTTAGTCATTGTTCTTTATCAAATGCTAAACATTCATAGCTCAGTCATTGTTCTTTATCAAATGAGAAACAGTCATAGCTCAGTCATTGTTCTTTATCAAATGCTAAACATTCATAGCTTAGTCATTGTTCTTTATCAAATGCTAAACATTCATAGCTCAGTCATTGTTCTTTATCAAATGCTAAACATTCATAGCTCAGTCATTGTTCTTTATCAAATGAAGACATTCATAGCTCAGTCATTGTTCTCTATCAAATGAGGAACAGTCATAGCTCAGTCATTGTTCTTTATCAAATGAGGAACATTCATAGCTCAGTCATTATTCTTTATCAAATGAAGAACAGTCATAGCTCAGTCATTGTTCTTTATCAAATGAGGAACATTCATAGCTCATTCATTGTTCTTTATCAAATGAGGAACATTCATAGCTCAGTCATTGTTCTTTATCAAATGAGGAACATTCATAGCTCAGTCATTGTTCTTTATCAAATGAGGAACAGTCATAGCTCAGTCATTGTTCTTTATCAAATGAGGAACAGTCATAGCTGCCGTCGCTAAAATATTATCTACGTTTGGGGTCGGCAGCCTTTTAATAACAGTGTGCCTAAGTAGGATTTCTAATTCATTCAGCGTGCCAACATCTTTAAAGTCATTCTTTTATTTTCTTGTAGAAGAGACTTGATTTATCTTTTTCTGAGTCTTCCGCGTGCCATTGAAAATCGCTCTGCGTGCCAAGTCTGTCGATCCGTCGTCTATGTCATCAACTCTACTCTCTACCGCTTTACAATATTCTTTCCGTTTTACAATTATTGTAACTTGTTTTCGTTTTTTACACAAATTAATAGTTCTTTTGTTTTATCTTTACGCAAACTAATATGTAACATATAATATGTAAGCATCTGACACAAGAATTTTACATTTTAATGCTAACACTATGAAACGATTTTATAACCTGGTTGACCTTTTGGACCCATAGGCCCAGCAGAACCTGCGTCTCCCTTTTCACCTGATGATATGGACAGAGAAAAAACAGTAATTTCATAAATGTTCTTAAAATGTTAATCTTTAACAATCTATTCATAAATTTGCTGTTTACATAACGCTGTGAACTTACTCAAATACAACTCTGGTCATTTCTGTCAATAATGTTACGAATTTGATTAAAATTCCGTTAAAGTTATAGTTGTTATCTTGATATAATTAAATGTTGGAATAAGATATATATATTTAGGTGTTACCTATTGGATAGTATGGATAAAAATCTAATTTATTTCTTTATGTGTTATCTTATCTTATACATTACAGACGCTCCTCCTATAAAGAAGTCTATTGTGTTGGTGTTGTTTAATGCAGTATGTGTTCCAATTACTGTCAGGGAGATTAAAGTCTCCAACTATCCGAATTGTACCATTTTTATGTTTCTTTTGTCTATTTGTTAGCTGATTGCACAGAAGTCATGTATTCTATTGTAGTGTTAGTTGTTCTGTATATTATTCCTAAATTTACTGATTTTGAGCTAGGTCTACAAAGTTCACAAAAGACTGACTCTACATTATTATTAGAGTTCGTTGTTACGGCTAGTAGTATCCCTCCATGTTTTACTTACTTATCTTTCCATTATTTCTAAGTTTTAATTAGCCATTTGTCAAATCCTGCAGTAATGTCTGGTTATTCTTTATCTATTGGAAGCTCTAAATCAGCAATTTTTTTTTTAATACTTAAAATGTAAATATTAGTGTTTTAAGATTGATTAAGCTCATTTGAGTTATTTGTTTGTCAATTTTTATAGATTTGTATTGGTGTGCATCTTGATAGTGGTTCATCTAGGATTATATTATTAATGTCAATGCTTGTCAAGGCACTAAAGAGGTTTGTGTTGTCAAGGTCATACAAAATGTTACAGACCTAAACTAAATTGAGGTTCTCACACTGTAGGCTACACAGTGCAAAGATGCGATTCATTTTCCTAACGCAAGATACATTAGGTTGTTCATATTATGCAAGCATAATGCATGATACCGTTCATTTATTTGAGATTAGGCTAAGATTTTATTTGCACACCCATATCTAGTATTTTCAAGTAGATTAGTTCACCCCGACCTGAATTGTAGTTATTTGTTTAAGCCTATGTTATTAGGTTATTATCGGCTTATACTAAAATATTTAGTTTGTTTGAATTTACTTCAGAGTTATTTATGTTTTTATTAAAAGTAGATTATACTTTTTGTCTGAGTTTCTTTAGTATGTTTAAAATGCGACTATGTTATTTTAAAATATTAGCCTAGCCTAACTTCGTCTATAATTTTTAAATAGGCAAGATGGTGGCCACTTGCGCGCGCTTTGGTCTAGAGAATACCATAGACTATAATAAGATGGACCGCTTTGCTCTATTTTTAAGAGCTTATAATATTAACTTTTTTTCCGTGCGCAACCAATAAGGCTGTCTTAAATTACTTCTACGCTCCTCGTTGTTTCTTAAATGTTTCCGCTTTATACAACTTTCGATTTTAATTTTAATTTTTCATTGAGAAAATCGAAGCGATTCAATAAAACAGAAGTGCAAAGGAAACAGCGAATCGGAAATTCCGAAAATCAGTGTTTTGAGTCATCATATAGCAGAAATACTAAAGCAAGCGGCCCATGTATATTATAGTCTATGAGAATACTAAGCACGCAGTTACGACCAATTATTCAATTTTATTTGACTTGTAATAATAATCAACTTTATTAAGAGTTAGCATACATTTTAAACTTATATTAGTATTATAAATTTGGAAAAAAGTATATGAAATAACACAGTCGATTATTAACCGGAAATCATATAACTTGTAGGAATGTGCTTTCAATTAAAATAATATTTTTTAAATATAAAAAGATTCAAAGTTAATTATATTAAATCCATCGCAAAGCACAAAAATGTTGGCTAATAGTTGCGTTTAAGCTTGTTTTAAGTAATTTAAGCCATTCTGCTGGCAATATACTTGAGTAGGCTTATTATTAAAGTGGCCGTAGCACTTTTATTAACACTCAAAAAAAAATTTTAAGTCACATTTATATTTAAAAAGACATGAACCATAATGTATTACCTGGCTTTCCTTTAGGTCCTTCAAGTCCAGGAGAACCTGTTTCTCCCTTTACACCTGATAATTTAGTCAAAGAAAGGATTTTAAGTAGTAAAGGCAACACAATTAAATCACATGCTAGTACTTATTATGTTAACCAGGCTGCAGAGCTTTTTGCTATCTTGAAGTCTATGTCAAACATTTTTTTTAGATGTCTTTATTAATGAAGCAGCCAAGTGTACAGTTATCATCTTGAATCTGGCGCATTGGTCTTCGCTGTGGTTCAATATGGCGCATTGTTCTTGTCTGCGGTTGAATATGGCAAATGGTTCTTGGCGGCGGTTGAATATGGCACATTTTTATTGGCAGTGGTTTAATATGGCGCATTGTTATTGACAGAAGTTGAATATGGCACATTGTTATTGGCAGCAGTTGAATATGGCGCATTGTTATGGCAGTGGTTGAAAATGGCGCATTTTTCTTGGCAGTGGTTGAATATGGCGGATTGTTCTTGGCATCGGGAGGAAAATGCTTCCACTAGAAATGTTACCGCTTTTGACACCACAGAATGTTGAACAGATGGCATGCGAAATCTTAAGCTGTCAATAAAAATGGTGCAGTTTATATATTCTTTAAAACTATACCACATATCTTCTTTACGTTTATGGGGTGACTACTATTGACAAAGGGTAACACTTAAGAAGGCGATGTTAATTATTAATAAGTTTCACTTCAGCCGTGACTACTTCTTCAATGTTCATTGCTCGGCGTCACAGTGAATAGCTCATGACTTTGTTGTTCCTATTTATTAATATTTCTGTGTTATAAATCGGGCTAATGGGATTAGTAAATATTGCATTGTATTCTTTTAATTCTCTGATTGTATCAGAGTTGTTATGCCCCGCGCCGTCTATCGTCCCTCAAGCGTCTCGTTTACTATGACACTCATTCCACATGATGTCTTACTATATTTACAATAATTGCATTAAATACACTGGTTGATAAAAAGTAGCTTCTTCATAGATTTGCAAAACAACAACAAAAAAACACATCAAGCTACACCACTGTGTGTCTTTTATTTCTTTGGTGCAATGCAAAAAGTCATATAAAGGAATTTTCAGAACGCAAATGATAAGTGCGTACTATAAATTTGTAAAGACAACGAGAACATATGGGTGTACGCAAAATATCTCTACACTATAAATACATAACTATAAGTGAATATCAAAATAATTCGTACCCAAATAAACTCTACTTTATAATATAAAAAAACTCTAAAGAAATAATCGCTTGAATTCTAAATATAATATGTAAACTAATTAAAGAATGCTATACACATATAATAGATTACTCACCAGGAAGGCCTGGTGGACCTCTCAAGGCTTGTAGCTCAGACGCTCCCAGTGATTCCACTGAAGGCTTGATTCGTTTAGCACCTTTGATACAGTACAAGGTAATACATTGGAGTAGGCAAACAATAGAGCCCGCTAATAACGCAGAGCAAAATAAAAGAAAATAATATAACGAAAAACTATATCCGACATATATTTAATAGGCACTTTCAGACTTCGATATGGCCGGCGATTGATAAAAACAAGTGACATTAGACGGAACAAGGTAAAGAAAAAAAAAGTTGTGTTTCACCTTACTTTGATTTACATTTGTTATTATTTATATCATTTTTTATTTTAAAAAATAATTGTTTAATGTTGTTGCGGCCAAGTTTGATGCTACATGTTGATGGCTCAAAACATTGCATCTTCACAAACGACACTTCCTGTTGATTAGAAAATAAAAGTGAATTGTGTAAAACAAAGTATTGATACCTTTTTCTCCTTTATCACCTTTGTCCCCAGGAATACCTGTATAAGTATAAAAAGATAAAAATAATAAAAATAATTGTGTAATGAAAAATGTAGGCTAATATTGATGCAAGCTACACTCTTTTTTTCACATAAACGCACGAGCAAATACTGAGTACACATTACACATCTTATTAATCGTATAAATGTTTTGAGGTTGTGAATAGTTTGTTTTTTTTATTTTAGAATATATGCATAAGTATATATTACACTGCGCATTTCTAAATAATATTCATCTATGCAGATGTTTGCTCTGTATTATTCTTTCTTATTATAAATTTTTCAAAATGTAATATGTTTACATTTTTTAAAATAATCATTGTTTTTACATTTTATAAATAAACCAAACTAAGTAATGGGCAATCAAAATCGATAAAACTACCCCATAAAATTATGCGACTTAAGGACCTTTTTAAAAAAGCTAAGACTCGAACCTTTATAATTTACTATTTTAATATGTTAGGTGGACAACAACGTGGGCCGTGGAGTTCATCATATAAAATCATATAATATGGGCGAAATATTTAAATAAATGTGCAAACACATGAAGACATGAGAACTGAAGTACCTGTTGGGCCGTGGGCTGCACAATAGGTCTTGCTTTCCTGACAGTAACTTTTCATGGCCTTTGTCTGTGAAGTAAATGTTTTGTAATAAATGAACATTGCAATCTATGTGATTAGTTAACTTTTGAAGTAAAAATTATTGTTTGTGTTATAAATAAACATATATGCACACACAAAAAAGCAGACCCAGTGCTCTCCTTAATGCAGGAACAAAGGGCGGCTTGACACTCGTAACTTGATAAGGTAATAATGCTTTACACTTAAAACGTATGTAGAAAAAAATAATGCAATGATAAGTGTCATCCAACAATGGTATTATAACATCACTGAACTTTGGCAATGCAAAAAAAATTGTGAGAAAAAGGTTAATAATAAAACTAGATCAAACTCGAGGTAGGATTTGTTTGTGTTATATTCTTTTACAATTGAACTAGTCACAAAGACACTGAGACACAAACACACACACTAACACAATATACAATGTAGCTAGAGTAAGGAATCATGTTACCACAGGGAAATAACTCGTGTCGCTTGTGTTACGTGTGGACTTTTTTGTGTTTTTTTTTACTAGTATGAATTATACTTTATTGAATGTGTTACGGAATGCTTGCCTTTTCTCGCAGTAGAATTTTAGTATATGTAGGATCAACAGTCTAGCTTGTACTTCCAAAATAATAACACTAAGTTGATACAGAATAAAGTTTGTTTACGCCATGATACAAGAAAATATAATGTGTAAAGAATATCAACTACTTTCGGTAGTTACAAGTTCACTCACAAATACTGATAGGTCTAACGTTACAAGTTTGATGTTACCGCTAGGACGTTTCGATGACCAAAATGACCAAAATACAAACAATGAAGCTTATTGTCTTGGGGGTGGTGGGGGGGGGGGGCGGGGTTATAGGGTTTTAATCTTAAGTGACCTGTCTGGCTGAAAGAGAAGGGTAGAGGAGAGGGGTGTGGCGTCGAAAGACTGATTTTTCTCGACTCATGCAGTTTACAACATAGACGATCATTAGTGTTATTATAATTAAATCATTAGTTTAAGTTTACTATAGCGGCCGACAAGGGCCGACAAGGGCCGACATTGGCCGACAAGGGCCGACAAGGGCTCGGGTGTGCGGCGGATTGGTGCCGATGAAAGGGGGGGGGGAGGAGGAGTAATAGACAAAAGTTGTATGAATCATGAGTCAATGAACTCGTTGCTTGATAAGAACGGTGCAGCGTACGGGGAGGGCACAGTGACCGGATTGTAATACAGTGACCCGACTGAAACAGTCGTCTGATAGCAAGTGCTCGAGTTACTGTCCCTGAACAAACAACAATGCACAATAGATTATTTCATTGCCGCCATAACAACATTTAGTAGGTGACGCCTCCAAGACCGTACCGCTTTATAAAGAAATGTAGACGGATGTCTTAGTGTCGCTTTACGTATAAGCAATACATTCTACCTGTTTCAAAATAATATGACAAAAGTATGTTTCTGAAAACTATTTCTAAAAATATTAAGGGAAAAAAAACAAAATAAGGAAATAATTTTGTTGGAATGTAAATTTGAGTGTAACATTTTAATAATTCGCACTTTTCATCTAGCTATTAATTTAGCAATACTTACAGGAACTCTTGCATACGAATTCATGCACATCCAGTTAGCCGCAGCCCCGGCATCAGTGTGAAACCCAACATGTCTTTTCCGTCTAGAGTTTGTAAACTCAGACCCCGCCCTGCTGTCACCAAAAACGAGGTCACTATCTTCAGACATCGTGACGTAATCCTTTTGGCGAACATCGCCTTGATCAACAAACTCTACAGCTTCTTCCGAGTTTGAGAATTTTGCTTTTAAAGTGTTCATTTCACCGTAGAATATGATGAGGATAATTGTTACAACAATCTGCAATGCTGTCAGGCCGCTCAGAGAAATATACAGAAATCTTACACGACCTTGCAGAGGGCATGGCGCAGAATGAACTTTCTTGAAGTTTACCATTTTACCAAATTGATCTTAATTCTGGTTGCAACATCTAAGTTCCCAGCGAAAGAAATAACAACTATAACGTCTAGTCCAATTGGTTCTTATAGCAATGAGTGCACCTTAGTTTTGTGTAACGGATTAATGTGTCAAAAGTAGTTTTTGTTATTGCTATTATATCTCATTGTTGATTAGAAGGGGGGGGGGGATTTTCTTTTCTTTTTTATGGTGATTTTTTTTTTTAGACTCAATGTGTTGCACTGTGATAATACAATTTTCAGTGGATCCCAAACATTTTACAAGCGTAGACGTGTGTTCATTTTAACGTAGAATATGTTGAAGAAAAATGTTAAAACAATCTGCAACGTAGACGGACATCTCGCGGAAAAGTAGAGAAATCATACACGACCTTGCAGAGGAAATGGTATAGAAGAATCTTGAAGTATTCCATTTTACAAGATTTATCTTGTTTGCTCGCAACATCTATATGCCCAACACGACAATTGAACCAAAATTATATACTTGTATTTTTTTTGTTATTATACTTCATTGCTTGGCCTATTGGTATTTTTGTTTTTGTTCGTTTGTCTTTGTTATTGTTTTGTGTATGTGTGTTGTTTTTTTTTTGTGTGTGGTCAGATTGTGTTGCATTGTGATAATAAAACTTTCAGTGGATCCCAAACATTTTACAAGCTTAGAGTTCAAATAAACAATGCTATATATACAATTTAAGTACACATATAAATGAAATCAATAGTGAGGCTATTAATTTAAACGCATTGTTAGTTTGTTGTTAGATCCGGGAAGTTTTATTTTGCATTTATTTAGACTGCGCTAATCAGGTCAGGCTACATTTTACGTGCATTGCTTTGAACACCGGAGCCAAAGTAAAATGGTCCATATTACTTTTCGTAAATATATTATTCAAATATTAAAAATAAATTGTCTAATTATGTGTATAAGCTTGTGTTTAGAATAGCTCGCAAATTTCACCAAGATAAAAAAGTTTTACACTGATAGTTGGAAACTGCTTAGCGGACACAGTGTCGTAGCCATGTTTTGACGCTAGTGGGAGCGTACTTTATAGAAAAAGTATCCGCTTTAAGCATTCACTTTTGATTAATAGAGTAACTAAGAAATCATATTCACCAAGTTTTCCAAGAAAACCCTGTACCCCAGCCAATTGTGTAATTCTGCAGCTTTTTATTTCACCATCCACGTCTCGTTTTCGAGCAACCATTACTGCTGGAAAACTGCTAGACAAGTCTAAACTGATTGCATTTACTGATGATTTCCTGGATCTACTATTGAAAAGTATTTATAGAATTTACGCAAATGTTTGTATAAAAATGCATTCGAATCTTCTTCTTTTATTATTGAAAGGTGGTAATTTGCTATAAGAAATGTATAGAGAATATATCTAGAGATTCCAAAAGTCAATTTAGTTTTAACATTTTAACTTTCTGTGTCTCTGTTATCCTAAATACAAAACTGCCTCTACGATATCTTTGAAGAACACCCTATACATATATATATATATATATGTGGTGTAAATATATATATTTATTGGTGCATTTTGTTTGCATCTCTAGAAACAGCATTTAGTGGAGCAGCATTGCCAGAATATTATACAGAGTTACAAACAAAACATTCATAAAGTCTCTACAATCCATTTATTATTGCTCTTTGTAACTATTATACTCTTTGTAACTATTAGACTCGAGCTAAATTCCGTTCTTTGTATTATTATTTTGCTGTTTATGTTTCAAAAAGTATTTTAATGAAACTCTTAAAGCCTCTCGTAACATTAAATTATACGAATGCAAGCCTCAAATAACTGAAAAAAAGTAAATAAATAAAAACTCGAACAACAACAACAAGCAAACAAAACAAAACAAAACAAAACATTGTAGCTGAAATAACTAAATAATGTTTATTACATTGGAATCTTAGATTGTCAATAGAAATATAAACAAATGTAGGAACAAATGGAAACACAATACATGTATTAAGCTTATGTAAGTAAAAGTCAGTCAATACGTGAATGTCAACCGTAGTCACGGGTAATAGTAAAACAAATGAACATAAAGATGAAAGCAAGTAATATTGTAATGACAATATTGACATAGATCTAGACCATATTGAGATATTAGTGAACTAGGGAAAAGAAAACAATAAATTATTTGAATTTAGGAATCCATTCCATGTAAAAAAATATATCAAAGAAATAAGAAGAAATATAGCACATCGGCTACAAAAAAAACACAGGCAAGATTTTAATACATATGTAACATATGATATGAATATGTAAATAACTTTGACTAGGCCAAATTACGTACATGTGTATATTTACGCGCAACACACATTTTGCATAATAGTATTTGATAAACATAAAAAAATTGTACATTACAATAATATAGTGAATTCTAAAGAGCTATAGTTGATGACCCACAACTACCCACTAACATGTCGCCGCACAAGCTTAAACACAATAATTGCATCTATACAAAAAAATAATATGTCAATCTAGATATCTTAAAAACTTTCACAGCTTAGATCCCTTGTTTGTCCAAAACGAACTCAGATTTATATTTAGAGTCTCTTACATTGGCCATAATGAACATTGTATAGATCTAATCCTAGAGAATATTTTTCATCACTATTTATTTTAAGGTTAACGAAACCACCAACATTCGGGTGCGGAAGTTTAAATTTTAATCTATGTTGAAATGCAGTATATTTTGGTTACTAGAAAAGAAAAATAAGAAACAGGAGAAAAATAATGTATCCTATAAGAATAAATACTTGATATTGTTTATCACATATTTAGTAACCTTAAATCATTTGGTTTGTGTGTGTATGATACAATTCTAATAAAAAAATACACATGTTTTAGAATGGTTTAAAAAATGAAGTACGTCTTTGAAAATTATATTGAATACCATATTGAAAAAATGTATATTTCATTATTACATGTAAATCAAAACTATATTAACAATTAAAAAAACAAAATATTTACAGTAATAGCAAATGTGAAGAAACAGTACATACATAACATTGATTGGCAAATCAGGTCCAATAACTGTGTCCCCACAAAAATAAACTCCACGTATTTCTAAAGTGTTAAGTCATAAACGTAACCTAAGATTGTGAACCACTACATAACTACTTTAGCAGACATATCATGGCACATATTCGCAAAATGTCAATTATAATACGAGAAAGAAAGGACCCGAATATATTAGTCTTAAATTTAAAAAAAAAATTAAAACAAAATAGGAATCCCATCGTTAGATGGACAGCTTAAATTTTTAAAATAAAACCAAAGTAAAAAAAATAAATTATGTAGGTCAGGCCTATACAATTAGACTATTAAATACCGATCTTACTCTTAGAAAGGGTACACAGAAACATTAATTAGAGACTTTAACCAAGACATAAACCTAGACTTTGACCAGAACTGACAGTTAAACTATTATTGAAAGTCTGAATCACATTTTGACCTAAAAACAAGTTTGTAATATTTATATTATTTAGATACATTGATAAAAGGAAATAAAAAATGTTTTTGTACAATATTTACATTTAGCAAACAAAAGCATTAGTCAAATAAAGGATTGGGAAACAGAACGTATTTTATAGCTACAGATTGGTATTAAAGTGTATGTTGTTGTTGTTGTTTTCATTATGATGTAAAGCAGGCTAGAAAGAGTTGAAGAATCAGCATGATACAAGGTATTATCATGTTGGAGTTATTTCTAGGCTGGGCTGAAAAAAATAAAGAGAGCATATTTATATAGTAAACCTAAGCATAGCTTATCTGCCTAAGTATTGACAAGTCTTAACGATTATGCATGTATAAAAGGTCACAAAGAAGAACATTTCCGGTCTTATTCGATCATTTTATTCGAAACATGTCTGTTACTGGTTGTACGCCAATATGTATAGAATTAAATTTTATTACATTTTCAAAAGATGGCGCCAAAAGAAAACGATGGATTGTGAATGTCAGATTGGAAGAATCACCTATTTATAATCCAAAACTAATTGCTTGATGCAAAATAATTTTCGTGTTGTTGTTTTTTTATAAAGCTCCGCATTGTGTTTTTTAATTACCAAGGACGCAACACTTGACTAACTAATTTTATAAACAAAAGCTAAATTTAACCAAACGCGACTAACACTTTGAGTATTAATTATCGCCGACTCAATTTTGACGTTAAAAACGGATTCCTCATAACTAGTCTTGTAGCGGTTGTATATTTCTAAAAGACCAGAACCGGCTGTCGATGTTGAAATCAATTGTCAAACAGCACCAAACGCATGTTTTTGTTTACGAAAATGGCGGTCAATTTCACCGGAAGTTCACGATCATTACAGTTCAAAAGGTCACACCTAATTAAGACTTGTCAATAGTATCTATTATAAGTAAAACAATATTTAAAAAAAAGAACACAATTAGATCTATTATGAGTTTACTTTAAAACTTGTAAAATGATTTTTTTAAACAAAGTTTTTTTAAGTTATAAGTCAAAAGCGGAAGTTATATATTCCAATCATAGAAGCATTTATCATAAGTCTCTCTCTCTCTCTCTCTCTCTCTCTCTCTCTTTGTCTCTCTCTGTCTCTTTACTATCTTTCCATTTGTCTATCTATTCATCTATGTTTTGTATATATATATGATCCATGCATTATTTATCTATTATCAAAGTATTGATGTATCTATGTAGCAATGTATCTATTTATCTATTCATATTTTCATCTGTTCATCTATTCGTCTATTCATCTATTTATCTATTTTCTTTCTATAGTTCTATATATTTATACATTTAGCAAGTTTTGTATGTATCTATTTATCTATAAACATATTTATATAGCCATCAATATACTTATTTTCTATTTGCTTCTCTACATTTCAATCCGTAAGTATGTATAATTTTCTGTATTCATCTAACTTGCTTTACTTACATTTGATGGCATGCTCTGGCTCGAGGCAATGTACTGTGAAAGAAAAACAAAACACGTTAATATATTAATATAATATTGATCACTTTTAAATCTACTTGACCAGACATGGACTAGTATTGGATTCCTTAAATAACAATAAGTTTGATTACATATTACACCGTGCTTCGTTAAATGCATACAATAGTAAAATTAAGAATGGCATTTCAACTTCTAAAATATAATGCAATAAATTAATGACTAATAATTTCTATAATTATAATTCCTGTGTTATGGTTCATTCCTTTCTTGATTCCTTTAAGAAAGAAAGTTAAGTTACGTTAATTAATTAATGTAGCCACAGCATACTATATCATTAAAATTTAAAAAATATCAACGATTGTGTTACTTACCTGAACAATAGCCCGTCTCACCAACAGGACCTGGTGGACCTAAAGGAAATAAAGAATCACCTTAATAATCTAAGAGACAAACATACAATTTACATTAATAGTGCAATTGAGTAAGTGAATAAAGAGTCAAGTATTTGTTAAACTGTAACGATTGCTCACTCAATCGTTAACGCAAGAACTTGTATTTAAGAAAAAACTTAGTTATAAATTAACATGTAATAATCTTATAGTTTTTTGTTTTAATTTAAATCCTACACTTGCTTACCTTAACCAATTATTATATATTTACTGTTGCATATAGAATAATAATTACTATAAATATATGGAGATGGCCTCTGATCATAAAATATAAAGTACAAAAAAACAATACCCAACAAAATGCACAAAACGCTATTACCAGAAATCTGAACCATTTAACGTCCTTTTCACTCATTTTGAAACAAAGTGAATGCATAACAGTTTATTAAGTTTTTTACTTGTGTCCAACTTTTAACGTTTGTCCATATTTTGACTGCGGTGGTAAAAAAAATTTATATGATGAACTGTAATGTGCCGGTTATAAAATGAAGGCCTATTGCCCAAGTTGTCAATTTGTGATTGCATATTTTAATTTAAAACCGAACTGGGCTAAGGGGTGGGTGCATGATGTCTAAACTAAAATCGAATTAACCCTTACAGTCCCGGGCGCGTATATAGCGGAACTGAAGGCAGCATAGATAGAAGTAGGTCGGTACGGGAAGGGTTAAGAGAGAAGTTAAAAATGACAGAGATGGACTGGGGGAGGGGGGAGGTGCAGATTGAATATGTGAGGGACCAAGATTGATTCATTTGTGTTCAAAAACCTTTATCTGGTTTATTAAAGTTAGCGTTGAAATTTAAAGGTATTTTGATGTTTTTACCTTGCGGGCCCATATCTCCAGGTAAACCTTTAAGGCCGGACACTCCTGGTAGACCACCTTGACCTCTCTCACCTTTAGGTCCAGCTGGGCCTCTCTCACCTTTATTGCCATGAATTCCTGGTGGACCATCCTTCCCGGTATCTCCAGGTTCACCTATTCATGAAAATGGTAAAGTTATTATTTGTAGATGGTATTATAATAGTAATCAAACTTGAAAGCAATACTTAAAGGCTGGCAACTTAGGCAGATTACGAGAGCAATAGAGAAGTGTTGGGCCTACTCGAGCTAGAGCGTAATACTAACAAATGGCAGTGTAACTTTATTATGATTTTTTTAAAGCAATCTATCGCTAGAGAGAATTACCAATAGGTCATAATCCAGTTAGATTGCAATACCAATAGAGGGTAATTAAAATGTTACAGACAATCTTCAGATTCGGGGTTTAAATAAAACAAAAACAACTGGCGCTAAACACTGACTAGAACCAGAAATATTTGGAATGGTAAGGCGTAACATTTTACGTACAAGTGGTAGCTAGACCAAAAATGTAGTGTACCACTTTACTACATTTCAATGGCTTGATATAAGATTTCATCATATTTCAAAACTATTCTTTTTCAAGTTGAATAGATTATCAGCTCTGTAATATTTTAGGAACCATTCTTCATTGCAAAGTAGACAAATCCTATTTTCGTCTGTACTCGCCTGGTAGCACAACTACTTCAGACCCGGGCTTGGCGAGACGGACTGTTGTGCACATTTCTTCCTCCCCACCGACCCTCGAAGGCTCTAGCCCATAGGTTCTCAACGGGGTCGTTGTGAGGCTTTAGGGGGGCGCTGACTTTCCCGGGGGCGATTGGGGGACGGTGAAAGGCAAGTGGGCGGCACAAACTACCCGATATAATTTGACCATCTCAGCTATTTGAATCGAATAGTTTTTGAATGAAATACGATGTAAAAGCTGCTAAATATCTAATCTGCTAATATTATTGATATTTTGATCTAAGTAAAAAAACTGGGATGTTTTAAGTATTTCTTTTTTTTTTTTTTTCCAGTAGGAGGCGCGGCGGAGTTTGATCTCCTTGCCCCTCCTTTGGGCCTACTAGGCATCGTATAGTTATGAGAGCCGTAGCTCGGGGGGTGGGGTAACTCAGACCTCCTACACAGTTGTGAAAAATCTAATCGCACAAGGCGGAGAAGATCTACACATTGTGTGAGGAAGCCAGAGTGATCGAACTTAGCCAAAAGGCCGAGGGATGTTTTCTTAATACGTTGCATGTTTTATAATATATGAATTGATATCATTAAGCCGATTAGATACGTAGTAATCATAAGAACTGGGTAGTTAATGCAATGTTTAAAAATATACATATAAATTTTTAGTAATTTAATATTTATATAATTTTCAAATACTTTTTTACAGTTTGATCAGTTATAAATTGTACAATGTAAGTCATTAATTTTGTTATAAAAGAAGAAAAAAAGAAATATTAGTTCAAATGAAACGGGTTAATTATCTCCCTTTAATTAAAAAATGTTTCCACATTTGATTCAATAGTGATGCCAAACAAGTTTTGTTTTGTAATATAACAAATATTACTGACTATTTATTTTTTTCTTTTTATAAATTCAACATTTTGGTATTCACAACAAGTTTTAATTATTAGAGGAATAAAATAATTAATAATACAAATAAATTTGTTTTAGAATTAATTATATTTATGTTTAATAGATTTTTTCCGCAAATAGACATATTTGGATACCCATTTTTTAATTGTTTAAAATTCAACTTGCTCCATTTTAAAATCGCCAATATTCCTCCACTTAAAAAAGTTCTACGTCTAAGCAGGTTGTGGTAAAATCAAACTAATTAGGCTGGGCGTGGTATGCAAAAATGAGTTGATCAATTTGAAATTCTTGCCTTTGGTTAGACAACTCAGCATTGAGTGCTTCGATGTACTTATGAAAAAACTCAACTATTTAATATATTCTTTAACATGGGGATCTATATGAAGTTAAATTTTTAGACATTGATTTCACAACAAGATATGTCTAGTTTCAATGCAAATCCATTCCTGTGGTCCTTGTAAATGCAGGCTCAACTAACTGAAATGTGTCAGAAACATCGGCTTCAACTGTCAGATTTTTTCATTCAGAACCGCAAAATGTTATTGTGGTTTTTATCAATAAAATACACCTCTTGAAGGTCTCTCGCGTGCCATTGAAAATCGCTCTGCGTGGCAATTTTGGCACGCGTTCCTTTGGTTATCGTCCCCTGATTTAGAGTACATTGTGAGAGTACCTAAAGACATCCCAATTTTCTTTATAACTGGATGAGTCCACGCTAACAGACAATCAAGTTTAACTTTTAGCAATTTTATTTGAGTTAATTTTTTTTTTTTTTTAAATTTGCCAATTTTGAAAAAAAAAAATATATGTACTAGAATACTTTTAGTTTACAAGAAATTCCTCCAGCGGCGATGGTACGGCGTATCGTGGATTGTTGTTGTAGTTTTTAAAAAACAGTAGTTTGTTCCAGATGTAATTGATGTCTATTGTGTTTGTATTGCATTCTTATCATCCTCCTTTGTGGAAGGTAGATTTTATGCTAATACCATTTTGTTCTCAAAAAAGAAAAACAAGCTGCAAATAGTGAAGCGTGGAGACCTAAGTATTATGCAACCAATATTGAAACAAATATAGGACAGAATACTAGCAACACACCAGGCAAACGATTTACATTAATATTGATTTTTTTCAGCCTCTTGTTTAGGTAATGTTTGATCTATTAATTCTTACAAAATGTTTCCATTTCAGTTTTTTTTTAAAGATAATAAATAACCACACAAATCTAGTTGGCCTAAAAATAATTGCAAAAACTACATTGACACTTTAACGTCCAGATGGGTGGGGAAGTGGGGGGGAGCGAAAAAATTGTAAAAGGAGCGATGATCCGAAAAAGTTTGAGAACCTATGACTCTAGCCTGTGCAATGAAAAATCGGACGCGTTTTAGAGGGACGTCCACCATGAATTCGCACGCCGGCGTACTCTTAACCGTATCGTTGATTCAAACAATTCGCCAGCTTTGAGGCCCATGGGTACAGAAGTGTCTGCTTGCTGTCATAGGTTCTTATTGACATCCGGGCCCTGGTGCATTGCACAAACTAGCACAATACACCACAAAGCAACAGGTCTAAGCGTTTTGGACTTAACATTTCAATTGAACTTGATTTGGTCCATATAAAACCTGAAGCAAAATAACGGTGATAATGCTAATGTTTAGGTTGTTAACCTTGCTAATTTAGAGATAAGTGTTGTATCACATTTGTATTGGAATTTCACTTTTTATAACTACTTTCACTGCTCCTAATATCGTGTTACTATTAGTTTGTTTTAAAAGCATTATAAATATATAAACATCACTTACCCTTTGGGCCTTGTATGCCAGTCTGACCTGAATAAAGTTTTAAAAAAAAAAGACATTTATTGATTTTTATCTGGTCTGGCACTTTATTTTATATGTTTTTGATTTTTTTTATAAATTTAATTACATTTTTGGGAAAATGGTATAGAGTAGTTAATTTACATTAGGTCTACATTTATTTTTTTTACATTTAGACTAAATCCTCTTCTATATAGATATTAAGGGGATCTATTTCATGGAAAAAGTGTAACAAGAAACAGGGCTTCGTGTCATTTATTTTTCATTTCGATAAAATAGATTCTAATAAAAATATGTATTTTGTTTACCAGTAGGCCTACACTAGAATATATATTATATTGATATTAATTGCAAAATAAAAACATTAATACAATTGAGAAAAGCATGCAATATATGGGTTTAACTAGAACATCATTCACACATATTCAAGTTTTTATTAAAATGATCACGCGCGTTTAATAAGATGTATACAGTGGCGTAAGTAGGTAAAATGGCCCCTTTTTTTGATGATGTAAGCTTCTCTAACTGACTCTATAATGGAATTTTTTTTCTTCTTCATTGTACTGTGAAGACCTCGTTAAAGTCGAGAAAAAAGTCCACAATTTAAGGGTGATTGTGAGTGCTCCAAAGTGTGCATTAACTACTTATAATATTTTATAACAAACAAACAAGAGTTATAAATAGACGACGGAGTTTTATTGAAGGTATTCAGTCCAACCCTTCAGTAATGATTTAAAAGCCGACACTGAGTGGGCAGTGATTTAGGCTTGGTCCAGTGTTTTCGACAGTCTAATGGCTAAACATTTGCTTATATAGTATGTACACTTATATATAGAAGGGGGAAAAAAGCATAATAGTAAAATCGTAAATACACTTAAGATTCTGTTAATATGTAAATTATCATAAAGAATGGAAGGAAACAAAATATATTTGCTATATAGGCTACTGTTATGTTACATCACATTGTATCTAAGACATGTATAACTAATGATTACTAAAAAGAAGTCATGCAGTTATTTTGTTGACCTTAATACTGACGATTATGTATTAGCCAACAAGCAAAGTGTCATAGAAATATAGTTCATGCTATTGGATGGATAATTCGTAGAGCCAAAAAGCGCTCCACTAAAAGAGTCTACTGTGAACCTGACTCTACTTCACCTTCCCTAACTGTGACAAGAAGGTTTAAATAGAGTTGTAATATCAATGTAATGTCTCAGGATAAATACATTAAATGAAGGACACTATTCAATTAATATTACTACATGATGTCAAAGATTATAACGTTGAATATTTAACCAGCACATTACAGTTCATAAGATAAAATAGTATTACCCCCACAGTCAAAATATGGACACAAGTTAAAGTTGTACAAAAGTCATTTATTTGAAAATGTAATTTGTACCATCCAATTAGAACTTCAACATTATAGTGTTTAATAAATTATTATTATTTTACTTTTAAAAAGGCAGTATTTAAAAATTTCGAAGAAATAACATCTAAACATTTCAAATCGAACATAAACTAGGCGAGGTTATTCATTATACAATTTTAGCAGGTTCTTTTTTTTTTAAGTTACCTCCCTTAAAAAAAAAATGTATAATATTTAACGTGCACAGGGTAGAATGATTAAACATGCTGCAAAAAGATGTCTATATTCAAAGCACCAAACGAAAGGACTTTATAACAAACGCATGCATTTATATATTTGTCAACCTGGAGATCCCTCAAGCCCTGGAAAACCTAACAGGCCTCTCATTCCAGGCTCGCCTTTTGCTCCTCTTGGCCCTGAACGAGTGGGAGTAACCGTAATGGAAAATGGCGTTAGTAAGGTAGACAACTCTGTATTGTTTTCAGTAATTTATATATAAAATTAAAACCTATCTTTATCTAGTGTAACTGCATTAATTGTCAGAGATAAGCACTGTGTGTATATTAATTGTTAATTATTTTTACGCGATATTGTTTAACCTAAGCACTATGGAAATATATATTGAAACTAAACGTTATTCCCTACTAACCTTCACTTTCGTCTTTCACTATGATTTATGGTCTTATATGTTTCAATTTTAAAGATTTAATATAATGATAAAAAGAACCACGTTCACTATTCTCCACTACAGTTTAGGGTAGACTGTCCACGGACGACGCCAAGCAAGATTTGTTCTTCATTTACTTTGATGACGCTAGTCACGCTACACAGGGTTGAAACTTAACTTGAAACCCGATGTTTTTGGGAGCTACCGCTTTAGTTTCATATAATTTGATTTTTTTTTTAAACTGAACTCGAGTTAGGGTTTAGCCTACCAGAAAAAATCGCCTCTAAAAATATATATAACGGAATGTTTTATCATTTTTTTTGTTATCACAAACTCTTGAAAACACTTCATGTCTATTTTAGTTTTGTTAAATATACACAACGAAGAATGTGTTGTTTTATCTGTGTTTTTTTTTAAATAAGGAATTGTTGTATAATATAAACAGGCTTAAAAGAAATTATCCCTACTTACTGAACCGTTTTAATTGTGTACATTGTGTATAATATAACATTCCATGGAGAGCAGTGGATAGGATTGTGATGGAGGGAGGAAGGGGGACTTCGTTGATAGGAGAGTGAATATACATAAACATAGGTTGTTAAAGGGAATGACTGGAAGGGCTTTTTAAATCTGTTTTTTCTTAAATTAATAAACTAATAAGTTTGTTATAAGTATAGAATATGCAAGGTTATAGGATGGCTGTCGTGGTTAGGATGGGTCAGTTTGGAAGTTGAAAAAAGGTAAACGAGTCGAAAGATGAAAAGTATTAACCATGATATAATACATATTGGATGCATATGGAACATTTAATCAACCAATTTTTATACCATCATATCTCTATATAATTTTATATAATATCAAGTATACTATAGGCTAGTTCAGAAAAGTAATAAAATCATATAAAATACACATAATAAAAAGTATGGAATTTTAATACTGAAAACATTGTTAGTTTAACACAAAGTAATAATGAAAGTATCATTATTCTAAATAGACTCTGGTTTCCCAAACAAATAAATAAAAATATCTCCATTTTTCTTTACTTCAAAATTACGTTTTTCTATTATGATCATATCAGTATTTACTTTTATCCCCGTTGTCAATCTTTTACATTAAGACAGGATCTGGATAGTAAATAACTCAATGTTATATCTACACTCTATGATTTACCTGTAATTCCATCACGGCCAGGAGGTCCTGGATCACCTTTAGGTCCTATAGGTCCAGGCATCCCATCACTGCCTTTATCTCCTGACAATTGAACATAAACACGAATAATTCTGGAGCATCTTCAATGACTTACAAACTTTTAACTTTATATATAGTATCTAAATAATTCAAAATAAAAACACTGATAATTTTAAGAATTAAAAATAAGCTTTACTAAAATTGTTAAATAAAACTTTCAGTAAAATGGAATTAATGTTGTTTTTTTAGACTTCAATTTTATTAATATATAATGTAAAGTTAATGCTATTATGTTTAATTGCTAAGTCTTTAATAAGATTGTGAAAACTAATACTTCGTCACACATCTGCTTCTGTATTCATAGATTTATTAATAATTTTGCCTAAACGCATACATCCGATGGGTTTTTAAGTATACTTTAAATGAACAAATGAACGTTCAGCTAAGACAATAGTGACTAGGTTTGTAACATATTTAAATTTACCAAAACCAAATCCAAGAATTGTTTAGCCCTAACTAGATGCTATCAATAGAATGGCTTACCTTTAGGGCCTGGCGGGCCCCTAATAGATTCTAAATTTGCTAAATTCATTGCCAACACTGCTGTATCTGGGTTATCCCCCTTTTCTCCTGGTAAATGAAAAAAATACTAAGTGTAGCGAAGCTGTTGATGTTAAAAGTCACAATTAGAGGTTCGCACATACACAATTGGACGATTCCATACATAAATGGAGGTTGGAATACTCAAGTATTTATTTGTAAGTATAGAATAATTAAAATTTGACATTTGCGACTATATTATTAGCATATATTGAGCACATAATAATAATTATATCCAACCCAGCTGTATACTGCAATGAAATTAGCTTCGTGTGTGTAGACTAGAATTAGTATTAGATTAGAATTTAGTATTAGTTTCATATGTTAAATAATTAAGCTTTTCTTATTCATCATCACTAAACAAGTAGCCAAAGCTTACAATGTAGTTTAGTACAGGTTACAGTCGCATCTTCAAATTAAATAGGTGACAGGTAACTTGTACAAACTTTACATTTAAAAAAACAACGTAAAGCATACAGAATGCACAGTATATCTTCAATAGTAATAAAGATACGGGTGCGTGCAGGAAGGTCTGATATATATTTACATTTAATGTGCTTAGCATCATGAATTAGCCGCCTATTTGCATTTTCGAAAGTTATTAGGCCTACATCATTAAGAACAAACAGCACAAAACAACGGATTTAGACTCTCACCCTTCTCACCAGGTTCTCCTTTATCTCCAGGTGGACCTGTAACATAAGAATTTATTTCGCGATTGTTAGCTTTAAATTTCAACATTTTACAAAACTATAAATATTGTATTGTTGTAAAAATATGAATTTAACAAATGCTTTATCATTAGTAGCATTCAGTTCCATTAGATATTAATACTATTATTTCTAGGAATATAATTGTCAGCCGATGTTAGGCAATGCTAGATCACAAATCAGCTTCTATTAAATCAATTGACTATTCACATTGAAGCATGGGCACGCAATTTGATAACATAAAATAGAGTTTCCGAATTCCCAAATGACCACTCTTATGAGATCTATATGAACAGTATCCACACCGTACTTTATATTATAGTTATCAGTATATAACTGATAAGTATTCATCGTTTCTTACCTCTTGGTCCTTCGGCTCCGCAGTAAAGCTGAGCCTCCCTGCAGTAACCTTTTATTGCTGAAATCTGAATAACAAAAGACCTTATAGTATATTCGTTTTAATCATGTTTACAAGTATGATCTATTAAATATACAAGTAAATAATATCATGGCTTCAAATGGTGAATGAAATCAACAATGTGAATCGTGAACACATCATTCGAGTTTTGAAGGAATGATATTGTCCTTGTTGTCTCTTTTAATCTATTGTTTTTGTTGTCTCTCTTTTAATCTATTATTATAATATGCCATCTAAGGTACGCTGTGCCACATCTTAGCCACTACTGAAAGTTCGCAATGCACATGGACACAAAAAGAAGCACTTTAAAGAATGCTTATTTGAATCTAAGGCAATTTCACTGTGGAAAAGCTTCCATTAAGACACTCAAAGATTTTGAGTCAAAAGACTCATTTTAAAAGAGGATAAAAACCTTTCTCTTTAACTAGAGTATAGTGTTTGTGGGCCTTTCTTAGTCCCATGTCAGAAACAGAAATTTAGAACAAGAGCTTGGAGAGAAGCGATATAGGCCTATACATTAACATCATCATCGTTTCTCGATGGCACCAAGCGCTTGTGCAGGATAATCGCCAATGGTGCCAGTTTTGGATAATTACCTGTGCTCTTCCAGAATAGAGCATTTTTTTTTTTTTAATATTAACCATTTTAGTATTAAATAATATAGCTATTAAGCTTATATTTAACAAGGTGTCAAATGAAAGATTTTTATTACAGGTCTAATGGAAGTCTAGATGTATTATCAGAATACGTTATAAGCGTATAGCGAAGGTCAATAAGATCCACATTCTGGTTTTTCATATATTAAAATGAGCCACACAATAGAGTTTTAAATACATAAATTAAAAATTAATTTAATAAAATGTTACCAATTATTTCATACATGAGAAATACGCATAGGTTCTAGGTAAAGTAAAAATATACGAAAAAAATATAAGAGAAAGAAAAAACTAAAAAAAACGGTGCTTTTTTTGTGACGTTACGCACCGGTACATAGTACCGGCCACTACCGGGACCTTTTTCAATGTGGGGAAACAATTATTACTTTTCTTATATTTTAACGTTTATTAATAATTTATTATATTATTAATTTGTTAAAATTGAATTATTTTAAAATTGCGCGCAATAAGAATTAAAATATAAAATGTGAAACTGCTTTAAAAGTTAGGCACACCATCACTGGGTACCGGCACCTCTTTTTTTAAACACAAAAAAAAAACACTGAAAATAACTATTTGAATAAAATTATAATTTACCTGAAAAATAAAATATGATAAAAATTTCTGTTGAAAAGTATAAAATATAACGAAGACTTGTACACTTCATAAACCGATTCAACCGATGGAATACTGTTGAAGTGATTAGATCTACGTACGATTTCAAGGCTTTACGTATTGAGTGCCGCGATTGCCCAACCCATACATATAGTCTAAATATATTATCAGTGTGCTCAAAGTGAATGAGAACTACTTACCATGCCTTCTTTAGATCGCTACATAGAAAAAAAAAAGAAAAACATATTTAAAATATTTTGTTATAAAAGTTTACTTTAGTGATAGTGTAGTTTAACATGTACTCTTTACTACCATGAATCACATTCTCAATAAGTACTAAGACTTTCAAATTACTTCAACAAAATCTAATTCATTTTAAAGACAATGCAAATGTATTCAGTTCAATAGTGAACTCTTGTACCCATGTATTTAAATTCATTATAGCATACGACAGGTTTGTGTGACCAATACAATGACCAGCATAACAATGATTTTTATTAAAAGATCGTATGGTATAACTTGCTTTTAATCAAATTTTAACAGAGCACTACATTACATGTCTTCAATGCCTCATAAAACAATCTTGAATTGTAAAGTTCGATGAAGATGAGATCCCTGTTTGAGAATTACAAATTTAAATAGGTGAATATTATTTTTTTATTACATTTATCTATTCATTGAATATTATAGTGTGTGTTTTGAATTAAAGATTATAAATTTATTATTATTATATTCTCGTAATATCATATTTCCACATTTGTACTACACTGTGTTACATCAAATAATAAATTATCGATGATATTCATTCAAATTTACATTTTTTTCAAATATCCCAAAGCTATCAACTGTTAACTCTGTACTTAATTGTAGTTAATTGCGTCCTTTGCGTTTCCATTGTTTAAGGATTGGTAAAGATCCCCAATGGTTGGTTTTTCGTGAATAGTTCAAGCAACACAATCCCAGCTCCGAATGACACTCGAGAAGAAAGACAATTAATTTGGCCTGGCATTTGATAATAATTTTTTTATGTCTTTCTGTGTGTTTCGTGGGATTATTTTCTGTTGGGATTTAATGCTTTATATATTATTAATATTACTTTATGACAAGGCTTGTACATTAATCCTATTGTCTACTGTATCAATAGAATTGAGTTCCATCTCCGCAAATCCCATTTTAAGCCCGAAGTTAAAGCATACAACTTTTTGTTCCTTCAAAGTATAAGAGAAAAAAAAAAAACTCGGGGAAGATAACTCCGAAATGTCAATGACGCAAAGGGAGGTAGGACCAAATAAGGGCATGTCAACAATGATTTTTCTTCCCCCGTTGCCCCCGTTGTACTTTTTCTTTCGTTATCTGCATCTTCGTCACGCGATGCCAACTCCAGAGCACGACATATCCGCACAATACCATTCAGTGCTTACACCGTCAATACACGCCTAGATTGTTTCGAGCGATGCGTTAATTCATCTGAGACCGCTCAGTGAGAGACTTTTTCATTGATTGCGCTTCGACAGGAGTAAGAAAAGTTCTGTTGGGCCTTGCGAGGCAGCGACTACGTTTGGAAGAAGTGTTTCCGGTATGATTTTGAAAGGAAAAAAAAAGGCCTAGCCTAATTAAGCACGCAGGAATTAGTCGCGTGGATATCTGTTGGTCATGCGAATGATTGTTCCGCCAAACTGTAAAAGCTGAAGATGCGATGAAAGGTGTACCGACTTACCCGTTGATTAAATTCTAGATATGGTGCTCTTGAGAAATGCATAAAATTTAACGTTAATACATATATTTAATATTTTGATATTGAACAGTGGTTTATATAATATACCTTAGCGCCTTTCGTTGTTGTCCTTGACTTTCGTTTATAGCTTAGGTTGGGGATAACTGTTGGTTGCAGCTTTTTTGTGACACGCGCATATGCATGCGGCCCGATTATAAACGCATAATGTGATAGGTGTCTTTTAAAAAAATACAAAAATTGCAATGTATAGTTTCTATCAATGCGGCTACAAGCTTAGTAAAGTGTAAGGTATCTATTTTATACCCAGTTGGCAATTGAAACAGCCTACACTTGTTTCCGTGGTCACGGCATGCAAAGGTGTTTGTGTGGTCAGCACAATGCCCAGCCACCTTTACTTTTCCAAGGCTTATTACCAGGTACCCATGATGATGATGATGATGATGATTTATATAGCGCGCCTATCCATGCTATGTTAGCATGCTCAGTGCGCTCTGGTTCCACGTTTCAGTTGTGGATGTGCTAAAAACAAAACAAAAAACTATAAGCTAAGTTGAAGAGGAAGGTCTTTAAACTTCTCTTGAAAGACTCTTTTTTTCTGGAATCCCTCAATGTCTGAGGCAATTTATTCCATAAATAAGGCGCTGCTGACTCGAAAGAGCGTACACCAAATGACTTCTTTTTATGACCGTCCACACTGGGTACTTTAAGTAGTGACTGTGATGAAGAGCGCAGCCCCTTAGTGGACACATGCTTGGGAACAAGTTCTTGAAGATAGTGAGGGGCAGTGCCTTCCATACAGCTATAGGCAAGTGACAGAATTTTATGGTCAATGCGCTTGGTCACAGGGAGCCAGTGGAGATCTTTAAGAACTGGGGTTATGTGGTCCGACTTCTTAATCCCTGATACAATGCGTGCCGCAGTGTTCTGTACTTTCTGGAGTCTTTGGAGCTGGTTCTGGGGCAGACCCCACAGACAGCTATTACAATAATCCAGCCGTGATTGAATTAGAGAGACTGCTACGGCATTAGCTGTTCTCTTATTAAGTTGAGGACGCAGCTGACCCAGGGCGCGTAGATGAAAGAAACAAGCCCTTACAACAGTATCAATGTGCGGAACCATTGTAAGCTCATTGTCAATAAAAAAAACAAGGTCTCTAACAGTGTTGGACAAGGGGATATCCGAGACACCAACTTTGATTGATTCAATATCGACCTTTCTGAGACTGGTGTTAGAACCACACAGAATTGCCTCTGTCTTTTCATCATTTAACTTGAGTCTGTTTGCTGCCATCCATGATTTTACTGTAAGACAGCAGTCTTCCACAGCCCGAATAGCATCACCGCAAGTAGAAGGATCAGGCTTGAAGCTCTTATACAGTTCTGTGTCGTCGGCAAATGTTTTCCGGGAAATTCCATGATTTTCAACAATTCTGCCCAGCTGACTAGTGTACAAAGAGAACAGGATAGGCCCTAAAACCGAGCCCTGCGGTACTCCACAGGTAAGAGGCGTGTCCCGTGATGAGGCCTGATTAACAACAACATGCTGCGTCCTGCCCTCCAGATAGGAATTAAACCAACGAAGTGCAGTTCCAGAGATGCCCGCCTCATTTTGAAGCCTCGACAGAAGAAGCTCATGGTCGATTACATCGAAGGCAGCACTGAGATCCAGCAGGACTAGGAGTGTCAGATCACCTCGGTCAGCACTACACAGAACATCACTCAGGACACGGAGTAAGGCTGTCTCACAGCTGTGCCCAGGTCGATAGGCTGATTGAAACTTATCAAGCAGGTTATGACTGTTAAGATGCTGTACAAGCTGCTGAGACACAACTCTCTCCAGAAGTTTAGATACATAGGAGAGGTTAGAGACAGGGCGAAAACTCTTGCAATCATTTGGGTCCATGCCATTTTTCTTAAGCAGGGGCTTTATGACCGCAGCCTTAAAGAGGCGTGGGACTGTTGCAGATTGAAGGCTACTATTCACAATGCGTACCAATACAGGAAGCAGAACACTCAGACAATCCAACACAATCTTGGTTGGAATGGGATCGACAATGGAATAGGTAGGTTTGGATGACATGATGAGATGACTCAGCTGCTCATGGGAAACTGGAAATAGTTCTTCTAGAGGGGTGCCTACAAAGACATTTTTTTCCACTGCAGACAAATCACAACGTTCTCCAAAGCTTTGTCTGATTGTTTCAACTTTGTCATTGAAGTAGTTGCACAGTGTTGCTGCAGCTAGCTCGCTGCTCAGGTCAGGCAAAACAAGGGGTGCCGATTTCTTCCCGAGAAGGTCATTCACCACGGAAAACATCTTGCGAGAGTCGGTGCCAGCAGCCTTTAGAACAGCCTGAACATGCTCAGACTTCGCATGCCTGATTTCTTGTGCAAACTTGTTTCTTGCCTTCCGAAACATTTGTTTGTCCACCTCGATGCCACGTCTTCTTCTCCAGCGCTTCTCAGCTATACGCCGGGCCAACTTAGCTTTCCGAACTGAGGGGGTAAACCAAAAGGAATCAGGTCTGTCTCTAACAAACTTTTCTGTCACTGGGGCGTATGTATCCAACAGAGATGAGAGAGTATGATTGTACAAGAGGACTAGCTGTTCCACATCATCTGGCGGTGACATCACTAACTTAGATTCAGACAGGTCCTTACGAAAAGAATTAATATCCATCCTCTTTAAATTCCTCGCCTGAATTTTTATCTTTTGAGCAACAGGCTTAATCATATTTATAGTTAGCGATACAAGGAAGTGATCTGACAAGAGTAGGTCCTCAACAGTCACTGACTGAACAAATATCGCTTTGTCCGATCTTGATATAGCCAAGTCCAAGATATGACCATCTCTGTGAGTTGGTTCGACAACATGCTGCACTAAGTCAGCAGAGTCAAACAGCTGTGCAAGCAGACACGTTTGCCTATTGTCTTGAATATCCCAGTGAAAATTAAAATCCCCGATAATGTAAAGATCTCATCAGACTCTGGAACAAATCCAAGCTCTTACAGGTCTCAAACTAGGGACCTTATGTGTGGACATGCAAGCTCTTACAGGTCTCAAACTAGGGACCTTATGTGTGGACATGCAAGCTCTTACAGGTCTCAAACTAGGGACCTTATGTGTGGACATGCAAGCTCTTACAGGTCTCAAACTAGGGACCTTATGTGTGGACATGCAAGCTCTTACAGGTCTCAAACTAGGGACCTTATGTGTGGACATGCAAGCTCTTACAGGACTCAAACTAGGGACCTTATGTGTGGACATGCAAGCTCTTACAGAACTCAAACTAGGGACCTTATGTGTGGACATGCAAGCTCTTACAGAACTCAAACTAGTGACCTTATGTGTGGACATGCAAGCTCTTACAGGACTCAAACTAGGGACCTTATGTGTGGACATGCAAGCTCTTACAGGACTCAAACTAGGGACCTTATGTGTGGACATGCAAGCTCTTACAGGACTCAAACTAGGGACCTTATGTGTGGACATGCAAGCTCTTACAGGACTCAAACTAGGGACCTTATGTGTGGACATGCAAGCTCTTACAGGTCTCAAACTAGGGACCTTATGTGTGGACATGCAAGCTCTTACAGGACTCAAACTAGGGACCTTATGTGTGGACATGCAAGCTCTTACAGGACTCAAATTAGGGACCTTATGTGTGGACATGCAAGCTCTTACAGGACTCAAACTAGGGACCTTATGTGTGGACATGCAAGCTCTTACAGGACTCAAACTAGGGACCTTATGTGTGGACATGCAAGCTCTTACAGGATTCAAACTAGGGACCTTGTGTGTGGACATGCAAGCTCTTACAGGACTCAAACTAGGGACCTTATGTGTGGACATGCAAGCTCTTACAGGACTCAAACTAGGGACCTTATGTGTGGACATGCAAGCTCTTACAGGACTCAAACTAGGGACATTATGTGTGGACATGCAAGCTCTTACAGGACTCAAACTAGGGACCTTATGTGTGGACATGCAAGTTCTTACAGGACTCAAACTAGGGACCTTATGTGTGGACATGCAAGCTCTTACAGGACTCAAACTAGGGACCTTATGTGTGGACATGCAAGCTCTTACAGGACTCAAACTAGGGACCTTATGTGTGGACATGCAAGCTCTTACAGGACTCAAACTAGGGACCTTATGTGTGGACATACAAACTCTTACAGGACTCAAACTAGGGACCTTATGTGTGGACATACAAGCTCTTACAGAACTCAAACTAGGGACCTTATGTGTGGACATGCAAGCTCTTACAGGACTCAAACTAGGGACCTTATGTGTGGACATGCAAGCTCTTACAGGACTCAAACTAGGGACCTTATGTGTGGACATGCAAGCTCTTACAGGACTCAAACTAGGGACCTTATGTGTGGACATGCAAGCTCTTACAGGACTCAAACTAGGGACCTTTTGTGTGGACATGCAAGCTCTTACAGGACTCAAACTAGGGACCTTATGTGTGGACATGCAAGCTCTTACAGGACTCAAACTAGGGACCTTATGTGTGGACATGCAAGCTCTTACAGGACTCAAACTAGGGACCTTATGTGTGGACATGCAAGCTCTTACAGGACTCAAACTAGGGACCTTATGTGTGGACATGCAAGCTCTTACAGGACTCAAACTAGGGACCTTATGTGTGGACATGCAAGCTCTTACAGGACTCAAACTAGGGACCTTATGTGTGGACATGCAAGCTCTTACAGGACTCAAACTAGGGACCTTATGTGTGGACATGCAAGCTCTTACAGGACTCAAACTAGGGACCTTATGTGTGGACATGCAAGCTCTTACAGGACTCAAACTAGGGACCTTATGTGTGGACATGCAAGCTCTTACAGGACTCAAACTAGGAACCTTATGTGTGGACATGCAAGCTCTAACAGGACTCAAACTAGGGACCTTATGTGTGGACATGCAAGCTCTTACAGGACTCAAACTAGGGACCTTATGTGTGGACATGCAAGCTCTTACAGGACTCAAACTAGGGACCTTATGTGTGGACATGCAAGCTCTTACAGGACTCAAACTAGGGACCTTGTGTGTGGACATGCAAGCTCGTACAGGACTCAAACTAGGGACCTTATGTGTGGACATGCAAGCTCTTACAGAACTCAAACTAGGGACCTTATGTGTGGACATGCAAGCTCTTACAGGTCTCAAACTAGGGACCTTATGTGTGGACATGCAAGCTCTTACAGGTCTCAAACTAGGGACCTTATGTGTGGACATGCAAGCTCTTACAGGTCTCAAACTAGGGACCTTATGTGTGGACCTGCAAGCTCTTACAGGTCTCAAACTAGGGACCTTATGTGTGGACATGCAAGCTCTTACAGGTCTCAAACTAGGGACCTTATGTGTGGACATGCAAGCTATTACAGGTCTCAAACTAGGGACCTTATGTGTGGACATGCAAGCTCTTACAGGTCTCAAACTAGGGACCTTATGTGTGGACATGCAAGCTCTTACAGGTCTCAAACTAGGGACCTTATGTGTGGACATGCAAGCTCTTACAGGTCTCAAACTAGGGACCTTATGTGTGGACATGCAAGCTCTTACAGGTCTCAAACTAGGGACCTTATGTGTGGACATGCAAGCTCTTACAGGTCTCAAACTAGGGACCTTATGTGTGGACATGCAAGCTCTTACAGGTCTCAAACTAGGGACCTTATGTGTGGACCTGCAAGCTTGCTGCCGTTTGACCTACGTGACCTTTATTTGAATAGTCAGTGGTCGTAGAGGTCATTAAAGTGGACACCGATTTGAATAGTCAGTGGTCGTAGAGGTCATCAAAGTGGACACCGATTTGAATAGTCAGTGGTCGTAGAGGTCATCAAAGTGGACACCGATTTGAATAGTCAGCGGTCGTAGAGGTCATCAAAGTGGACACCGATTTGAATAGTCAGCGGTCGTAGAGGTCATCAAAGTGGACACCGATTTGAATAGTCAGTGGTCGTAGAGGTTTTCAAAGTGGACACCGATTTGAAAGCAAAGATAGTTTAAACCAGATTTCTAGCTATTATAATATTCATTACTATACATAAAATAATTTAATACATTCTTTTAATTTGCGGATTTACAAGATCTATGTCTTTACAGCATAGTCCTAACATTTTCTTTTAGAACAAACCATTTCTAGTGTACACACACCTAGTCTTTTTCTGTGAACAATACAATAGTGAATGAGATTTTGGGTGACTGCAAATATTATCAAATAGGAGATTTGTTTTAAAAACAAAAATCAGTTTTTAGTTGTTTTTCTAGCCACGTACACAAAGTGACTCTGTAGTCAACCAAACTATAATTAGTAAACTACCCCAGTACTTAACATGGCGTGGCAAAAAACCTGCTTCATTTGCTTATCGACCGAAAATTTCTGTCCTATAAAAATAAAAAACATATTTTAATCCTTTTTTTTAAAGACTAAAAAAGAATATTTTTTTTTCAAAATACATTTACCGGAAATTCTTTTTTTTCTCTTTAAATTGTTGTGTGTGTGTTTTTTGTTTGTGGATTTGTTGGTATTAAGTCTGTTGCTAATAATAACTTATAAAACATAAACAAAATAAACACCTCAATGCAGGTCAGAAGCCTAAGCTATAAAATGATGATGTGCGGGCCATGCTTTGTGCTCCGCGGATTAATCCTGTAAAACCAGGGATTGTGGAAATTAGATGAACGTAAAAAATTTTCAAAACAAATTAACGAAACTTAAAAAAAAGGTTGAATTTTCAAAAATAACATACTGAGGTTCTAGATTGATTATGATTTCTAGCTGCTGTTACAGTAGAATTTTCTGGTCATTTATTTACCCTACAATTTTAGTGGATGTCTAAAAAAAATCATATTGTTTTCTTTATTCTACTGATACTAAAAATGCTAATTAACAAAAATATGTTTTCTTAGTTGCTTTAGTTTATACAGATTTCAGTTTAATAGAGTAGGCCAGGAGTCGTCAACCATTTGCTAGCAGTGTGCCAAAGTAGGATTTCTAATTCATTCAGAGTGCCAATAGCCTTAAAGTCTTCCTTCTCTTTTCTTGTAGAAGAGACTTGATTTATTTTTTGGGGAGTCTTCATCGTGCCATTGAAAATCGCTCTGCGCGCCAAGACTGGCACGTGTGGAACTCCGAACCTTGGAGAAGGCAATATGAAAAACAAAGTATTTATTTTTCTAAAGCAACCTCATTTTTTAATCTGAAAAATAAATTGATTGATCGATTTATTGTATTGACCAACTTCTAAAACAAATATTTTTTAATGGGGCAAGAAGTACACGAGTACACACACGCACACACACTTACACACATACACACACTTACACACACTTACACACACACACACTTACACACGCACACGCTTACACACATACACACACTTACACACACACACACACACTTACACACATACACACAAATACTCACACACATTTTAAAAAACATTAGACACACAATTTAACACATTCTTACATACAAACTTAGATCACACACACCTACATTCACACACACTCCCTCACATACTCTTACACATACACTCACGCACATACAATTAAACACACACACACGCACAGACACTTAAACACACACACTCACGAACATACACTTAAACACACACACACGCACATACACTTAAACACACACACTTACGCACAGACTCTTAAACACACTCACATAACACACAGGTTCATGTAAACTAAATCGAAATCTGACCGGAAATATTTCACAAAACGTTACTCGAACAAATAACTACTTGCGAAATTGATACATTGACAACGCTTAAATATAAATATCAGCCTAGTAGTATAACAGTCTTACTTGGTGATATTTTAATTTTTTTCAAATAGTGTTTTGTTGTTTTTAATGCCAGGTTTTTTACTTTCAACAGATATATTTGTTTTTATTTTTATATAAAATATTTTAAAAGAGTCATAGAATACGATGAATAATCTAGCATATAAGTATTTTTTTTCAACTTTGTATATTTAATTACATTAAAATAGAAGAAAGAAAAAGACCAAAACAACAGTAACAACAACACCCAAACTATCATTAGGTCTTCCAGTCTCCAGAGAGAAACAGAGAACTGTTTTATCCCAAGCTACCGAGCCCTAACGATAATTGGTCTTGTTTGAGGGGGTACGCCCCTTTTTTTGTCTTCTCTCCCCCTGGTCAGTGTCTTTAATTACCATCTCCACGGAAAGAGATTATTAGGTTAGGGGCCAACCTGGCCGGACACGTGAAGGACAGGTCGAACTACAAAGTCTCTCCTCCCCGACCCCCCCCCCCCCACTTCCCTGGCTCTGGCCAATATACCATCGGTTTTATGTCCCTAGTAATACCCCTACCCCACCCCCAAGACCCCTCCTCCCACACCTACCCGCCCCACTTTTCAATCCAGACGATAATCTCAGAGCCAGTTGGAAAACAGTACAATGCAAATGAAAAGTATGGACCGAAGACTTTTTCCGGAAAACGATGGTAAAAAGTTTTAACCCAGAACTTGTTGCTCGTTTTTTTTTTTGTTTTTTTTCTATAATGTTTTTTTTTTACATTTAACAAAATTAAGTGGTGATTCAGTGACCTGGTGATCAGTCATTGTGTTCTCGTGCTCCCCCCCCCCCTCCTCCCCTTTTCACCCCCCCCCCCCCTTGGACTCGTTGACCCCGCCCTTCCACTCCCTCATAGTTTATTTTTTCTGTTGTTATTTTTTCTTCTTCTTGCCTTTTTCTGGCGATTGAATTAGGAAGTCCCAGTCGAGTTCTGAATGTCTCTTGGTAAAGCTCTCCAGTCAAGGGAGACAATAGCCAGAGTTTGTTGAGGAAAGGGATGCGCAATCACGTGCAGGGTTGTCTTCGCTTGACCCCCTCCCCCCCCCCCTTTTTTTTTCTCCTTTTTGTCTTTCCACCATCCATTCGTTCAGCTAAACCTTGGGTCTTCAGATTAATTATGAAAGTTGCACACATGCAAAGTTGTGTCATTTACTTGTATATATGAAATACAGGGCATCCTTCTGGCTTGTTTAGTGTTGATGGCACAATACCTATTTCCACAAATCATATTATTTTGGCTAATCAGTCTTTCTGGCCTCGGCCTGGACGGAGCGTGTGTGGTCAGTACAGTGACCAGTACAATCGATCTATCAGCAATCATTGATAGAATCAGTATCGTAAATTGTACAGAAGGGGAGGGGGGCCGCCCCAGGTGCCGAAGTTTGGATTGGCGCCAACGTGACACGTTCTTAACTTCTGCGTAAGTTACTAATAAATGAATGTTCAATTTTAAATAGACACACTGTAATGAGACTATGAAGAAATCCAACGGAAATAAAAATTTGAATGGAATTAAATTAAGTTATAATAAAGAGAGACAGTGAGAGACAGAGAGAGAGAGACAGTGAGAGACAGAGAGAGAGAGAGACAGAGAGAGAGAGAGAGAGAGACAGAGAGAGAGAGAGAGAGACATAGAGTGAAAGAGAGAAAGGGTGGGAAAAGAGACGGAGAATGAGAGAGAGTAAAATTAGGAATGAAATGAATGAACCTACCAACAGGCAGAGAGCAGGCAGATACAGAAAGAAACACAACGGAAGATGTTTAAATGTAAAATCGGTTCGCGACCACCCGAAACTCGTCCATGAAAACAAATTTACTGGGTCGCAAAAGAGAGTAAAAATGTAGATCTGATTATCATTAAGTACTATTGAAAATAGTTCATTTTGCACATAGGAATATTTAATATGTTTTACATTTGAACTCAATTTCAGCTACAGTGACTATATAAATAAATACGTCAATAGTATGTGAAAAATAGGCCTGTTATTTCTTACTTATAACTTTATAACTTAAGTTTAGATGATATAAATATTATCGGGCGACCAATAAGAAATAGAAATGTATCCGGGTCAGAAATAATATGCTTTGGAAATCGTAAATTTAAAGTATGTTCTAAATGATGTATTTGGTTATCTTAACCCTTACAGTCCCGGTCGCGTATATAGCGGAACTGAAGGCAGCATAGATAGAAGTAGGTCGGTAAGAGAAGGGTTAAGAACGATCACATTAGGCCAGTGGTTCGCTAAATATTATATGAATTATTTTGCATCTATGAAAGCGTTTAAAAAAAATCATGTTAATCTTTCATTTCTACAGAGCAGATTTATGGCATGTTAATACAAAGATTTCCCAATCGTACTAGATGGATTGGTGACACACTTTTTTTTTTACATCAAATGTCGACTTTTTAATAAACGGAACGTAAGAATTAGATCTAGTTGTTTATTTGTTGTGGTTTGTGAAAATTAAAATCTTTGTTACATAGACATTTTGTTCTACCTATCTTTTCTAAAATCGGTATTTTTACAATAATTACATAGCCAGTTTCAAATGTACGTTATTGGCGTTGTTTTTTTTTTTACTTTCAAGTACTTACAAAAGAGCCTAGTTTTTTTTTAAAGTTGTTTTTTAGGCTCTTTTTTTTTCGTTTGTATCAAACGTATTTTTTTTATGCAGTATATATTCAACTTTGAAGCATTACATTGCTTAATACAAGATAAATATCTTTCCTTTTCTAAGGGGGTAAAATATTTTTTTTTAAATGTGTGACGTTTGGGCATGGAATGGATTGCCTAAACAAACCAGGAAAACCAGTAACATAACATCATTTAAAACATTAATAAGAATGCAAGACTAGACTCGGACCACGGATGAGCGTAGGACGCAATAATCTTCTTTATAGAATGAGCGTCTGTAATGTATAAGATAAGATAATATAAATACATATGACATAGTTATCTGCCAATGTCAGTGCCAAACCTAATTAACCAAGTGTAATTAGCCCTAGTTCAAATTTCAAATTGTAGACAACTATAATACAAGACATAGAGATTAGTAGCGACCAGGGAAGGGGGCTTATGTTCTGAGAATACAATAAGATCTCAGCTCGCCGCCTGGGGTTCGCTAGTTATTGGAAGCGATGGGCAGAGCCAGACCAACCCCCTCCCCCCAGTCCCCTTCCCCCCAATCTGCCTGTGTTTACCACAAGATATAAGCCGCCTTTAATGTTCCGCGCAGGGTTGCGGGGATACGTTTGTTTTCACGCCGCATTTAACCGCTCCGGTTGTCGGGAAAATGAGATATAACCAACTTGAAGCTAGGTAGATATAAAAATCCCAATCTCTCTCTCTCTCTATCACAAACTCTTTTTCTCTCTCGTTTTCATTAACTTTTCCCCCTCTTTTTCTCTCTCTCCCTCTCTTTCACTCTCTCACTCCCTGTAACTCATTATCTTTATCACGCGTACTCTTTCACATTTTCTCTCACTCGCACTCCTTATCATTTTCAAAAACTTTTTACTCTCATCCTAATTCTCTATTTTTCTCTCTATCTTTTCAATCCGTTTACTTTGATCATATCTTTCCATAACACCTCCTTTTCCATGCCTCTTACTTTGTTAGCACACGGTAACACATACAGTATATCACCCTTCCTATCTCTCTCTCTCTCTCTCTCTCTCTCTCTCTCACATTTATCAACTTTCTTTCTCTTTCTCTTTATTATATATTTTTTCTTTCTATAAATAGATTCTCATCTCTCACTTTATCTGTCTCATTAACATGCTGTATCTCCAATACATCTCCTCTTTCTTTGACCATTTCTCTCCTTCTCTCTCTCTCTCACTCTCTCTCTCTCTCTAGCTTTCTCTTTCCTACTTTGGTCATCTCTCTCCCCCACCCTACTCACTTCTATATGCCTGTTAATTACTTCTTCGCCTAATAGACAATATGAAATTTCAAGGCTATTGTTTTTGTTTTCATATCGAGTATAGTAGAGTAAGGTGATGTAATTATAACTTACTGTATAAACACCCGAATGATATTTGATAAAGTTATTCGTAAGTAGACAATGGAGAAACAGGCGGATTGATTAATAGATACATAATTTGAAATAGAATATAGGTAGACGGTCAGACTCACAAACATACATTCGAATATAGATAGACGGTCAGACTCACAAACATACATTCGAATATAGGTAGACGGTCAGACTCACAAACATACATTCGAATATAGGTAGACGGTCAGACTCACAAACATACATTCGAATATAGATAGACGGTCAGACTCACAAACATACATTCGAATATAGATAGACGGTCAGACTCACAAACATACATTCGAATATAGATAGACGGTCAGACTCACAAACATACATTCGAATATAGATAGACGGTCAGACTCACAAACATACATTCGAATATAGATAGACGGTCAGACTCACAAACATACATTCGAATATAGATAGACGGTCAGACTCACAAACATACATTCGAATATAGATAGACGGTCAGACTCACAAACATACATTCGAATATAGATAGACGGTCAGACTCACAAACATACATTCGAATATAGATAGACGGTCAGACTCACAAACATACATTCGAATATAGATAGACGGTCAGACTCACAAACATACATTCGAATATAGATAGACGGTCAGACTCACAAACATACATTCGAATATAGATAGACGGTCAGACTCACAAACATACATTCGAATATAGATAGACGGTCAGACTCACAAACATACATTCGAATATAGATAGACGGTCAGACTCACAAACATACATTCGAATATAGATAGACGGTCAGACTCACAAACATACATTCGAATATAGATAGACGGTCAGACTCACAAACATACATTCGAATATAGATAGACGGTCAGACTCACAAACATACATTCGAATATAGATAGACGGTCAGACTCAAAAACATACATTCGAATATAGATAGACGGTCAGACTCACAAACATACATTCGAATATAGATAGACGGTCAGACTCACAAACATACATTCGAATATAGATAGACGGTCAGACTCACAAACATACATTCGAATATAGATAGACGGTCAGACTCACAAACATACATTCGAATATAGATAGACGGTCAGACTCACAAACATACATTCGAATATAGATAGACGGTCAGACTCACAAACATACATTCGGATATAGATAGACGGTCAGACTCACAAACATACATTCGAATATAGATAGACGGTCAGACTCACAAACATACATTCGAATATAGATAGACGGTCAGACTCACAAACATACATTCGAATATAGATAGACGGTCAGACTCACAAACATACATTCGAATATAGATAGACGGTCAGACTCACAAACATACATTCGAATATAGATAGACGGTCAGACTCACAAACATACATTCGAATATAGATAGACGGTCAGACTCACAAACATACATTCGAATATAGATAGACGGTCAGACTCACAAACATACATTCGAATATAGGTAGACGGTCAGACTCACAAACATACATTCGAATATAGATAGACGGTCAGACTCACAAACATACATTCGAATATAGATAGACGGTCAGACTCACAAACATACATTCGAATATAGGTAGACGGTCAGACTCACAAACATACATTCGAATATAGATAGACGGTCAGACTCACAAACATACATTCGAATATAGATAGACGGTCAGACTCACAAACATACATTCGAATATAGATAGACGGTCAGACTCACAAACATACATTCGAATATAGATAGACGGTCAGACTCACAAACATACATTCGAATATAGATAGACGGTCAGACTCACAAACATACATTCGAATATAGATAGACGGTCAGACTCACAAACATACATTCGAATATAGATAGACGGTCAGACTCACAAACATACATTCGAATATAGATAGACGGTCAGACTCACAAACATACATTCGAATATAGATAGACGGTCAGACTCACAAACATACATTCGAATATAGATAGACGGTCAGACTCACAAACATACATTCGAATATAGATAGACGGTCAGACTCACAAACATACATTCGAATATAGATAGACGGTCAGACTCACAAACATACATTCGAATATAGATAGACGGTCAGACTCACAAACATACATTCGAATATAGATAGACGGTCAGACTCACAAACATACATTCGAATATAGATAGACGGTCAGACTCACAAACATACATTCGAATATAGATAGACGGTCAGACTCACAAACATACATTCGAATATAGATAGACGGTCAGACTCACAAACATACATTCGAATATAGATAGACGGTCAGACTCACAAACATACATTCGAATATAGATAGACGGTCAGACTCACAAACATACATTCGAATATAGATAGACGGTCAGACTCACAAACATACATTCGAATATAGATAGACGGTCAGACTCACAAACATACATTCGAATATAGATAGACGGTCAGACTCACAAACATACATTCGAATATAGATAGACGGTCAGACTCACAAACATACATTCGAATATAGATAGACGGTCAGACTCACAAACATACATTCGAATATAGATAGACGGTCAGACTCACAAACATACATTCGAATATAGATAGACGGTCAGACTCACAAACATACATTCGAATATAGATAGACGGTCAGACTCACAAACATACATTCGAATATAGATAGACGGTCAGACTCACAAACATACATTCGAATATAGATAGACGGTCAGACTCACAAACATACATTCGAATATAGATAGACGGTCAGACTCACAAACATACATTCGAATATAGATAGACGGTCAGACTCACAAACATACATTCGAATATAGATAGACGGTCAGACTCACAAACATACATTCGAATATAGATAGACGGTCAGACTCACAAACATACATTCGAATATAGATAGACGGTCAGACTCACAAACATACATTCGAATATAGATAGACGGTCAGACTCACAAACATACATTCGAATATAGATAGACGGTCAGACTCACAAACATACATTCGAATATAGGTAGACGGTCAGACTCACAAACATACATTCGAATATAGATAGACGGTCAGACTCACAAACATACATTCGAATATAGATAGACGGTCAGACTCACAAACATACATTCGAATATAGATAGACGGTCAGACTCACAAACATACATTCGAATATAGGTAGACGGTCAGACTCACAAACATACATTCGAATATAGATAGACGGTCAGACTCACAAACATACATTCGAATATAGATAGACGGTCAGACTCACAAACATACATTCGAATATAGATAGACGGTCAGACTCACAAACATACATTCGAATATAGATAGACGGTCAGACTCACAAACATACATTCGAATATAGATAGACGGTCAGACTCACAAACATACATTCGAATATAGATAGACGGTCAGACTCACAAACATACATTCGAATATAGGTAGACGGTCAGACTCACAAACATACATTCGAATATAGATAGACGGTCAGACTCACAAACATACATTCGAATATAGATAGACGGTCAGACTCACAAACATACATTCGAATATAGATAGACGGTCAGACTCACAAACATACATTCGAATATAGGTAGACGGTCAGACTCACAAACATACATTCGAATATAGGTAGACGGTCAGACTCACAAACATACATTCGAATATAGGTAGACGGTCAGACTCACAAACATACATTCGAATATAGGTAGACGGTCAGACTCACAAACATACATTCGAATATAGGTAGACGGTCAGACTCACAAACATACATTCGAATATAGGTAGACGGTCAGACTCACAAACATACATTCGAATATAGGTAGACGGTCAGACTCACAAACATACATTCGAATATAGATAGACGGTCAGACTCACAAACATACATTCGAATATAGGTAGACGGTCAGACTCACAAACATACATTCGAATATAGGTAGACGGTCAGACTCACAAACATACATTCGAATATAGATAGACGGTCAGACTCACAAACATACATTCGAATATAGGTAGACGGTCAGACTCACAAACATACATTCGAATATAGGTAGACGGTCAGACTCACAAACATACATTCGAATATAGGTAGACGGTCAGACTCACAAACATACATTCGAATATAGGTAGACGGTCAGACTCACAAACATACATTCGAATAAAGATAGACGGTCAGACTCACAAACATACATTCGAATATAGGTAGACGGTCAGACTCACAAACATACATTCGAATATAGATAGACGGTCAGACTCACAAACATACATTCGAATATAGATAGACGGTCAGACTCACAAACATACATTCGAATATAGATAGACGGTCAGACTCACAAACATACATTCGAATATAGGTAGACGGTCAGACTCACAAACATACATTCGAATATAGATAGACGGTCAGACTCACAAACATACATTCGAATATAGATAGACGGTCAGACTCACAAACATACATTCGAATATAGGTAGACGGTCAGACTCACAAACATACATTCGAATATAGGTAGACGGTCAGACTCACAAACATACATTCGAATATAGATAGACGGTCAGACTCACAAACATACATTCGAATATAGATAGACGGTCAGACTCACAAACATACATTCGAATATAGATAGACGGTCAGACTCACAAACATACATTCGAATATAGATAGACGGTCAGACTCACAAACATACATTCGAATATAGATAGACGGTCAGACTCACAAACATACATTCGAATATAGATAGACGGTCAGACTCACAAACATACATTCGAATATAGATAGACGGTCAGACTCACAAACATACATTCGAATATAGATAGACGGTCAGACTCACAAACATACATTCGAATATAGATAGACGGTCAGACTCACAAACATACATTCGAATATAGATAGACGGTCAGACTCACAAACATACATTCGAATATAGATAGACGGTCAGACTCACAAACATACATTCGAATATAGATAGACGGTCAGACTCACAAACATACATTCGAATATAGATAGACGGTCAGACTCACAAACATACATTCGAATATAGGTAGACGGTCAGACTCACAAACATACATTCGAATATAGATAGACGGTCAGACTCACAAACATACATTCGAATATAGATAGACGGTCAGACTCACAAACATACATTCGAATATAGATAGACGGTCAGACTCACAAACATACATTCGAATATAGGTAGACGGTCAGACTCACAAACATACATTCGAATATAGATAGACGGTCAGACTCACAAACATACATTCGAATATAGATAGACGGTCAGACTCACAAACATACATTCGAATATAGATAGACGGTCAGACTCACAAACATACATTCGAATATAGATAGACGGTCAGACTCACAAACATACATTCGAATATAGATAGACGGTCAGACTCACAAACATACATTCGAATATAGATAGACGGTCAGACTCACAAACATACATTCGAATATAGGTAGACGGTCAGACTCACAAACATACATTCGAATATAGATAGACGGTCAGACTCACAAACATACATTCGAATATAGATAGACGGTCAGACTCACAAACATACATTCGAATATAGATAGACGGTCAGACTCACAAACATACATTCGAATATAGGTAGACGGTCAGACTCACAAACATACATTCGAATATAGGTAGACGGTCAGACTCACAAACATACATTCGAATATAGGTAGACGGTCAGACTCACAAACATACATTCGAATATAGGTAGACGGTCAGACTCACAAACATACATTCGAATATAGGTAGACGGTCAGACTCACAAACATACATTCGAATATAGGTAGACGGTCAGACTCACAAACATACATTCGAATATAGGTAGACGGTCAGACTCACAAACATACATTCGAATATAGATAGACGGTCAGACTCACAAACATACATTCGAATATAGGTAGACGGTCAGACTCACAAACATACATTCGAATATAGGTAGACGGTCAGACTCACAAACATACATTCGAATATAGATAGACGGTCAGACTCACAAACATACATTCGAATATAGGTAGACGGTCAGACTCACAAACATACATTCGAATATAGATAGACGGTCAGACTCACAAACATACATTCGAATATAGGTAGACGGTCAGACTCACAAACATACATTCGAATATAGATAGACGGTCAGACTCACAAACATACATTCGAATATAGGTAGACGGTCAGACTCACCAACATACATTCGAATATAGGTAGACGGTCAGACTCACAAACATACATTCGAATATAGGTAGACGGTCAGACTCACAAACATACATTCGAATATAGATAGACGGTCAGACTCACAAACATACATTCGAATATAGGTAGACGGTCAGACTCACAAACATACATTCGAATATAGATAGACGGTCAGACTCACAAACATACATTCGAAAGTAGGCTATATAGTAGAAATACAGAAGGATAGATAACTTGAAAGACAAGGACAAATAGATAGATTAGATAAATAGAAATATAGATAGATAGATAGATAGACATTCTGACTGGCAGACAGTCGTAGCTTGACAGCGGAAATAGAGATAGATATATAGATAGATAAAAGATAGATACATAGCCAACATATTGACAAATAGACATTTGTAAGTAAAAAGTGGACATATACACATATAGATAGTTTCATGTATAGCTAAATAGATAGATACTTTCAAAGAGAGAAATATTACAAGATATAGATAGATAGATAAATAGATAGACAGATAGATGGTTAGATAGTTAGATAGTTAGAAGATAGATAGATAAATAGATAGACGGATAGACCGATAGAAAGATAGACGGATTGATAGATAGTTAGATAGTTAGATAGTTAGATAGTTGGATAGATATGTAGATATATAGATAGTTAGATAGATAGATAGATAGATAGATAGGTAGATAGATAGATAGAAAGATAGATGGATAGATAGATAGATAGATAGATAGATAGATAGATAGATAGATAGATAGATAGATAGATAGATAGATAAATCCATTATAAGAATATCGGAAATCAATACCCTGTTCATGAAACAAATAACTTCCCTGCAGTTGGAAAAGAAAAGCTGATTATTGTTAATGCATTTCCTTGCTATGTAAATGAAGAAAATAACAAAAACTTAGATAAGGATGTTTCTCCATATTTCTTGAAGTACTCCCTTACTCGTACCGTTGATAAAAATTTCTTAGTTGAAGAAAGTTTGGCTTTGTGCTATCATCTCGTATAACGTGACCGAAAAATGACAATGAAATGATCCGTACATGCTTATATATCTGTCAAATTACCAATTCATAAAATGCTTGTCTGTTGATGAATTTGTAAGAAAATTTGATAATGTCTCATTATCATAAGAAAAGTAAAAATAATCGATAAAGGTAGATGCCTAAAGAAGCTTAAATAAACACACTAAAACATTATTAAACACATACATACACACGCGCATACAAAAACACGCAAACCCATACATGCACACACATATACAAAGAGCCGTATGTTACACAAATATATGTAGATGGACAGATAGATAGATAGATAGATAGATAGATAGATAGATAGATAGATAGATAGAAAGATAGATAGATAGATATATAGAAAGATACAGATAGAAAGATAGATACTTAGATATATAGATGGATATAGATAGATAGAGATACATAGATATAAATACATTAATTAAAAGAAGGTTGAATGTACAGTACTTCACTATATTTTAACCACAAAACTATAGCGTTAGCTGTAATTAGGTATAAAAATATACCCAAAGCAGAAAAATCGCAAGGATGTAACTATGGGGAAAGAAGAGAAAAAAACATTGGTACCGTTCACAAATATATAAAGGATTAAATACTTGTTAAAATCCCAGTTTAGATAACCCAGTGCAAAACGTCTGGCATATACAAATCAAATGGAAGCGTTATGTCATTCTCGTTAGTTTGTTATCAACAGAAAAGATCGTTTGCAGGAAGAAATTGTAAAGGAAACGTCCAGAAAAAAAAATAGACTGGAAAAAAAATATTACACATTTTTGAAATTATTTCTTAGTAATTTTTTTGTTCGCCAATTCGCCGGCCTAGCTTGATATTTACAAAGAGACTTTTGTGTTATCCTTTAGAAAGAAAGACAGAATTTCAAGATTTTAAGACATCAATCATAAAAAAAATGCAATTGAAAAAAAAACACCGTCAAACTTTAATCCTGATTACAATAAAACATTGTCTCATTCTGTTGGACAATAATCCTGGTTTGTATGAGTGTCACTGTGTCGGTGTGTGTATGTATGTGTATATTGTGTATGTTTGTTTGTGCCTGTGTATGTATGTGTCTCTGTGTTCATGTGTACGTGTGAGTGTCTGTGTATATTTTTATTTGTGTGTGTCTGTATGTGAATGTTTATCTGTGTATGTTTGTGAATGTGTATTTGTATGTGTCCGAGTGTCTCTGTGTGTCTGTGAATGAGTATTTGTGTGTCTGTGTATACGTGTGTGTCTTTCAGTGTGTGCGTGTGTATTCCTTCAGCCTATTCACATCCATTGGGCTAAGGACGCGGCTTTCAATAGTTTCAGGAGATTGTGTAGCCAGTTTAATGCCTGGCCACCTTATATATCTCTCTTTTAGCCAGATACTGATGTGAGTTTTATTATACATCACCTGGCGTATTTTACCCACAACCTTTGGGTAGACACTCTAGCGTCGCCATCACGACCAACATTAGCAAAGAGAAGCGTATCCCTTTCATTAGATACGCACGCTAAATAACAAACCTCTACTTGTAATAAATAGCAGTGATAATTACATTCAAATTTCAAACAAAGCCGCTTACGTGGATATGGCAGGCAAAACACAGAAGCCCTTTAAAGCAGGTTTGGACAACAGGCGGCCCACGAGTCACAACGTGGCCGTCCAAGCCTTTTAGTTTGGACCTAATGCAATCATTTTTAAGCAATGTAAATAAATTTGCAGATTGTGTGGCCTATCTTGTCCTATCAAATACTTTATACGGCTTCATGTGTAAATGATGCGGCTCATTGCGGGAAAATGTTGCACATCTTTGATGTAAAGCATGCATGTACATTGAAAACTAGAAAACTCATTCTAGGATGCTATAAAGTGCAGTTTAGAACTTTGGAAGAAAAATATATTTTTTTTAAATTGCTAATTACAAGGGCGGGTACAACTCCTACTATAACAAGAAACTTTAAAATTTTAATAAAAAAATAAAAAGACGTATAAGGTAGAATGACACAGGGCAGTTTTCATGTCGCATACCTTGTTGGCGAAATTTCCGTTGCAAATAGTGCTGTAAGATCAAATCTAAAGACTGTTTTAATAAATAATAGTATCGCACGAATAAACCACAATATGCCCAAATTAGGATACTCTGATAAGCAAATGGAAACGAACAAGCTTTTAATATTCCAAATTGGCAGCACACACAAATAATACTAATAAGACGCCAACTCTGCGATCAATCGCATCGATGTGTAGAAGCTATTCAACGCAGTGATTTTAACAAAATGGACATTCTGACGTAAAATGCTAATAAAAGAAGCCCTTTGTCGGTCCATAAATAATTCTTGGTACTAAGCCCTGTATGTACATTCACAGTGTATTATAGATTATATTTACAAATGGTAGGCTTTGGGATTTGGTGAGGGGTGGAGGGAGGGGGTTTATAGAAAATATTAACTCTACTAATTATTGTTTACTTTTCATAACCACTTGTAAACTTGCAGGTTTTTATATCTTTAATTAGTTTAATGTTTAATGGAAGACTACTTTAGCTAATAGGATTATAATTAGAAAAGGAAGGTCTTGACTCACAGAAGTCAAAAACCAACACAGTAGGTCATAATGTCTGATCAGCAACTCCAGACTAAAAATATGTTGTTGTTGTTTTAATACTGTTTACTTTCTACGCTCCACCTCATCAATTCTGAGTATTGAGGTCTATTGACCACATGAAATAGGTCAGATTTTACACGTTGATAGGTAAGGAAAGAAATGATTTAACAGATCTGGATGTAACGTTTGCACATAAATGAAATTTTTTTAAGGGCTTATTTTATTAAACAGTATTAAAGGTTAAAAATTCAACTAAAGAATATCTTTGAATTAAATAATTAGTTACTTTTTTTTAATACTAATAGACGTTGCTTATGTATAAACCAAAAAAATGAAAGCTTGAAAAGCAACAACATCGAAACTTAAAAATCTAAACAATATCCCAATACTTTAAACCAGAGTTTGTTACAAGGGAGCGACGCGAACCATTGGGCTTATCAGGCCAGAAAAACGATATTAACGATTCGTAAAAAGAAATTCAAGTAGAAAATGTCAAATTAAGGTGATTAACTATCTTTAGCTTATACGAATGTCGTAAGAAAAGATGTATCTGATGCTGTAATGTATTATTAACATTAAGACATACGTTTTATGACGCTGTATCTGTAATATTATTTGTTAATGATTAATTTTGTTTATTCAGAACGCCCTTTTAATATAGACGAAAACCTTTTTGTCTAAACGGGGTCTCCACAGGATATCAACAGAACAGTCTATATAATTGGCAAAACACTGTCTGAATCGTTAAGCCATGTTTTGTTCAGATTAAAAATAACTAAAAAAATAATTTAAGAGACATTGTCACTCTTTTAAATGTGTGTGTGTGTGTGTTGGCATAATGTGTGTGTGTGTGTTGGCATAATGTGTGTGTGTGTGTTGGCACAGTTGGCACAATGGGGATTTAGTTAAACTGTTTTCTGGCATCAACAGCAACATTTTTTTCTGTGCCATTTCTTCATGCAACGGTTCAATAAACAAGCAAACAATAAGCCGGCATGTAATTATTTAATGTGCTAATGTTATTATTTTTATCTTGAAGAGAAGAAAGAAAAAAATGCATTTCAAAATGCGGCCACGATGAATGGATTGGGAAAGAATAAGACTGAATCGGGTGGGGAGAAGATGGTGGATTTCTATTTGGTTTAACGTCATTAGCCTTAGGTTAGGACAAGTGGACTTTAGCTTTACCACCCCAATCCCACATCCCCCTACACTTCCCTATAGGCAGCACACACCCTTTTTTTTTCACCATCTTCTTCCCTTCATATTGAATTGAATGCCACGTATGTATTAATTAGCTGTCAGATTTTTTTGGTTTAAATTGTTTTTCTATGGATGTTGCTTGGAATGAAGGGTCACGACTTGAAAATATGAATCATGGACATTTTGAATGGACGATTTCCATTTTAAAAAATGTCCAGGTCTTTGTCCACACCCTCCGTCTTCACCCCGGCACATGTGTTTGTTTATAACTTGGTGTTTGTGTGTGAGCGTCAGCTTCCTTAAGCCTCTCTGAGAGCATGCTGTAGTCCAGACGACCCCGCCAATATCTGAGCTCCAGAAATAACAAACTTATTGATATAAAATTTCCATAATACGTGTCTATATCAATTATCTGTTCCAATAACTCAAATATACTACATTCTTATTCTTTTAAATCCTTTTTTTTTTCTTTCAAACGTAGAGGGCTTGAAATATACAGTATAGATTTGGCTGGGTTTTTCAATCTGTGAATGGGTTGATTGTGGCTCAATTCTTGATAGAAAAAAAAAGGGGGGAGCTGGGGAATCTAAGAGTTGCTAAAAGGACAATTTTCTTTTTTTTTTTAATGCCCATTCAGCAGACGGGCTAGAGTTTTGTGTTGGAGGGTGCCCTTACTCAAACACTGTCTTTCTATGGGCACGTGAGAACGGGAGTGGGGGGGGGGATGGGGCTCGCAACACATCGGGCCGTCATAATGTTGGCGCTATCGCGATAGATTCCCTGCCGCCCCCTACCCCTTTCCCCGGACGCCTTAGTGCCTGATTAGATTGCACAGCGCCCTCTTGCAAGGAAAAAAAGAAGTAAAGGAACTAAGTGCTGAACAGGTTACGGAAAAGAGGCGGAAGATGGAGAGGGGGAAAGAGAAGAGTGGGATTTTGAGGGCAACAGATGTATGTATGGTACATTTTAAATATAGACTTCCGATGATGTAACACAGTCAGTCAAACTATATATATATATTTGTATTTAATATAGATGGACTGACTAAAGTTGACATCATATCTTGTATATATGTTAGACAATGACGATTTTAAGACCTGTGTATTTGGATAAACTAATTGGCCAGTCTTAAGTCTTAGTACCCGTCCATTGGATAACTAGCACCTTTGAAGCAGCATTAGTAAGGGATTTTTGGCCAGCACAATGCCCAGTCTCCTTTACTTTGACCCAACGTATGTCCGGTACTCATCAGAGCTGGGTAGACTCGGGGACAACCTCCAGAAAAGAGAACGAATTTTAGCCTTCACCAGGATTAGAACTTCAAACCTGGCACTTCGGTACGCAATTCAAGCGCGTGGCCGTACTAGGCCATTGTGCCACATTAAAATGTATGTCCATAAGTTGTTGTTTTTTTTCTTCTCAAATATAACAAATAACAGGCAGTGTTAATTTTAAATTTTAATCCTAATTATGAGTTAGTATAATTAGTTATTTTTTTAATGACTTTGTCAAATAAATTGAATAAAGCCAACGTAGATGTTAGAAGATTAATCTCAAGTGAGATTCTTTCTATTATTATGTATTGTTTGGAAAATACACACAATTATTGTATAGTCAGGACATCTTTTACTTTTTCTAAACACACTATCTCGAGCTAGATCTAGAATTATTTCCACTTCAAAGATTGAAAATGGAGAAAGTTGAAAAAGAAAAGCAGGTTGTTGATGATTTTCTCTGTTAGATAGTCTGTCTGCTATGTTTTCTGTTGATCACATTGTCTGTCACAATTTCTGTCTGTAGTTCATACTTTCTGTGCCTTATTTTGTCTAACATAACGCACATCGCTATAAAGTTAGCGATTCGTAAGGTAAGGTTTAAAAAAAGTCAAGTCAATTGACGGTCAAGACTATTATAATGAAATTAACTTACTCCGTCATGTGTTGACATACAGTAGCGTAGCCAGGGGGGGGGGGGGGGGGGGGAGAGCAGGTGGAGCGGCCGCTCCCCTATACGACCATTTGCGAAAAAAAAGGGCCTTTTCGGTAAAAAGTTATTTAATAATTTTAACAAGCCATGTAGCACACTTTATACTGTTTCTAATTATTTATTTTTTTAATTGCATTTCAACAATTTAGTTTGTTACACTATGATTAATGAACCCTGTTAGATCTAGTTAATTCTAGTTTAATTTAATTTGATACGAAGTGTGAGCAGGGCTCGGCAACCTTTTGCTAACAGTGTGTCAAGCTAGGATTTCTAAATCATTCAGCATGCCTACAGCCTAAAAGTCAACATGCTCTATTATACTTGTTTTCTTTTAAGACAAGTAGGTAATTTAAATCCGTAGCTAGACAGGCCAAAAGCAAAGGAACTCTATAGAGAAAATCGTTAAAGCGTTTTATATTTAATTTTAAAAAATAATTTGTATGTGATTATCATCCTTTTATTAGCATTTATACAAAATTATATTACCGAACTTTCACATTTATGGTAACAATTTGTAAAGGTTATCATTTAGTTGTCAAGAAGCATATCAATGAACTGACAATATTATTTAGAACATTTTGTTCTCAATTTAACTAAGATATTCTTTTATTTCCGCTTCTATCGAGATTGCATGCGAACGATGTTTAAAGGAATTGATACAAAGTAATCATCCAAACTGGGTAGTTTATGTAATGTTCAGAAAATGTGCATATATTACATTAGTCATATAATATTTATAAAAATTTTAACTACTTTATGACAGTTTGATCATTATAAAGTTATAATTTAAAGACCATTTAGTCTTTTGAAAAATAAAAATTAAAAAACATAATATTAAAAATATTAGTGGAAATAAAAGTAGATAGTTATCTCCCTTTAATTATTTGATTTAATAGGGATGCCAAACAAGTAATAATTTGTAATATAACAAATATTACTGACTAATTATTATTTCTTTACATAAACTAGCGTTGTGGTATTCATTACAAGATTTTATTATTAGAGGTACACAATTAATTTACGTTAAATAGTTGTAAGTAAACATTTCCTGCATTAATTATTTGTCCATTCAACCTTGAGGAGTTTATCTCTTAAACAATTTGGCACATTTCGATGCCCATTTCATTAAAGGTTTAAAATTCAACTGGCTACGTTTTCAAATCGCAAATATCCCTATACTTAATAAAAAAAAAAGTATCTACATCTAAGAAGATCGTAGTAAGATTAGGCAGTTATGCTTGATTAGGTATTAAAAAATCAATTTGAAGTCTTGAATCTCCGCTTTTTTTTGTTTTGATCAATAATAAAACACCTCTTGGGGGTCTCTCGCGTGCCATTGATAATCGCTCTGCGTGCCAAGTTTGGCACGCGTGCCTTAGGTTGCCGGTACCTTTTCTAGTGGATACCAGGTCATAAGCTGTAACTTAGAGTGGACAGGGACGGCCAACCGTTTGTGCCTAACGTTTACGGTGATGTATCAGTGGTGCCTGGACACAGCAGAGTTAGTTCTACGAGCCCCAAAAGAGTAAGCTCGCTCGCATTCTCAAAAAAGGTGGGGTTCAAGTCTGGTGTACTGACCGTAAAGTAATAATGTTACTTAAAGCGCGCTGGCTTTCTCCTTCTCGGCCGTTTACGTGTAGTGATCGAAAACATAGTTAAATGAACTTCGCAAAAAAAAAAGATACCCCCAGAATTTAAAAGAAAGAAGAAAATAATAGAAATAACTTGTTTTAAAGAAATTCCGTTTGCTAAGGATATAACCATCGGGCGTGATGTTTTAATAGCTGAAAAAAAAAAAATTAGAAAAAAATAGAACGTTCCTTTAACGTATCATATTTTGTAATTGACACATAGATACAGTAAATAAAAATGTTAAAAAAATTTTTTTTTAAATCTCTGTAAAAATGTCTATATTGGCGATTTATCTCGTCTTTAAAAATTAAAACGAAGAATAATTCAGTCCTATAGAAGCATTCGCATTGATTTTATAAATATTTTTCGACACTAGATACTCATCCCGAAAATCAGCAATAGATGCAATCAATTTTGCAGAAATTCCCATCACTAATAGTTGCGAGTAAAAATCGTGAATGGTTAAATAAAAACTGCACTATTATACAGTGTGTGTATCCTGAGGCACAGGATTTTCTCATAACACTTGATACGTACAAATTCTTAGTTCTTATATTAATCTGGAAAATTTTCTAAAAGTGGGGCCTTTTTCCTAAAAGTTCGCTCCCCCTAGCGTGAAAACCTGGCTACGCCACTGTTGAGATGACATAAGTATATTAGGTCAAAAGTTATTAATCACACGTATGTTTATGATGCAATTATTGGTAAATCGATAATGTCTATGTTGTCCATTAGCTTAATATGCCAAGCTCATCTATAAGATAAAGGCTAATACATGTCTTCCCAGAACATATATTTTTAGGCTAAATTAATTAAGATCATTTTAACTAATAAAACTATGATTTATCTCCCATGTATAAGGAGCCGTTTGAAAATAACGTCCTGCAATATTTTACCGCCCCCCCCCTCTCCCCACCATCTCCATTCGTCACAATATGATTGCACACAACTCTGCACCCCATCAAATTAACC